>JBBMJY010000018.1:17667432-17726569 GCA_037833715.1 Toxotes lorentzi
AAGAGAAGAGAAGAGAAGAGAAGAGAAGAGAAGAGAAGAGAAGAGAAGAGAAGAGAAGAGAAGAGAAGAGAAGAGTGATTTGGACAGAGGTTTGTTGTGGATGTCTCTGTCTTCTCGGTGCCCAAAACTTTTCCATAAATGGGGACACTGGGTGCTTCAAGTTAAAGACATCCAAGACACTCTCATCTCTCCTCCATGTTGTGCAAACAAGCACGCAACATCCAGATGACAAAAGCACTGTGAGCCAAAGCCAATTACACTACAACTTGACTGCTCGCAACAGAACAGAAATGAGGCTGTTCATTTTAATTACGAAACCGTAAGTTGATCATTGCAGACCAACACGTGGGATTTTTTCCTGTTTAACATGAATATGAATCTTGTTTTTCTATTATCTACATTTCTTACTGTTGACTCTTTTTTTCCTTTCCAAAAGCATGTACACTACACAGCTGAAGCCTTCTATGTGTGTGTGTGTGTGTGTGTGTGTGATGGGTGTGTTTGTTATCTATCTCTCTTGTCCCTGACCGGAATAATGACCTGAGCAGGTGGTTGAAGCAACATGAGCCTGAGCTCCCAGGACACTCACACAGCCATGCTAAACACACACCACTGTGCTGTGAGAACATGCACCTGTGAGCTGAATACCTCCTACAGTGTCAGTATGCCTGCTATGACAGATGTGTGTGTGTGAGTGACATTCATGTGTGTACATCAGCACAACACACGCACACAGTCTTCTTATGGACAAAGTTAATATGTCACATATACAATGAAAATACTAAGAAAGTGAAGTGAACGTTGAAAGAAAAAGAATGAAAGCACAGCTAATTTTATTGGGCCGCTGTTTGCTATGTCACTGAATGATGTTCACATATTGCTATATAGCATGCATAACTTGTCTGCAAGAGACATCCAAGGCAAACTGATAAATTAAGGATCTGCTTGTGTGCTTGACTGTATGCATGTGTGCGCATGTTCTTTTCAGTACATATAGAGTATGTATACTGTATGTGTGCAAATGGATACAGTATGTGTGAGCGTGTGCATGTACATTACGTGTGAGTACGCATATACTGTATGTGTGCAGGGTTTCATTGTGCAGATGTGTGTGAATTTCTCCCTTGAGGACGAGTCTGTATGTGCTGACAGAAGAAGCAGAGCTATACCAGTGGCTGTATTATGAAGCCAGAGAGGCAGTAGGGGGACTGATATGGGTATCAAAGCCTGCCTCTTTGCCTTTGTGCCTTTGTGTGGTGGCCATCAAAGACTTCCATAGCCATCCTGGCATCCCACAGGATTGGCCTCTTATATAAGAACACACCAGCCAGCATACTGCAGGAGTGGCGCTGAGGGAGCGGGGGTGGCTGGGGGAGGGAGGAAGAGATGCACTAAATATTCCTCAGAAATTTCCCTTTTACATCCTGCTTTTTGAGTTCATTTCATTTCTTAATTATATCCGTCCTTCTCCATCTTGGTTTCACCTCGTTCCCTTCGTTCATTCTGATAAGAGACCTCAGTAAATAAATGCATCCGTGGCTGTACTTGTACTATCCACTATTTATGCACTAAATGTTATGTTCCATACTATATTTATGCAAGTATGTACACTGTATTTATGCATGTATGCATGGGTGAACTAATGCATGTATATAAGGATGTATGTATATGAAAGCGCTATGGTCAGTTTGGTAGCTAAGTGGTTAGAAAGCAACAGTACATGCTATAGGTAATTACCATAGAAACAAAGAGTAAAGTCATATAAGCTGATATCATTTGAAGTTTACCCTAAGTTTAACTTCTACTTGCATGAGGTAACCTCTTTTATGAATGAAGAGATTAAAAAACAGGCTAAAAGTGCCATTTAATCCACAAAGTCTAAGCTGCACTCTGCCGGTGCTTAATTCCGTTGAGCTAAGCAGCTATGGAGGTACAATAGCCTGATGTAATGCTGCAAAGCATTCCTCCAGGTTTTTCAAAAGGGATAACATCTTGTTAATGTAGCACGTCTTGGTAGAGCAACGCTATGGCAAGGGGAAACCCAGGCAACCGCAAAGTCACAGCAACAAACCTGATTTACAATACAAGTGGGAATAGACAAGTGGGAATAGACAACATTCACACATTTTTAATAATATTAAAGTATTTTAAATAGATTGTTGAAGTCACATGCTGCAGGCAGGGTTGAAATACTCCAGTCTAATCTTGGCCAGTCCTGGGACATTTTTTTGCTATTATTCCTATTATGTGCACTGTACTATGTTGTCATTTGCAAATTCAGGAAATGCTTGTTTTCCAGTGTCAAGTATCTTCACTTTGGACGTGCCATTTTATGCACAAATGTGTGAAAGGATATTACACAGTGACAGAATAGATCATTAATCAAATTTTTTTTTCACAGTTATCGTCACAATTTTAAGCAAATAATGCAACATTATTTTACCTGCAGACCACATCAGTATTTCTGAAGGAACATGAAACCTTTTGCGCTCCAACTTCAATCGATTTATATCTGCTCAGCACACACAGGATTTAATTAGCTGGACTACACCAAATCTTTTTTTCCTATTCCTATCTAATTTGAAACTTTCCTAGAGCCAACGGACTATAGTGAAGTTGGAGCTTTATCATAGTTCATCACAGTGTGAAGAACATAACACAGGCACTGATTTACTTCATTTTAATGCTAAAGGTCCTGCTGTAGAGACAGAGGGACATAAATACACCATGTACATTGTTGAGAAATTCTGTCACTGTTTTATACATTTAGAGAAGTGCTCTATAAAACTGGCATTAAAATAATAAAAACTTATTGTGTTAACTGGCATAAAACACAAATTACTGCATTGAGTGTATCTACTGTGTATGAAACAAACCAGAGTTAAAACTAGACTCTACAGCTCTCAATCTTTGAAACCCAGAGACCAAAACTGTGTTTTCACCAAGACTGCAATTGTGCCTTGAGTCAAATCTGTGGGATCCTTCTATTGCAGATGTCCCGCCTGCTCAGCTCATTTCCCATGCAAGTTCCATAAGGGCATTTGTCAGTTGGTCAGCCATCAATGAATAGACACTGCAGGGGTTTACAAGGGTAGTGACACACAGACTGGCACAAATGGTGTGTGTGCAGGTGAGAGTACGTGGTCATGCCAGGAAAAAAGATTACTCGGGCATGTTGCTCTAACAGTCTGAAGAGATCCTTATCTTGGCGATCTTTGCTTTTAGGATATGTTTTCCAAATGCTTTACTATGGAAATACTGCTTCAGATCTGTGGCCTGAAGGTAAATCCATGCAAACAGGTTTCAGATTCTGTGATTACACAATAGAACAGTGAGTGTGTGTGTGTGTGTGTGTGTGTGTGTGTGTGTGTGTGTGTGTGTGTGTGTGTGTGTGTCAGTCTGTCTGTCCATATACATATCTATCTATCTGTTTCTTCTTGCATGCAGGTCTAATTGGCTCAGGGAAAATATCTTCGCTGCATTCACTGTAAACAAGAGAGCATCTCCAGCACTTAGACAGATTGGATTCAATTACAGTCTGCTACGCTCTGAATATCAGATAAGACAAAATTACACAACCGTTCTCAAGGTGACAAGTTGAGTGAATGCCTGATGAATCTAAAGCAGCAGCCAAGGACACCGACTGCCTGCTTCGCCAAGAAGAAAGCACTGCAGAACTGTCTCACTGTCTCAGGGCTGAACTCATCATATGGTTTCAGCACTCACACAGAGGGAGCTGAAATCTAAGTCTCAACTAAATAGGCTTTAGAGTAGTACAATATCTTAAATATTGTGAACAAGGGCCATAGAAAGTGTCACATGTGAAGGGTAAACGGTAAACGGTAAACGGTAAAGTTATCATATCAAGTTACCATTTTGTAAATGTCAAATAAATGAATTGTTTTAAGCAGAGATATTATGTCAATTTCTTTGCATTCATGTTTCCCTAACCCTTAGATGAAAGATGTTACCGTCACAGGTGGCTTACCAGTATTTTGGTGGTGTAGGCGCTGTTGATCGAGATTGCATTGACCAGTAAGTCCAGTGATTTGGGTGGCAGAACTCCAGGTTCTGGGATTTCTTTGTAGTGCACATCTCCGACGTAACACTGCACAGCCGTCATGCGGTTGGTAGTTAGCGTGCCTGTCTTGTCAGAGCAGATGGCAGTAGCGTTGCCCATCGTTTCACATGCATCTAGGTGACGCACCAGGTTGTTGTCTTTCATCATTTTCTGTTTGTAGGAAACAACATGATGATTATGTTGCAATGCATATTTGAAAAATGCTTTAATATATCTGAACTGACGGATGCCCAAATTAGCCTATCATGGACTTGCACTGCTTAAACTTCAGTGGTAGACAATGACTACTAATACAAAAAGTGAGATGCCTGTGTTTATATAATATGTTAAACTAATTTAATTCACATCAGTGGTCAAAGAAACAAAATTATTTCCACACTTGGCCTTTGTCGGATTTTTCTGTTTATCTCTGTGATTTGAGTACTAGAGAGAACTACACCAAATACTCATACATGAAAAGCAAATCACATTTCACTCTGTGTGAGGTACAACGGTTTGCACACAGAACGTTGAATGAATACAACACAATAATAATAGCACAAAAAATAAATAGATAAAAGAAAATGTGAGACATTTTCTCAGTTTTCAAAAATGCAGTGCATCTTCTTAGCAGCAGCTACAGCTTAGGTTTTGTTTTAAGGCATACTGAAATAAAGCTCAGAGAATCAACTTACAATGGGTAAACAAAAAGACTAGTCAATGTATACAGTGTGGAAATGGGCAGCCCTTACAGCAGCGACACAGCAGTACTGCAGGGTATGTACAGTATTTGGCATTACTCACTTTGACAGAATATGCCAGGGAGATGGTGACAGCCAGCGGCAGCCCCTCGGGCACGGCCACCACCAACACAGTCACACCGATGATGAAGAACTTGACAAAGTACTGGATGTAGATGGGAGTGCACTCTGGCATCCAAGGGCGCTTCTGCATCACAAAGTTGTCAATGGCAAAATACAGGACCAGGATGATGACTGTGATGGCCGACATGAGCAAACCTGAAAAAGATACAACAGGTGTCAGCTGAGGAAAGGAATGATATATGATGGAAGTGAAACATGCATTTTAAAAAATGTGTTTTCAAGATTCCCAGCGCTCTGGATGGAGAGTGTTTTGAGCTTCATATTTATTTCTGACTTTTCTGATCCATCTGTCTGCGGATTTGATCCATCAGTGTAGCACCTGGAGAGCAACTCTAGCTCTTGCCTTAGCCCAGAGTGATTCCTAATTCCCACTGTAACAGGCACATGTTTTGGTATGGGAGAAAACAAGAGCACCTAAGAGGAAAAGGAAAAGTTCACACAGAAAGGCCCCAGACTGTCACTGAGTGTCACGCTCCCTTAATTGAGCTTCACATGGTAGTCTTATGTACTTTTAAGCATGTCTATAATTAAAAAAAAAAAAAAAAAAACGTATTATGGTTGATTTTCAATAAATGTAAGTGTGACAGTGTCAGGGTTTTGTGCAAGCATTTTGTAATGAGGTAAAACCTTGTGTCAGGTACATACAGACCAGGTATGGCTTATTAGGGGTGAACAGAGATCAGATAAGCCACAGTAAAGTACAGCACATAAAACAGCCCCCCGAGGGTCACAGGCCTGGAAGTGTATTAAGTCCAAACATTTCTTTTGCCAGAACTGCAGGAACACCATATGATGTTACAGTGCATCTTGTATGCTAATCCATCCACGGTATTTCATTGTTCTGACACCATGTCCTCATTCCATCACTCAGGCCAACAGTGTGATATAAGAGCACACTGTAAAAATGAGGACTTCTTTAAGTGATTCTCTGAAAAATTCAAAATGTTCAACTCTTGACTAAGTGAAATAAGGAAATAGCTGCAGGTTCTTTCAACTCACTCGATAGCTAAGGAATATTTTGGTGATTCTACTTTTAAGAATCTTAAAGTCTCCAGACTGGTCCAGAGATATTTGCATTTCATGGCTGACATTTATTCAACAGCAATCCCTCTGTGTTGCTGCTAGGAGGACACCCACAATGTGGGCACACTGGCATGTGGGCATCTGTTACTAAAAATGCTTGCTGGTACACATCTACTGCAAGTATGTTAGACTTTAGCACCTTTGTGCCATAATTTTTAAAAAATATTTATATTAAAAACGATGGATTCTGATATGGACTGTAAAAGTGCAAAAGTGAACAAGCTGCATAATAAAGTCTCAGCTGTTCAATGATTCAACAAGTTTCTGGAGGACAAGTTCATTTAGAAACATAAGGTGCACAGGATCTTCTACTGCTCCCATAACTCTGACACTTAAGCATTAATCGTAAAAGCTCTGACTGCTTTAAGGAACCAATAAGTGAGTCTTGTCTTAGTGCAACATCTTGCGGTGATGGACAGGATGATGGCTCAGTACCTTGTCCCTGATTTATCTGCCTGCCTGACTGATGGACTCGTCCATATGAAATTTGCTGTACCTGCTTTGCCAATCTGGACAGCCAGTTTGGTCAGCTTCCCTTGCAGCACAGACTTCTCTTTCTTCGAAACGGACACCTTCTTCCTCTCTTTTTCATCGGCCTCTCCACCTTCAGCGCTCTTCAGAGGTTGCATCTCCATGGCAGCTGCTCCATCCTGCTTCTTTACTGTAAACACCACACAAAAAAAAAAAAAACAAAAAAAAAACAGAATGCAGCAGTGTTAGAAATCGAGATTAAACCAAGGAAAGGAGGAGGAAAGGAGAAGCCAGGCTTTAACACCCAGGAGTTTCACTAGCTCCAGGACTCAAGTTTAGATTTAAACCCAAGAAATGATCATATGAGACCCCATGATAAAATGAGACTAATTAGTACGTAAAAACCTTTCATATACCAAAATAAGAATTCCTTTGGTAAGAGCATATGGATTGTGAATGAGCTTACTATATAGACTATGAAAACACACAAAAAAACATGATACTGTAGGTAAGGGAAACACTGTGATTCTTGTCAGCTTTTCTATCTTTTCATCACAAACACATATTTACAGTAAGCCATAAATAATTCACTGGTCCTACATCCGAGGTACAGGCTATGTTCACAGTTTGTTTAAAAGCCTGCAAAGCATTTGCAGATAGTGAGGAAAAGGAAACCTTCTATACGTACAGTGTAGCGGATTTCACACATGCAAGGAAAACTCAGTGTGCTTCACATAAAAAATAAATAAATAAAACAAACAAGAAACAATAAAAAGAAAAAAATAAATTAATAAATGAAAATGGAGAATATGTCTGTATATCCAAAAAGGAGTCCCAAGCCTTCTAGCCTTCTTTGTTTCAATGTAGTTTTGCTGTTTTATCTTTGCAGACCAGTTGCCAACCACTAACTGATGCATAGAGCATGATGTAGAGATGTATAGCTCACAGTGGTCCTTAAAAATCTTATAATCATAATGACAAGAAACTAATAATTGTAAATCCCCAAATAGGAAAACCACGTATATAAATGTGATCATACATTTTACTGAAACAAACCATCCCTTCAGGGAGCAGATTCAAACACACAAAACACAATTACCCTGTACATAGTTACATGCATTTGAAATGACTTCTTCCAGAAAAAAAAATTGAATAAAACTGCTTCCATTAGTCAAAGACTTCAAATCAAAATGGCTGTTAAAGAACATTTTCTAAAACACATATTGATCCATGTACATTACATGCATGTCATCACTCTTCTCACTTAGAGAGTAATTGATATTTCATCTGCTTTATGCTGTAGAAACAAGGTCTTCTGTAAAAAAAAAATAAATAAATAAAATTGTTCAGGCTGTAAAACCAATTCTAAATTACCTCACTCTGTCTCCTCCTCTCTCCCCTCACACACACACACACTGTACAGCACTTCTCAGTTAATGTAACCCATTACCAAGAATCATTTCAGTCCAGTTTCCCAATCACAATGAGGCATGTGTTTGATGCTTACGAAAAAACCTTTTAATGTTGAACATCTGTCATACTCTCTGGTTTTTCCACCTCCATAACACCAGACACAGTGTATCGTCTGCATCCAGCTGTATGCAGCAGAAGAGCAAGATCAAACTGTTCGAATTAAAACACACTAAGGACACAGGTTCATCCTTCGTAAGCTGCATTTTGTTCTTCATTTACCCTGTCACCCCTTTGTTTTTTCAGCTCGTGTCTATTATTCCATCTCACCATGTTTTTGTTTTAAGAGAGGACACATACACTGATGAGCCAAAACATTATGATCCCTCAGAGATGAAGTGAATAATGAAGTGAATTGATTATATCTTTACAACGGTCTGGGATATATTAGACAGTAAGCAATGAGTCTGTCCTCCTGGTCAAAGGCTGGATGCTGCAGAAGGTGTAAAGACCTGAGTGACTTTGACACAGTGGTGAGGCATCTCTGAAACAGCCAGGCAGTGGTGAGTGCCTAATGACTCTGAAGTGGATACTTGGGGATGTGCTGGAACAGGTCTGATCTGTGGCAACTCCACCTCACAACTTACAAGACGTAAAGGATACATCATCAGGATCAGGATACCTTGAGAGGTCTTGTAGAGTCTGTACCTCAGGAGGTCGGAACTCGTTTGGTGGGATGTGAAGGACCAGCAGAGTATTAGCCAATGGTGGTCATAATGTTTTGGCTCATCCGTGTATTTTGACATGACATGAATGTTTAGATTTGTTAGAAATATACAATTTTTCGCTAACTAAAAAAATACTGCTTGGTAGTAAAGTATATGTCAATTAGTCAATTAGCTTATTTTAATCAAATGTTTCTTTAATTAAATATTTATTCAATAAGAAAAAAAACAAGACCAAACATATGCTGATAACAGTTTCTGAAATGTAGAAAGTCACTCTCTCTTTTCTGTTTTATATTACTGAGGATTTAACCTATTTTAAGACATCACTTCGGTAACTTGGGAAGATAATTTTTTGGTGTTTTTTTTACTTTTCATAGACTAAACTGACAGAATAACAATAATGCAAATAAACATTAGCTATAACCTTTAAAGGGCACCATCAAAAATGACACAGCATCCCTTTAGTCCCAGACTAATTTAAGTCATATTGTGTAGAGAAAATTTCATGAAACAGTGGACAAGGGAAAACCAAGGTGTGGCATATATATATATATATATATATATATATATATATATATATAACTTGGGCAGAGTGGTAAAAGGTCAGTTTGGGGTATTTTTGGTGGAAAAGGGTAACCTGAGTGAGACGGATAGTTGAGAAACAAGTTGCTGTTCTCTCATGGAGAACGTGACGAATCAACAACACAACAAGAACAACAACAGAACAACGGACCAGGGACAACACATCAGTGACAGACAGAGTGCAGAGGAGGGATTTTCTAACCTAATATGACTGCAGGTAAAACCTGGGTCAATTCAAAGGTATAATTCCTTCCAACACTCTCAGTATCTGAGATTGTTACAGATAGTGGACTAGCAAAGTCCCTTGGAATCCATTCTGAATTAGCACTGCACCATCCTTTGAGAGACAGTGTGGTATTTAGAACAATGTAGGTTGAAATAAATAAAGTAACAGAGGATTCTCCACCTGCATTTGACCCAGAGCTTACACCACACACCATAGAAGGGAAAAGATGAGGAGGAGGAAGAGAGGAGGCAGGGGGAGGAGAGAGTGAAAGATATGGTTTGGTTACCTTTAATCTGGTTGCTCTCCATATTGCCATCTTGCATTTTACCTATGATGGAGACATACAGGACAATAACAACAAAAATAACCAAGGCAGACAAGTCAACAAATTATCACCACAGAGACAACACACACAGTGAGAACCAAAAATCACAGACAAGGAGACAGGAAAATGACTTTTAATACAACGTCTCTCTGACAGTCACATAGAAAGGCTTGTGATATGTAAGTGATGTAATGTAACTAGCAGGTACACCTACTGGCAAGGGGTTAATAAAATAAAATGTAATTGTTACTCAAACAGCAATCAGAGACACATACTGTAGTGTGCAGATTTTCTTGTAATGAAGTGAGAGGAAATTAGGCTTTAATAGACTTTAATCGATTTTATTGCATAAGCAAATAATCATATAATTAAAATGCTTAATGGGTCTTTTCTGATATATAAATATTTTGACATCAAAGTATATTGAGTGTGACATTAGCAGAACATTAAAAAAAAACTGCACACACTTTCTGTTGAATTTTTCTGTCTTTAAATATTGTTTCGAATGATACACTCACACTATGAGCACAGGTAATTCCACACACATTATCAAAAGTACGTGTTCAACCGTCAGGGCATAAAATGAGATATCAAGACATAGATAGAGCATTTACACTGAACACTGACAGTGAGGGAGAGTACACCACAAACACACACTCACGCCCATACTCACACACATGTACAGTACACACAAACAAGAGACAGCATGCATTAGAGGAAAAATTCAGACAGCACATGCAAGATCACACACTCCGAGGGAAGCAGACTGGAGATGTGAACAATATAGAGAGAAAGAAGAGAGCCTGAAGGAAAAGCCTCCCACATGGTGAAGTTACATAAGAACAACTGGAAGAAAATCGAAATCTAAGTTTGGGGGACAGTGAATTTATTATGCTGTTGGATTCTGCTTAGACAAGGAGTGAACTTAAAGTAAATGTATATTTCAATCAAACAGTATTGTTATAACTTACAGACTCATCTTGCTTCCAGTCTTATGGAGTAGCTAAGAGCCTTCTCCGAAGGACAAACACAGTATGCATCCTTTTGTAAGTCAATAAAACATGAAAGTAAAAGAGTCTTTCAAATCAAATGTATACAAAGGGTTTACAAAATAAAGAGGGCATTTATTATATACTGCAGTACTGTTCGCATTATTGACCCAGGCTGTAACTGTCTCAGTGTTAAACAGGCTATAAATTACACAAAATCTCTCTTTCAGTGCTTTGAACTCAAATACCAGTAAGAAAATCAGTAAGAAAAGTACTCAGGTAGAGCCGGGAGACCAGATTTTCACAAAAATCTTGTACATGTACTGTATGTAGAGAATAATTGGCTCGTTTCACCTCCACATCCACATTAGCCAGTTCCCTGGAGTCACAATAAAGCTGAAGATGACAAATAGCTGTGTTCCAGCCCAGGACAGCACAAGGTCACCATTACAGCGCAAATCAAGCCCCTCCTGCCTTGAGTACAAACACTTTGGGGCTGCTCTCCAAGGAGACGAAGATAAGAGAGAACCCGGTGCAAGAATGAGTAAAGTTAATCTTTTTGCATCTCGTCCGGCTAACACAGAAACACAGGATTTGCACTAAGTGATCTCAGAGGAGGCCCTACAGTAGGATCTTGAAACCACTGTTCACCTAGAGTCTTGTCTAATGTCAGAAATCTGAATTTATACAACAATTCTTCAATTTTCACTCATCCCAAAAGCACAACTTAAAGGAACAGCTCCAAAATTTGGGGAAACACCCTTATTCCCACTCGTGTTGAGAGTTAGATGCGAGGATTCTGTTCATTCTCATGTCTGTTCACTCAGTGTGAAGCTACAGCCAGCAGCCAGTGAGCTTAGCTTAGCAAAAAGACTGGAAACAGGGAAAAACAGCTAGCTTGACTCTGTCCAGTGATTACAAAATCTGCCTACAAGCACCTCTAAAGCTCACTAATTCATGTTATATCTCTGTTGTTCTTGTTTAATCTGTCCAAACAACATGTGGGGGTTATGTGCCAGCCTATTTCTTGGCTGCGAGCAGTGGTAATGATCCTCTAATCTAACTCTCAGCAAAGAAAGGGAATAAATGTATTTCCCAAAAATGTCAAACTTTTTCTTTAAAGACACCCTATCTCTAATGATGTATTCCTTTTTCTAATGAATAAATCTCTTATGAAACAATATAAAGAGGCTTAAAAGGTTTCCACCACTTTTACCACTTTCACCTAGTACATTTTTTTAAGTTTAATTTTAGTTTGCATTTAAAGAAAAAAAAAAAACCCTTCCTAAGTTATTACAAATTTTTCCAACATGATTGGAAGCAGTACAAAACAAACAACAGCATAAAGAAAGGAAAAGGAAACAAGAAAATAATCTCTACGAATAAAGACGACATGCACTGACAGCATGGATACAAAGGGGTCCAACACAACTGAGAGAGAAGGCAGAGCAGAGGGTGAGCACCCATGGTAGGAGGCATTTGGAGAATGGAGAGGGCAGAAGGAGTCAAAAGTCACGACAGAAAGAGGTCAGAGATCAGACGTTTTGTCAACCTACCATTAATTAGGCTGGCACTGCCAGGGGCATTAATGCCTGCAGCCCCATCCGTGGCTATAGTTGCGATAGGGTGGATAGGGGGATGGGAGCAGTCTAGCCATGAGGGCCGAACATGAATGAACAAAACAAACACGCGCGCAACCACACACCAACACACACACGCACGCACGTGCACAAACAAGACAATGAACAGAAATAACATGGTTATAGCACATTTAAGAGATTCAGCAAGTGTTGACTGTGTGTGAAGGCTAAAACGTGATGTGGAGTATAAATGCATTTATTTGTATGTGTAGTTATTATTAAAGGTACCTAAATAGTGTTATTTACCAGAACTAAGAGCTTTAGGAAAATGTTAATAAACAAACATTGGACAGACATGAAACATAAAATCTGAACATAACGTGGAAAACAAACAAAAAAAAAGAAAGGTGAAACCAGAGCTACAAAAAAAGATAAACCTCCTGTGAGATGATTTAACAAGATATGTTTGTTTGAATAGACTGTATGTCTGTATAAAATCCTGTATGTATAGTAATCAGTAGTGCTTACATAATATTTTACCTTTGTTTATGTTTTGATTGCATTCAGAGTAATTTTTCATTTTTTGCAGTCTGAAGTTCATTTAAACCATGTTATTCGTGTAATAGCTTTTAGCATCACAAAAATCATAATTTGTGCAGAAAATCTGAAAGAAACAAGCTACAAGGTGCTGCATAACCAATTTGAAATTAAACCCTCCAATGTAAAAGTAAACAAAATTGCAACTGCAATTAATACAAAATGGATGTTCTTAGGAAGGTCAAAAATGATTTTTCTGTTTCCTTTTGGTTACTTTGTCTAGAGTTCACTGTTAACAACAACACACAGATTTTTGTAGACTGGTTCATCACAAGGTTCATCAGAATGTTTTATCTCACTGAAAAGCAATTGCCTTCTTTAATGAAACAGCCCAGCAGTGATTTTGGTGCAGTTTCTTGATGAGTTTGCAATCGTGAGCAGTGTTTTATCAAGAAATTAATCTGAATAATACAGCATTTGGCTGATGTCACCTTTTAACAAAGCCTCAAGGTAACTTTAACAGGTTATATGTATGTAGTCTCAGTCCAGCTTTACATGAAGTTCTTCTAATAAGGCCAGCTATATGTGAAGTATTGCGAGAACAATGTACGGTACATTGTTTTGCAAGACTGAAACTCTGAAAATACCAATTTCGATCAAATCTGCAACTTTAAATCAAGGATTAAGGATGATCCCTGACGTATGAACATAAAGACGTTTTCAGTGAATGGCAATTTAAAGTAAATTTGGATAGTTTAATGGCAGCTTCCCTGGGCCCAGATTATGTGTTACATAGTTTGTAAAGTTTGTTGCAGTTTGACAGAAGCCTGGGATTATTTGATCAGATTTGATCAAACCAGGCAAACTCTGACACAATAAGGCATCTTACCACTGTGCTACGGTCAGATCACAATCGTATTGTTGAAAGTCGAAGACACATGGTATTTGTTAGTGCTCAGATCAGAGGAAGAAAGTATTATCCACACAGAGACAAAACGTTTACTGTTACCTTGTACAATGTGACGTTAGTACTGAAGCTAAATGCTTCAGAACATACAGTATGCTATCCATACTGTACTGTATCCAAGTTATTGGGGTACATGCTCACTGAAACTGAAGCCGTCCAAAGAGGCACAGGTAACAGTGGCAACAAACCACTACTGATGTACACGTACATATGTAAGATGTAGAAATAGAATCTTACAAAAGCTTATACTTTCTACTTTACTCTCTACTGCTGGTACATGTGCTGTGCACCTGCAAGGCTGTCACTCTCATGTCATTGTTCTGTTATACAGCAATAAGATGAGTCTGACAGCCTTCCTCTATTCATGGCATTCAACGCGTCCGTGAAACAGGACTGATGTTGAATGCTAGCTAGTTAGTTTGATGAGTGCAGTGCCTGTTATGGGGGGGAGAGGATTATGCATTGTGAAATGTGTCATCTGTCAGCACTTAAAAAGATGCAGTGTCGTGGTGATGAGGCCTCTCTTTTTAAGTGAGGAATTAAACTGGTGCAAAGGTGCTAGGCTACAGGAAAAGAGTGAAGAGTAAAGGTGGTTTATTGGGAATCATCAGGGGTTAAAGATCAAAAGGATCAAGTACCACTCCCAGGGGTCAGAGAAAGGTGATACTCTACCTGTGTTCTGGTGGCCGTCTTCCACTGCCCCTCCTTCGAGGCGAATTTGGAACGATAAGAGAGTAAGGACAATAATGCACCTGGACCCACAGAACCTGCATACTGCAGCTCACAACTGTCCCACCAACACTCATTTCATACAGTATTTATACACATTCAGCAAAGATGAGAGAGGCTTATTGTCAGGTACTGTACTACAAACTTACAACCCGGTACAACTTACAACCCTTCTGATAACAAGGACAGTTCATATTATGAAATGAGCGTACACGGTTAGATTTTCAGCACATAAAGTAATGAAATGACAAAAAGCTTCTTCAAGGGTATGTTGCTGGGCAACACTGACAAAAAAATAAATAAATAAAATCGCCTCAGTATTTCTGAAGCAACTGAAGAAAAGTCTTAATGGACATGTTTATAAAACAATACATTAATGATATAATCATCTTACCTTTCTTTTCTTTCTTCTCTTCTTCTTCTGTGCCGGCCCCCAGTAGGGTGAAGATGATTCCAGTCTGAGAGTTGACACCGACAGCAGTCACTACCATGCGCCCCGACCCCTCCATTACATGAGTCCCTGGAGAACGTGCAGAAAGGTGTTATAATAATATATTACAGCTGGATTAGAAACAGTGAGACTCTTTGTGCCTCTGTCATGATTGTGTGCATTTGTGTCAACGACCGCTGACCTTGAGAGTCATCTCCACCCTGCTCTAACACTTCTATCTCAAGAGACTCTGATAGACTAGAACAGCACCATATAAAGTATGTTCACACTACACTTACAGTTACAGAAATAATACAGACTTTAATTAACTGAACTCTTTGACTCCCGATTCCTAAAAACAAACCAATCTATTACTACTATTATGGTGGAAGTACACCAAGTAGTGATTGTTAATTTCCCTGTTTGGGATTTTTGTACAATGTGAAAGTATTCACTGTCCTATATTGTGCTGCAGTTTCATAGTATAGTATATACGACTGTAAAACAGCTCACTGCGATCCCAACAGCACTTGTGATTCATGTAGTCAATCAAGAACATGGATGGCTTGCCCTAGAAAACACACAGGTTGCTTTGGTCCTATATTTAGGATCACTGTCCTGCAGCACTGATCTAAAATAGGGGGACTTCAATGTGTATGAAAAGGGTTACAATTACACTTCAGCTTACAGAAAGAGCACCTCAAACATTATTAAGGGCAAAAGTCAGCACTTAAATCTCATTCACTGTTTTATTTTATTTTTAAATCTAATGTGCTGGAGTTCAGAGCCAAAATCAGTAAAAAAAAAAAATTGAGTCTGTGTGCAAATACTTGCAGGCTGCACTACACTTTTGTGTATGTAAATATGACAGTACACACAGAGAAAATTATTAACCTTTGCCAGAGTAAGTCGATGTGCGTGAATAAGATGCTAATTGAAGGAGGCAGCAAAAAGGCACACAGCTAATTATCCACAGGAAAAAATACCAAGATGTGAGAACAGATTAACCCACGTTTCTGTTATCAGTGAGGTTCTTCATTTCTAAGAATCATACAGCTGCAAAACCTGGTGTCTCTGCTGCAGCAAACGCTAAACCAATAAAGAGGAAAACTAGATTAAAAAACAGTTACTTCCAGGCGGTCGCCAGTGTGTTCTGCATATTCAGATTATAATTAACGACCTTTTGTCTCCCATCTGAAGTAATACCATGCCTGTTACTTAATTTCATTTTATTCACAATAGACTCTGTAAAAGGAGTTTAGGCAAACCAAACCTAAACCTCAGTATTAAAACAACTTTACTATTTAAACTTGAACATGAACTGAGGTGATTATAAAAAGTGACGATCATTTTGTAAATAAATGTGGAATTTTGTATTTCTATAATTTATTTATTCACTATTTACCCATGCTCAGTTCTGATGCGGGATGACACATTTGCACCAGAAAAATGCTACAAATGTAATTGTGGGCTTGTTTGAGAGATTAATTAATTAATGCTTTCTATTTTGAAAAGATGAAGATGAAAAATAAAGAAAAGAAATGACAGTAAATATGGTATTATTTTGAAGTTGAAGGGATCAAAAAAGTTGTCAAGTTCAAACTCAGCAGTGAGCCATTTTTACAGTGGAGATGAATAGAATATTAATTAATAATTAATAATAATAATTTGAATAGAAGAGGAAAAGTATAGAGTCTTCAGTCTCAAATCCCCTCCCTCCCCTCTCCTCTTTTTTTTTGTCTCTTTCTCGTTTACCCAACAACATCACATGCAGGAAAACATGACTGTGACATAAAGCAATACACTCATCCATCTCAAGACGGTGCATGAACTGGCATCTTACCAGACAACAGCATGGGGTCCTTGTCTGCAGACTTCTTGACGTGGTCAGACTCTCCGGTCAGTGATGACTCATCAATCTTCAGGTCATTGCCCTGGATCAGCACTCCGTCAGCAGGAAGTAGATCACCTGCAGCAACAGAGATATCGGCGTTAGCATCTGTGATATTTACATTTCTGGAGTTGATGGACACAAAATTATTCAGAAACTCCACACATTCATTAGAGATTAACATGGGTTTGAGCTGATGCAATTCAGCACAGAGTGTGACCACTGTAATATATGTAATGTATTTTTTGTTTTGTTACATGATGGTATTATGAGAGGCTGTGTGTGTGTGTGTCTCACTTAATGGGTCTGTCTGCAGATAATTTATTGCCCAACTAACTGTAGCTTGAATATGCTTAAGGTGAACATAAATTTAATCCCCTCAGCTACTGAACCATGAAAATAACTTTACACAGAACAATGGACAAACCAGTCGAGAGTCAGCGGGCTCGTCCGTTGGGTCGGACATGCCCCATCTTATTCAGGTTGAAACATTTAATGGATTCCGTTTCAAAGCTCTCTGAGCTATGAATTCACACCAAGAAGATATTTGCAATTTGAATTTACTGTATGTAATAAAATGAGTTAACTCTTTGACAATCTCCTCATACCTACCGTATTTGACCTGTGCGATATCCCCCACCACTATATCAGCCACGGGCAGCTGTATGACCTGGCTACCGCGGACCACCTGGAATTTCTGCTCCTGCTCGATGCGGCTCTGCAGCCCACGGAACTGCTTCTCCTTCGACCAGTCATTGAAGGCCGTGACCAGCACCACACATACCACAGACAACAGGATGGCTGCACCCTCAATCCAGCCAGCGTCCGCCTCGCCCTCGTCCTCTACCCCGCCTGCCGCCGAGCCACAGGCTGCAGTTTGGTAGTGGTGACAACATGGAAAAGAGGAAAATGACATAGATATCAAGGAAACTGTGTTTTCATACATGCGTAAAGACTGAGGTTTTCTAGAACCTTCTAGGAATGTCATACACAGGTAGACATGTTTATTACTTATGTAGAGTGACAAAACTAACAGTAACAGTAACTCTTCATAAGAAAAGACACACAAGGATGTTATCAAAGCTCACACTCACACCGCAGATTTAAAAGCTTTGGACAAAGACAGGTGTGACTGTGTGTGCGATTGTGTGTGTATACAGAGGAAACAATGTGAATATGGACAATATAAAAGAGAACTCAAAACAAAAGAACTCATAAAATGAGGCTTTTCATTAATTTGCTCTACTTCAAACGACGGCCCTGCTGTCCACTGGATGTGCACTGACAGACTGAAGCACATTTGAGAATGAAACATTCCCTATTCCCAGTCTTCCCTCTTGTTATGCACTGGGAGCCATTGCGCTCTACACTCCTAGCTAGCAGACTTCAAAAGCCCCCACTGGGGCGATTTGCTTTGGACTATAAAACACTTGCAGCTCACAAGTGAACTAGTGCAGACCCAATACTAAAGACATTACATATGAAGGGTCTAATTTAACCACCAACAAGACTCTAAGAAGAAATTTGGACTCACTGGTGCACTACAGACAGTCTCCAATCAATATGATACACCGCATGCAGTTACAAAACATACTCTCCTTGATCTGTAAGACTACAGGTGCCAATGCTCACATACATGTATGTACTCATACATCTTTATGTTTTAACACAAAGAGATAGACAACTTTAAATAAACAATAACATTTCATAATTTATTCAATTTAAAACACAGCACATTAACAGTAATATGTACAGGGAGTATAGTAGCTGTCCATGGGTTTGGATTGTACTACTCTTAATATTGAGACAAATTTAAATGTGTGCACAAAATGTGTTCTTGTCCTTCTCACATTAAGATATTCACAATCATGCAGCTAATTTGTAGCTGTCCATGGTGCTGAAGTGCCAACAAAAGGCTCAAGCCAGACGTAGCACAAAGTAATCTAATATTTGCAGCTAGTTGAGAAACGTACAACCGAGTGGCATGAAAACAAATGACTAAATGTCTATAAGCTTCAAAAACAAGTTTAACTAATTGGTTTGGATGCTTTGCCAAACCTTGTTGGTTTCATTGTCTACTGTATTTTTGAACCTTTTTGTTTTGTCTAATGTTGTGTGTTTGATACAGACACAATTAAGAGCCTACTCATTCAACTGTAGCCAAGCTGTTTTATATGTAAATGAGAATTAAGTCATCCCACCATCCTCTATTTCTGGACCACTGAGCTTTTTTTCTTTTTGACCTATTTATAGACAAACCTCAAACCAGCAGGGAGAGATTTGCGCTTGTATGTTTGTGTGTGGATGGTGTGAGGGGGTCCGTTTGGTACAAGTTCTGTCACTATTTCTCTGTCTTGCTAGAGCTGAACTAACACATCAGAAAGCAATATTATAAGCTAATATCAGTATAGAATCAATTTAAAAATTCAATACATCAGTGTTTACAGATTCCACCTTTTTAGTGGTTTCTGATTATTTTTCTTCTACACTTGTGTGCAAATTTAAAACCTTTTTTACTCTATTATTGTTGTATCAAATTTATAGGGTTTATAATATAATTTCAGTTTATTAGATTTGTTGAAATTCTGTTTAGACTTATTGCTGTAAAAAAGCATTCTGCCTTAGTACACATCTTTATCACAGCTCTTTAACAACCAAAATTGAGGGATTGTTACTATAAATGTTATTACATTAAATATTTGTGTGCAAAAGGACTCGGTCATTGTATTACCATTATTATCATCCATGTTTTATGCTCAGATTTTGTTATGGATCACAAACAAATTATATTTAGAAAAATAACATGACATTTCATATTAGTCAAGTGCCACTAAGCGCATCTAAAAACATTCTCATCCCTATGCCTTATGTTCATCTCTCCTCTGTAACACACACATACATCCATGTGGCGTTTTTCTGAGCAAGGCGATGGTATGCATTCATATCTTTCAGAATCAATATGCTGTTCACACCTATTCATATCCGCAGGCGTTTATGTGATGATTTAGATTCATATGTATTCATATCTTTCCAATATGAGAGGAGACTTGCATATTGGCACCTTTTTTTGCCGCAAGTTAAAGGGAAGCTTGATTATGTATCTGCAGATGGACGCAGTTATTAGCATAATGATTCCTTTGGTATCGCTCTGCTTTATTGGACTTGGTGATGCATAGTGCCCATTCATGAAGCGATGCAGCTCAAAAAACAGGCAGAAAACAGAAAACAGGCAAAGCATGTAGGGAAAAGCATCGATCTTAACTGATAAAATTCCAATTGATCAATAATTACAACTGCAAACTACAAAATGAATGAATACAGAAATAATTTTATAAAATAAAGTGGCACTTCTACCTCCATATGAGTATTTAAACCCCTTAAAATGATGACTGGTCTTTTTTGGCAGGGTAACTGAATTCCATTACTGTGATAATGCTGGGAGCAATGACTGATGTTGCTGACTCAGCACCTCGTTATGGTCTCTGTCTTCATTTCCTGTTTCACGGCTCACAGGGCTGATGTATGGGCACTGGGAGCTCAAGGTTATTTCTCTACTCAACACTTCATTAACCTTCCCCGTACCTTTCATATGCACATTTAACACATTCATAATGTGCAAGCACGCACACACACACACAAAAAAATAGCCCTATGCTCAATGAGTCACTTGGCCTCCTGAGGAGGGTCACAAACAAAGTGTGGCCTGCCTCACCAATTAAAAAATGTGCATACATGTAGGTGTAAGTGTGTCAGTGAGTGCAAGTACTGTCAGAGGAAGTGATGTCAGCAGGTCAACGCAATTATAGCCCTTTGCTGTCCTCCGCAATAGTGGAGATATCAGAGACAACAGCATGTGTGTGTTTGTGTGTGTGTTAGTGCTTGTGTGTCTGTCTCAAGACCTCGGAAAGAATGACAGAGAGAACATTTTACTGGAAGGGATGTTACAGGAGCTGTGTCACTCACACTCTCCGCCGGTCTCTCCAGGAGGGTGGTAGAAGGAGAGGCCCAGGGAGATCAGCGCAGCAATCTCCAGGATGATGAGGGTGACATCCTGCAGAGCTTCCCATACCAGCTGCAGGAAGGTTTTTGGCTTCTTTGGAGGTATCAGGTTTTTCCCAAATATTTCTCTTCTCTTGTCCAGGTCAGCTTGGACACCTGCGAGACCTGGGAGAGGAAGACATGGAAAGAGAAGAACAGATGGAAAAAAACATTAGAGATTTATTGATAGTACAGTGCATCACTGTACAATGATCGGTGTGTGTGGGATATTCTTACTGATGTATTGCAGTGAGTTATATATTGTATATATGAATTGTTAACATTACATCAGCAAACAACAACCTGCTTTATTTTTACATTTGATCCAAGAAAATCACCATTTTTTTATCCCCACACACAAAAATCCACAGCCAAATGAAACTGCAGCAGTTTTTAGACATTTTTTTTATTGTGAAAGGCACTGATCTAAAGCCAGCTATGTAATTCTAATTCTAATCCTTTTTTTTAATTTCTGCCTTTCTTCTTCTCACTCTCACACCACACACAAACCATCTCTAATTACCAGTTTGAGTCATGGTGGGCCACGGCTCTGCGTTCCTTATATAATTCTGCTCAAGAGATGAGGGCCTTGTGCTTTGACCTCATCCGCCTCCTCATACACCATGAACTACCGTACATAAATATCTTTGGCTCTTTTATCTGAAGAACTTCACACTGGCTTGAGGCACAATTTTCTTTTCAACTACTATCTAGAAAATTATTCTAAATACAGTAGCTCCAAAAATGGGGGGATGGGGGGGCAATTCACATCACATGCAGCGCTTCATAATACTTCCTAATCCAAATCACCATTACCAAAAACGAGCGGCTTTTTGTGTGCTATCTCTGCCTCATCATCATTTAAGTTTTAAACGTGGCTGATTCATGTTCAGTGCATGTGATGCCTTACATTAAATGTGATGTGTTAATATAGATGTAATTTAGGTTTGGGTCTGGGCAATCTTACAATATTACATAATGGATCTTAGAATTGAGAACACTTTGCCTAAACTGTTGTACTTCACAAAGTAAAAAATGATAAATGTTCATACATGAAATCACATTTATCACAGCTAATATATGAAGTAGCATTATGTGTACTAACTGCAAAGCAAATCTGTGCTCTGCATCTTCAGTTTAAATTGTTAATAATTATTAGAATTATTAAAATGATTCTACCTAGCTACGTTTTTTGGTTTTTATCTGGCTGCCTTTCAGTTTAGTTCCATTATCTGGGTGCTGAGCGCACACACACAAGCACAGTGTGTATTCACCGTCTCTGTGTCTCGCTCTCTTCCTCACAACCACAGACATTACCACAGCATTATGTCATGCATGGTGCGTCACTGGGTCTCCCAGGAGTGGCCCTGGACTGCACCTGATAACACTGCTGCTGCATGACACCGTTTTCACATGTGAACGCATATGACTGTGAGATGACTTATTAACACCTGAAGAACGTAACTGATGATCCGTCCGCATCTGACTCCAAAGAAAGAAGAACAAAGGAAGCACAATGGCAGGAGTTGTTGTGTGAAAAACAAATGTTTAGATGCTGCAATTATTTTATTTTTTTTTAATGAGAGAAAACAGAGGAAAGCGATGAGATTCACCGGCTTGAAAAAGAGAGAGAGACATTCAGAGAGGGAGAAGGAGAGGACAGAAGGAGGGCAAGCTGAAAAGAGAACAATTCCCAGCTTCCACGTAGGAGAATGCCCTGGTTACAAATAGATCAGTCTATAAATAGCCTCATTATCCATTCTCTTTTAATTGTCTCTGTGAGAGGACCTAGCATGCTCTTCCATTGATCTCCACAGCATCACACTGCATACTCATAGTTATGTCCTCTATGTGATAGGTACTACTGTATGAAATGGTGCATCACTTCAAAATGACATCTGACCCTGTTAAATGTTTTAAATGTGTTCTCCTTAAATGTCCTTGAGACATGACCAAGCCGTAATCAATCTCCCTAATCATTAAATACTCATTGCTGCCTGGAAAATCCTCTGCTACACTGTCATTCCTTCCTGGATCGCTGATAGCAGTGCTGCTTTCAGCTAAAGATTCGTTTGCCAGATTTTGAAATATTGTAGGCTAAATACTGTCAGCCCACCTAACTGCTCTGGCAGCGGATTTTGAGGAGGCAGTGAGAGGGCAGAAAAACTCTGGCGATACAGAGATGAGTCACAACATTCTCCTGAAGGATTAAGGCTGATTGCAAACGGGTCTTTGTGCTAGAGTTCATTATCAAGTGCTGAAGACTGAACAGGTAATAATATACTGCCAAACTACTGTATCATAAATGTATCTGATCAGTCGATGGGCATAGATATGGAACTCCTGATTTTATGGGTAATTTATGTAAGTAGTGCTCATTGTTATTGCTCTTATGAAGGTTCAAATGGTGAAGGCCTATTGGAAAGGAAATTTGATTCCACTTATGAAAAAAGAGAAAGGTGAAGGGAGATGATGCACAATCATTAGCATTAGGGTGCAGCTCGTTTTTAGATCGTCAGCTGATGGACTTAAAACAAACAGCAGGCAACCTGGTGATTCAGCAGATTAAGGCAAAAGCCATTTACCGTACCATCCTGCATTTTAATCGCATTTATAAGTTATCTCCCTGTCATCAAATCATTCTCCCTCATTTTCAGTCACTTTCTAGTGAATAGTTGCTAATTAGGCATTCTTTATAATAAACCAAATGTGGTGATACTTGGTTTCTGTGCATTTGAGGGAAACGCTGACCATTTTTTAATGCCCATCAGAAAACTTGTGATTATGATATTAATCATGAAAATTTCTGCTTTTTTGATTCTCTGGTTCAGGGTGAAGAGAAGCTGCCTCTGCAGTTTAACAGACAAACTGGTTCTGAAAGGAACCTCTGCAGACGATCTAAGAAACCTGACCATGAAGTTCGGCATAATGACAACACTAATGTAATTATAATAAGATACTAGACCAATAAAAATCACAGGCTGTGACTTACAATTATTTATATTCCTGATAAGTCTATAACAGTCTGAAACTGAGAGAAAGGCAACAAATGTTCACATTTGCTGGAACTGCAAATATTTGGCTTTTAAAAATATATATATATTTATTCTTAACTGATAATCAAAATAGTGTCTGTTATTTTGATGTCGACTGACAAAACTGACCAAGATTCTTTAAAACTCGATGAAGATGAAACTTTGAATTTCTCTAAGTCTCTTCATCCCCACCATGATTTATGGCTTGTAATGTGCTGATCTGTCAAACGCAGCAGGATCCGTGATTCAAATCCACTTTGACAAATGGTACCAACCTAACATCCTGTTTCCAAATAGACAAGACAGGGACATGAAAAAAAAAAACCCAAACTTTATGCCATCCTTTCTGCATGAGAGGAAATGGATTTTTTTTCAGTCAGAGGGAACATGATGGCATATTTTAACAGTTGGCCCTTTTTTTTTTGTCAGTGGTTAAAAATAGATCTCCATGGAAACACTATGCATCCCACTCGTTCAGTGGAAATACCCGCGACTCTGAACCTTGGAGAATATGTGAATATGTAAGTAAGTGTGTCTGTGTGTGTGTATGTGCATGTTTTCTGCATGTGTTTTGTGTCCAAAAGCATGCGTGCATGTGTATGTGTGAGCACAGGTATATTCCAACAAAGAAAAGACAGTAAAGAATGAAAAGATGTGATGACCTTCAAATGTCCTTGTAAAATAGGCACGTCACAGTACAGCAGCAAATAAACAATTTATTTAAACAAGCATGATGGATTAAATCACGTCATATCTAACGTGTCCTGCTGAGTCTTGGGCAGTAAAGGTTTTTTTTTTTTTTGGTTTTACATTTTCCTGCCTGTCTGTGTCAACTTTTTCCCCCCTTCATAATCCTGTGAGCCACAGTGTCCAAAACAAGTCGCCATGGCAACAGGGTTGTACGATGATGATCATCATCATAACGACGCAAAATATTGATGCTTTTTTTTTCTGCAGCAAATCAATAGTTTCAACATGTATTCTCAGCTTTCTCCATTTTAGAAAGAGAGAGAGAGGAATGGGGAGAGAAGACAGAGAGGTCTGAAGTGTGACTCACACAGCACAAGAGAGCGAGAAAAAGACAGAGACAGGGGACTGAAACAGAGAATGAGAGTAGGTTGGATGTAGAGTAACTCTATAATAATAACCCATCAGCAGCTAAAAGGTGGATAATTATCGAGCTCTTATTAGAAGATGGAGTGATGGAAAAATGTGTCACAGTGTCCTTGAGAATGACCTCCATTTTGAATGACACCATTTTATGCCATAAAAAAGGAGAGGTTTGTCACTGTGCATACAAAGGCAGAACATAGTAGCAATAGCCTCAAAGGGCAGATGTTCCTAATGATGACATTGAAAAAAAAGAGAATGTAGAACATTATGCGTCAGTAAATGACACAGATAGGAGGAAAAGATGGAAAGAAAGGTGAAAGATTCAGATAACAGGAAGGTGCCCACAACGACAAGAGGAACAAAAAAAAAAAGAAAAAAGCTTTGGTAGTGCTGAGAAGGTGGTGGGCTGTTGTGTGTTATATAGGACAAGGTGGAAGATAATACAGCATTATATACATTATTATTGTGGTGCTGGTTCAGGAGATGAAAGCACTAGATGGTTTTACATTAGCTTTCTACTTGTCCTTGTTTCAGCAGCGTGTCTATTCGTATCTTCCTGTTCATTTGTTCTCGGCACTGTGTGTAAGTACACTGGCATCAAATTCCTCGTATCCTTAAAAATACTTGGCCAATCTTGTTGATCATGACTATGTTTCTTTGTAATATATGTGTGCAAATGTGTGTTGCAAATGCTTCATGGTTTACTGACAATGTTTAATGTACATTTACTTGAAGCTCAGTTTCAATAGTTTTCCACTCTATATATGCATGTGCTTTCAATGCTTTTTCAAAATAAGCATAAAGAAGAATAATGACCTAAATTCTGACCAATTACTGTAGAGAGCATAGCAAAAATAATATTAAGAGATTAATCACACCTGAAAGAGACAGAATCAAATCATTTGCAGTATGCACAATCTTGTAAACTGCATAGCATACTAACATATCATACACGTGAATGCACAATTGCGTGTAAATCAGTAAGGTGGGGCAAAGTCTGGATCAGTCTAATTGAATCCAAATCACTGCACCGGAGTTACAGTTAAAGACACAGCTTCTTCAGTTTAAGACTAAAGAGGGGAATATAACCAAATTAAACTAACTGTTCATGTGAGGGGACCACTCCCAGCAGCACAGCAAGTCCACCCACTGTTAAATGAAAACACAATTAAAGGAAGGAAGCCCTTTTTCTCACTTAAACACGACAGGGCTGGATGTTGGAGACTTATGTTGGTAAAGGATTTAAAACAGCAGAACTGTCTCAACCCCTGTTCCCTGTTCAGGGAGAGTTTCTCAATGTGGTTTCGCGTGCACCAGTTTTCTTTACGCTCCACACCCTGTCGGGATTGAGAGCGCAAAAGGGCACGGCAGGAGGCAAGCTCTCTCTGCGAGGATGAGATGATGTGACATGTCATCAGCGTAGCAGCACACATGCAATCTTGCACTTTTATGTACAGACCATTGAGCAGTCACATTCTCACAGGCCAAACATGCAAGCAGACACACTGCACTGTATGTAAACAAACAACTGGGAAAATACATTCTCTCATATCATGTGGAGTCACAAGGTCACATGAACACGAACACATGCTCACACACTAACACACACATAGATCTATCATTCTTTCCTCCATGGACAGCCCCATCTAAAAGGTAATGGACTAGAAAGTGACACTGAGCAATTTCTGACACCAGGTCTTTCCCATCATGAGTATACTGGATGTATGATGTGTGTGTGTCAGTTTTCATATGAGTGTTGGTCTTATGACACCACATTACAACCTATTATGGTATGTTTCTGTTTGCGTGGATGAACTCATACATCAGTCTAATACAACAAATGTCCTGTGCTACACCTGAGAAGAACAAACTCTGGAAACAGGATCAGTGGCAGATTTTCATGTTTATCGGGCAGCAGAGAGCTCAGAGGAGGTAATGATGGCTGCTTTTACAGGTAAAATACTTAAGGAACTAGTTTGACATTTTGGGAAATACACTTATTTGCTTTCTTGTTGAGGGTCAGATGAGAAGACTGATAACACTCTCAAGTCTGCACGGTAAATGAGTAGCTGGAGCCAGCA
Organism: Toxotes lorentzi; assembly: GCA_037833715.1. Taxonomy (NCBI): domain Eukaryota; kingdom Metazoa; phylum Chordata; class Actinopteri; family Toxotidae; genus Toxotes; species Toxotes lorentzi. The sequence goes on from JBBMJY010000018.1 coordinate 17,694,592, forward strand.
GTTGTTTAGCTTAGCTTAGCATGAAGACACTAATTCATCACTAATTAACATGTTATATCTCGTTTGTTTAATCCGTACAAAAACCACAGAGAGGGGTGGGTCCGCTAGGAAATTATCCGGCACATAATCCCCAACAAATTGTTACTATTAGAAATTTAGTGTGTATTTAGTGAGGTTTAGAGGCTCTTGTAGGTGAATTGTGCTACATTTGTACAGAGCTACCCCAGCATTTGCCACTTTTTTCCAACTAGATGCCTGCTCCAGCAACATATATATAATTCAGAGTGGTACAAATCTTCTCATCTAACTCTCAACAAGAAAGCGAGTAAGCGTACTTCCCAAAATGTGGAACTGTTGCTTTAAGACTTGTTCCCAATGTGGTACACATCTGAATTATGTTTGATTTTGGAAACACTGCAAGCAGATCACTAAAATAACCTTTTAGTCTTGGTGTGTTAGGTCTTTCATTATTAAGACAAAGAAGCCTCTGCATCTGAACGCATTCTTTGATGCAACATAATTTGTGTTTTCTATAAAAAGGCCCAAATGCCAGAGCAGTTTTTAACAGTTACCCAACAACCCAAATTAAATGTATGTTGAAATGCCAAAAATGAAATATGCAATTGTGTGCGAGGGTGTCTGTGTGTGTGTGTGTGTGTGTGGGGGCAGCTGTACAAGTGGGTGAGTTTTGCTGTCAGGCACTGTGCTCTATGAGTCTGACTCATGCGAGCGATGGCACAGTGGAGTGAGAGAACACAGCTCACAGCTCTCTCTCTGTCTCTCTCTGACACACACACACACACACACACATACACAACACTCACTCCACAGGATAACCGATTATTACTTAGCAATCCTATTTTGCAGAATATATAGGCATAAATTTATAATTTATGGAAGAAACTTTGTACAGTGACAAATAACGATGGAACAAAACCTTCAGATCTGAAAGACTGAATAATGTGTTTCACATTCATTTTAAAGCTTTTAATGCTCTGACCCAAAGTACACAGGCTCTTTTGTTTCTATGACGATACCTCTTGCATTTTTTCTTTTTTTTCATTTTAAAATGTTGTGAAGAAAAAGCGGATTATGTAATGTTATGCTAGAAAAGCAGGCCTCTATAATTACAAAACAACAACCAAAAAACCAATAGCTGTGGTTGGTGTATGCTGCTCATATCACAGAATTTGAATACCCAAAGGTTTAATTTACACCTCTCAGAAAATCTTTTTTGGAGGCCTGGCAAGTAGCACATCAAGAGCAGCACAGAGGGGAAAAAACAGAAACAAGCTGATAGTGACTCATGTGGGATGAAGGCTTCTGTGCATATGGTCCTTTTCAAAATTCATGAAACAGCTATTATTTTGTGAAAATTCTGTGCATGGGTAAGGTCCAGTTTGTATCATAGATCTGTCGGTCTGTGCATGTTACCTACATAAAAGAAAAAAACGATTAATCGTATTAAGATTACGCCTCCATGTGATCTCATTCTTACGTGGCAACAACTGTGATCGCATTGGTGGGAAGATCCACTGCATTAAACCAAGTGCTCCCAATTTCTCCTTAAGCTGTATCAACAAATGACACGTCTGTGGGGAGCAGGACATCAGTGTAGACGAGAATTACCGCCTCGCGGTTGTATGCCTCCGCCAACCAGTTCTGATAAAACATTCACCAGGTTTCCTGTATTCTGCCAATTATTGGGAGTTGTTGAGGGTGTAAGGAAAGAGGATCTTGTTTTTTGTAAAGACTGTGAATCCCCTTGAGGCAATTTCTTGATTTGTGATATAGGGATATATAAATAAAACTGATTTGACTTGACTTTGTTAAGCTTTGTTGTTCTTGTTCTGCTGTATGTCTGCTGTGTTAGTGTGTACATTCATTGAGAGAAACAGAAAACAGTCAAATTCCTTGTATGTTTTCACATGCTTGGCCAATCAAGCTGATTCTGACAGAATGCAAAGTTGTGGCCATGACAGTAGACAACGCTTCAAATACGGATGAAGATACAAATTCTAAAATGTGGATGTTTCACATACATCATCAACCTGGCAACACAGAAGATCTATACAGCCACCACAATTTCAAGGTGGGAACACAAGAGTAGTGTCACCAATTCATTATCCGACCAAATGTGAAAAATGGCCACGATCTCCCCTTCTGTTTGTGAGTTATCGCGTAGAATAATGGATGAATTTTTTTTTTTTTAGTAGAACATTATGTAATGAAACGAAGCTGACCTCTGACCTGATGGGTCATCACTTCATCACTTTAACCTATTAGGCATTTTTGTGAAATTTTGTTAAAATGAACGTATGAATTCTTGATTTAGTTCATCCTTGGGTCAAAGTGGACGTTTGTGCCACATGCAACGAAATTCCCTCCAGGTGTTCTCATATATCACATTCATGTGAATGGGACAGACAGACAGACAACCCGAACACATAATGCCTCCGGCCATGGCTGTCACCAGCGCAGAGGAATTTCCTCAGAAAGAAAAAATGTGACTCTCATGCATACTTGCATGCATGTGTGTGAACAAATGTGTTTATTCAACCTACTGCAAGTGGTCAGAAGTGAAAAACAATGGAAAAGACATGTGAGTCTCTCTCTGAATTTATTAGTCATTTATGTTTCTATTTAAACATCTGAGCCTCAAACACTGTAATGCTAGCTGGCCCACCTGCCCTAGATGTGGACACAACATTAATGAGACAACATCTGTTTACAGCCTTTGTGTGTGTGTGTGTGTGTGTGTGTTTGTGTGTATGTGTGTGTGTGTGTGTGTGTGTGTGTGTGTGTGTGTGTGTGTGTGTGTGTGTGTGTGTGTGTGTGTGTGTGGAGAGGGGAGGGTAGTGAGAATGTTTGAGTGTATTTAGACACAACTGCTTAGTGATAAGGGTAAAGTGTAATGGGGTCAGTAACTTCAGCCTGTAATTCCAGACTGTTCAACCATTCACTCATTCAATCTACGGCTGCATCCCTCCGTTCCTCCATCCATCCACCCATCATCAGTTTGTCTTTCATTCATCTATCTATCCACTTTATTCAGCTGTCAAATAAACATTAATTGAGTCAATCTCTGTTTCTCTTCTTTAAAATCAGTCTTCAAATCTATTGATGAAATGTCACTGAATTCCTATTTACCTCATAGACACTGTGATAAATAATAAAAAGCTGTTGTTGACCAGCAGCTTAAATAACTCAGCCCCTCCTTTTTTCTTCTCTTTCAGTTTCACACATGGATGGAAGAAACACACCTGTTTCCTCTCATGTGTGACCAGGTTGTCAGTGTAGTCACATGGAGCTGTTACATGCAAGACTGCAGAAATATGAGAAGTTATGACAGTTTTAACACTATAAATTACAGAAAATTCTTACTTACCAATAACAGGGTCTGAATCATTATTTCATTTTAAATAATTCCCAGTTTACTAAGAAGATGGTAATGGTTTTCCATTGTAGTACACTGGTAAAATCAAGATTTGAAGAATGCTACTTAAAGTTATCCTGACTCTGTTATTGTGTGGTTTAGCCAACCATGCCTATTAGAAGCTGTTGTATTTTCCGGTATGCCCACACAAACACACGCACACACAACCAATTGCCTGCACACACACAAATCAGCAACCTTCATCCCCATGGGAGTGAAAAGGGAGAGCATCCAGTGCCAAGAGGCTGAAAGGGAGAGTGACAGTGGTCTATCTACTGTCTCCCATCTGGGTGTCAGTCTCTGGTTTCGCCCAGGGGCTCAGATAAGCTCCGGACACAATAGGGACAGCTATTAAAATTCAAACTACCAGAGGGAGTCATGAAATAGTCATGACAGGTGAGGGAAATCTACATACTCTAACCTGCCTCTTATTGTCTGCCAGCTTGGAACTGCAGGAAAAATGAATAAATGTCAATTGAATTTAATACAGAGCAATGAGTATAGTACTATGCTAATAATTTTATTAGTCACTTGTCAATTTAATCAATATATTTTTTACATCAAAGATATTTTTAATGGTTTAAAGCATATAAGAATAATATAAGAAGAATATTTTTTTAAATCATTCACCACACTCTTGCAATAGGAGTTTACAAACTCTAACACTGCACGGAAATTGCAGTGGAGAGTTGGAAGAGTATTGATCTCTGCCTGTGCTGTGCAGTAACATTTTGATTGAACTGTAATGTGACTGAGCCCATAAAATCCCATCCAAAAAATTCCATGTAGTCCACAAATGGATGGATGCATCTTCTTTAATATCCCTCACATGGAACACATGTACTTACACTGTATTCAACACAATTGATTTTTCCACATGCCACTAATGTAAGGTTTGTCATTTGGTGCTGGCAAGGTTATATTTTATGTGCTGTAAAGAAACACTACAATGCTAGTACTAACTGTAATAACAGAATATTTGATTTTGACTACAAGACAGACTCTATTACTAGAGAAAGGGGCTGCAACTGTTGCTATTTGTTGACTTTTGTTCTTTTTAAACAGAGAAAAACTGCCCATTGCAAGTTACCAGAGCTCAAGGTGATTGTTTTTTTGTCTGGCCAGCAGTCCAAACTCAAAAGATATTCAATTTAAGATCAGCAGATCAGCAAATTTGATCACATCTAATCACTTTTGAGAGGCTAGAACCAACAAGTATTTGGAAATTTCCTTTGATAAATTACTTGGACAAGTCCTTGACCATCTAAATTGATGATGATTAACTTCCTGTCCATCGACCGATCGATTAATTGTTTCAATCCTTCTGCAAAAATTTGACTGTGGGAAAGTGGAAACTGGAAAAAAACTTTTAAAACTCATCTTATATGTTTGCCCCAACATATTCTTAAGTATATGTGTCCAGAATTATAGAGTTTGCAGTAGTGGAAAGTCAGTAAGTACATTTACTCAAGTACTGTACAGTACAGTTTTGAGGAATTTGTATAATCAGTGGAGGATCTGAAAACTTCTTCCACCACTGACATTGTGGTGAAACCCTATGTACAGAATATCTGTACTGTTGCTGTACGGTATGTCTACTGTATATTGGATAAAATTGCAATAGCTGAATAACACTGTCACAAGAGAAAGGGCAGATAAGCCCACTGCAGAAGCTGAAATGATGTGTTTGCATCTTAGGCAGTGTCTGTTTTTGGTGCTTTGCTCTGTGCCCTTGGTTATGTGTGACTATCTCTGTCCATTCCCCTGGGCCAAACTAAACAGGCTTAGTTTCTGTCTCATATATGGCAATGGGCAAGGCATGGACACTTAAAGGTCCAGACAGAGAAGGTAAAATTCTAAGTTAGTTGTTTCTGTTCCTCTGTTCTGCTGCTGCTGGGATGTTATGGATTATTCTCCTCAGCAATATGTGTAAACTCAGAGTTGAGAGATAGGTGCTCTGTGCCCTTGAGCAAGGCAAAGCTGGATCTGGTCCAAGACTTTGTCTGTTCATGTGCCCTTGAGAAGGCACTGCTGTCTGTTTGTTTTGGCAGCAGTGGTATCACCCTTGTTCTCCCCCACAGCAGGAGAAGAGAGAGGAGAGAGGTCAACTCAGGAAAAGAGCTGACATGGAGAGAAACAAGCCGGTTATAGCCCGGGACTCTGCATATCCAGCTAAAAGCATCGCCATGCCTGTCAACTCGCTATCCATACTCCTGGCCTCCAGCAGCCAGTTCAGATTCGGGACATTTTTAGAGAACGAGAACTGGGTGCACATATAAGACAGCAACCTGTGACAGAGAAGCGTTTGAAAATGTCAGGTGATTTAATTTATAGCATTGCACCATAACTTATTCCAGGGTAGTCTGGAAGCCAATGAAAAACCGTTTGTGTCTCGTGTAAAAGATGACCACAATAACAGAATAAAATTTAAGTATAGCTAAAAGAATTATACAGTTCACAGTTCAAATCTTTAAGTATTCACTTGGGGGAAGATGCTTCTTTTACAGTAGTTTCTCATGGAAATACGCTGCACTGGACTGTTTTAATGGAATCTGCCAAGTCAACCACATAAAAAAAAAAAAAACAAAACAACATTTTCAGTCATGTTTACTGTATACCAATCTGTAGACTATAACATACACTTAAACAGACTTTCATACTGTATACTGTTGTGAGTCAGCGCCAGGCTCCATGGGAGCAGGCCAACCGAGTCTGGTTTTTGGCATCTGTCCTCTTAATTCAGTAAGGCATCTCTCGGGACAGCTGACTTCACTGCCGGCCATGTCCAGCATCTGCTTTTGGGTGTGCACATATGCGTGTGTCTTCATGTATATATGTCTATATGACAATCCCTCTAACAAGCTGGGATTTTATAGGAGAACGTTTTGTATCATACAATGTATATAAAATACATAAATAAGCACATTCAAATTATTGTTACACCAGTTGTTTTCATAAATGTCATGTAAAACAGGATAAATTTAAATAAATACATCTAATTTGTTGCACAAAATATCGGGGATATGTTCCTGTTATAACTGCTGCCTTTTTTCAACGCAAACTGTTTCACACACAAATCCTTCTCTAGTTCATTGGATCCACCTTCCAAGGTAACTGGTGCATTTTAATTAACAGGGTCTACTGGCTCCTTTCAGCTGATGTGCACCAGTACCCTATGAAAAGTGGTACACTTTCCTGATAATTTGTACAGTCAAGGCCAGTTTCTCAAACAAGCATTAGGCCTAGCTCTAGACTTAGGTTGAATTTCATTAGACATCTAATTGATATAAATTTTGTTTTGGTCCGAGACCTTGTTTAATCTCTGTCTGGGAAACGGGCCCACAGTGTACTTCTCCAGAGACAGTAATCAAACCCGGATATAAAAGCTTTGGAGAAATGATTGCACTTCACAACACGTCCCAGTGGAAATGTTCACAAGCCATTATTTTTTTTCCTACACCTGCTCATCTCTTTGCTTTATGCTGTATTAAAAAACAAAACAAAATTGGCACCACTTTACAGCCACCACTTTTAACAGGACATACTTTGCTATAAGGCATATAGAGGGTTTATAGGCTGCCGCTAACAAGATTATTGATGATCAGTATTTTTTATCAGTGGCTGAAAGCTGAATAGGAAAATGCATGAACCAAATCACCTTTTGGGTTGCCAGGTAGGAAAAGCTTTCATAGCTTCTTGTTTTATGTTTTCAAATCTGTAGTTATAATAATAAATTGTTAGCGAGTCACTGATGAAGGATGGAGGGCTTTTCAGTTTACAGTAAGCTATCAAGCTTGCAGATTCTGTTATTACAGTAAATCACCATGAAAAGGTTATTTGTCCTGATGAGTTCAAGCAATTTTCAAGATGATAATAATCATAAACAGACTGGCAGATGGGTACTTTATGATTAATTAAAGCTGACATCTGTAATGCTTTTAAACCAATATATTGTTAAATGCATCGCTGCAATGGAGTGTGAGGAAGCACACAAGGCATACTGAGTAGATCAAATTCTAATCAGGTTTAACTTTCATTTCTTTCCATCTACTGTACGTAACATGTTTACTGAACACTAAAAACAAGCAAGCAATACAATAACACAACACTAAGTAAACACAACACTAGGTAAATCAATCAGGGATTCTTCTTTTACATTTGAGTGTACATCGTGGAAACCCTAAATGTAAGTTATTTTCATTCGATTAGTACTTATTATTGATCTACAAAGAATTCATAAAACACTTATTAACATTAATAAAATCAGGCTTTTTAAAAGACACAACAGTATTAGCTGAACCGCTCCTTTAAACTGCAGCACATTCCTTTCCCCAGTAAATCTTCTTAATATTGCATATAGAGTGACTGATCACTGTGCCACAACACTGCTTCAGCCTGCCTCAAGGTCACTGCTACTACACTTGCAGAAGAACACCTGTGTGAGTAGTTGTGTGTATGTGTATGTGTGTGTGTGTGTGTGTGTGTGTGTGTGTGTGTGTGTGTCTGCCCACGATGTGGTTTTGCTCCTTCACAGGGCAAAATGGCTGTGTATCATTTATAATCTGTCCTCTGAGAGCCATCTCTTTCTCCCCTCTTCACTGCCTCCTATTTCACTCTCTCTTTTTCTACCTCTTCTATCCCTTTTACAGAGTCACTAGGGGTGGGGAGGAGAAAGGAGAGGAATGGAGGAGAAGGAGGAGGAGGAAGAGGAGAGGAGTTGCAGCACAGGAGAAATTGTCCTTATTAGAGACGGCGGCTCCATGTGAGAGATCCCTTGTGGGACAGAGATTAAATAGACTGCGTCAGAGGGGAATGCGCTCGTGGTGCTGCGACTGTAGGACGCGATTAGTATGATCATCAGGGAGGGAGGGATGGATGGAGGGAGGGTGGAAAAGAAAGACAGCGAGAAGGAGAGGTGGGATGAGGGACAAACAGATGAGAAGAGAGAAGGAGAAGGGTTAAGGATAGAAGATGAGAATGTGAGGAAATGTAGACGCACACAGACTGAACTGTGGACTTTATTTCAAGGGAGGGATAAAAAAAGATTAGAGGGAAAACAGGGGAGAAGATGGGTGTGAATGAAGGAAAATGAGAAAGCAAGGAGATGAAATGGGAGAGGAGAGGAAGTGTTTCAACCAAACTCTGCTGTCACAGGAAGGAAAGAGGGAGAAGGAGTGGAAAAGATAGAGAGAAGGTGAGAAGAGGAGGATGACAGATGAGAGGGGAGAACAGTTTCCTGAGTTTATGTATAGAGGCCATAAAAGACTCGTCATAGGAACAGAATATAACAAGAATGATATGTAGGTGGAATAAAACAAGTAATAGTAGCACAACGCTGTCTTGATATTACAGAGGAAAACTACAATGCTACATATGATGCTAGGTAGACAACTGTAGCTGCAGGGGAGACCGCATCAGGTAACAGCAGGATAAAGGAAAAGGAAAGATAAGTACAGTGAAGAAATGAGGTGTAGCTTTATTACTTTTTTTATACATCTGGCTCTTGGCATTGTTGTATGGACCCTGAAAAAAAAACTCACAGGAAAAACTATTGGATAACTATTCTATTCTATTTCATCTTCCTTCCTTCTTTTGCTACACCTCCAATTCCTTTTCTTTTTAATCTCTGCCCACATTTTCTGATACCCGCACATATCATTACATCTGTGTCCACACCAAGACAGTGTCACTAAAGAAAAATGGATGCAAACATACAAATCACTGGCTACAGATCAGCACTGGGAGACCGGTGTTGGCGTGTGTATGGTTTTGAATCACATTCTGATTAACAAGTCAAGTATTCACCTCAGTGAGTGGACTGTTTACAGAAGAACCAGTAACAACCTCCTCCCATGAGAAATACGGGGACTATGTATGATGTATCATCTGGCCGCCATCCACTGCTGTCATTACTGCCACTACAAGAAATGCAGGGGCATTCCCATCAGGGATCTGCTATAAACATAACTGTCCTCAATCAACTGATAGTCCCCTGCAAGCCATGTTTTTTTTATTATTTGTCAAAACCTATATTGTACAAGTGAAGCAGCTCAACACTTTCTTTTTGTCTTTGTTGGGGTAAAGAAAAATGAATTAAAATCAACCAAAAAACGTTTTCAACTAATTTAGGCGCAAACACAAGTTTAGATATATGAAGTTTTACAACCCGTGTGCTACTTTTCAAGCACTATTAAACTGTTAGTAACTCAAAGAAGTGAAAGCAGAAGAAAGAGATGATGAAGGTTATAGATGTAGAGCAGGTCTATTTAGGCTACGCTGTACACTGGCCCACTGGGATACCAGCGACCGACCGGCACACCGAAATAGAAATGGGAGCAGAGGAGAGAGAGAAAGGAGGGGAGGTAAGGTGTGGTGAGGGAGAATAATGGGAGGGAGAGAGAGAGAAGGGCAGGTGGAAGGGCTGAACAGGAGGAGGTCTGGATGGGACAGGAAGGAGAACCAGGGAGAGGGAAAGATAGAAAGAGTTGTGGAAGAATTTTTTTTCCCATTTTCCATTTTAAAGTTTCTTTTAAAGGAACAGTTTGACATTTTGTCAAATATGGTTATTTGTTTTCTTGCCAATAGTTGAATGAGAACACTGATACCAACTCGTGTCTGTACAGTAGATATGTAGGTGGAGCCAGAAGCCAGTTAGCTTAGCATAGAGCATATCATAGAGGCTGGTAATTGGCAAACAAAATTCACCTACCAGCCTCTAAAACTCACTAATTAACATATCTCATTTGTTTAATCCATTTTAAAAACAAAATGCAAAAACCATAATTTGCCATTTTGTAGGGGTTTGTGTGCCGGACTATTTCTTGGCCAGGAGCAGTTGCCAGGCAACTAGCTGAGACTCCAGAAAGTCACTGCTCCCAGCCAAGAAACAGACTGAGAGTGGTATCAAGCTTCTCATCAAACTCTCAGCAAGTAACTGCAACAATTAGATATACAATAATTTTATATTATGGCCATTAGTTGTAACTATTTCAACTTTCTTTGAAGAAACTAACTAGTTTGGAAAATGCCTCTAAATACCTTCTTCCATCTTAACTTACCGACTCTTCCATCTTTACAACTCTATAATGTGAAGGAGACGAGGAATTTAAAGGTGGACACAAGGCTTGAGGTCGAGGTGTTGTTATTGTTAAGCTGCAGGTAAAATGGTAACCAGCCATTACCATTTTAGTCAGGATAGCAGATGTAAGGCATAATTACATTTTAGGCATGGTTTTGGTGTGGTTAAGATATTGGTAAGAATCAGGTATGGCCTTCATCACAAACTGCTGGTGTTTCTGCAGTTTTTGAGGTGGTGATGTTGAGGAAGTGTATATATGTGCAGTGAGAGTCAAATCAGGGAACAGGGGGGCCAATAAAAGATGGAGAGCAGAAGGTGGTGGTAAGGAGACTGGAACAGGGTGTGGAGATATTGTTGAGGGCAAAGAAAGAATATTAGAAGGAAAAGAGGAGAGGATGAGGATATGAAATTGAGGGATCTTGGGTGGTTGGGAAATAAAATGGTTTATTTCCAGACTGGATATAAGTTATTAAAAAGAAAACTGCTGAATTTTACTCTTGGATATATTTCTTTTTGTATATTCAAAGCTCCTGCTGTATTAATAAGTACTTAGCCCAATCTCCCCTCAGTATACATGAGATGACACTTCACCTCATGCATGGGCCTCCAAAAACTCTAATGTCTGTCATTAACACTTGGCCTCAGGTGACTCCAACGACTCTATCGACTGTCATTACAACAGCCAGGAGCACTAACAAACCAAGTGACATGAAAGGCCTTGATAATGACCCCACAAAGGTTAAATACCTGCTACTCCCCACCAGTCAGATTGAAATGAAGAAGCCTCTTGGCTGAGACGTGAAACGTCTTCAAGTATCTACAACCAAGTGCAGTTGCCCTCGATAACTCTGGCCCTGTTCAGACCTGATGCATCGCGAGTGACCCGATCACAAGTGGACAGCTTTAAGTACAGGTGTGAACGCACCCAAGACACATTGAGGACACATTTGAGATCCAATCACTCAGACCACGTTTGGAGGTGGTCTGGGCCGTAGCATGTAAGAAAACTTTCCATCTTAAAAATTGCCAGCAGCTGCCGGTAGCCTTTGTTCTACCTAGCTATCATTAACTAGTTAAGATGAAAAGGCAGCAAAACATCCTTTCATTGATAATTCACTCATCTGATGGTTTCTTTATTTGTGATGCATTTGCAAAGAAGCATTACAAGGCTAGCTCATTAAACTAGGACAGCTTGTGCTGTATCCACAGCCTGCTGGAAATGAAAGTATGCTTAGCTACGTTTTCATAGCCTATTAGATGAGCTTGACATCTGTCTGCACTCAAACCTTTCCTCAGAATGGAGGTTTCGCATGTGGCCTCATTTGTATATGTATATTTGTAAATAAGTAAATGAAATGCTTAAAAACTCAGATTGTGTTGTCTATATGTCTTTTGTCCATTGCTGTCTCCCTCCTGTAAAAAAACAAAGCAAAAAAAAAAAAACCCAAAGCATTTTGTCTTTGCAAACGGAACTGATGTAGGTGTTTATTTGTATATAGAGTGGGGAAGAGAGATCCCATCACAAGTGGTCACTCGAGACACGTGTGGAGACGCATTTTAATGCCAGGTGTGAACTGATGCACCTCGAGCTGTGCACTTGTGATCAGATCACCTGAGACACATGTTAATACCAGGTCTGAACAGGGCCCATGACCTGGATGACTGAGAATCTTCACGGACAACTTCATTCCGTCACTTTGATGTGTCAAGTCATAGTGATGTACAGCTCTTCATGTGGTTAACCGGAAAAAGAGGCCAATCTTTTAGGGGCGCGGGTGGGTGCTCAGCTTTGGATTATGATACTATGAGGACAAACTATGTACAATTAAAATTCCTACAACTGATATTGCTGCTTCCTTTCCTCTAAAGTGTTATTTCATCAAATTTGCAGTCATGTCAAAATTGACTGAAATGCTTACTACTGTAGTTTTGTGAACAGGCTCCTTGTATATAATGCTGTTTTCACACATCTATATTTATTTTGCCTCTCCCGCAAGGCCTGGCTAAGTACCCTCCTACCCTCCCTTTCCCACAGAATCAAAGACAATCAGGGCCCTGAGCACCTCTTCATCCTCCCGACCCTCGAAGAATGGCTATGCCCTGAGCACTCTCACAATTCCCGGCTCCCTACCCAACGTGCTGCAGCTCTCCACTGATCTCTTGAGAAAATAGTTGTACTGTGATCACCCACCAACTGTCTTTTCCTCTATCTCACAAGAAGCAGGTCATACCCTGAGCAGCTTCCTGCCATCCCTTCTCGGAAACTAAGCTGTAGCCTGACATCCCATCTGGCCCCTGAATGACTCATGCCCTTCACCCGCTGGCTACCTGAGGGAAATGCTACCTTCTTTACCCCACAGTCACCTACAAGGAAACAAATAGGTAACTACATCCTGGGTGCAGGTATGTTATACAAGGAAGCAGGCTACTGGGAAAACTGAAGAACCAGAGAATCCAGGCATCTTGCAGAGTGAGATCTGCTACTTTATCAGAATTTGTTAAATCATCACCATAATTATCTATAAAAGTATTCAAGGTCATTTTGATTTGAACAACAGGACTTCTGGTTGTTATGTTTTAACCACAGTTATATCACCTTCCACCTCTACGGGTTTAGGAAACTGTATTTGAGTCATTAAACCTCTAAGTAAATTAATGAAATAGAAAGAAAGGAAGCTCTCTGTGTTGTATGTTAATAATAATGTGCATCGTGTGTGAAAGATATTGAAGCAGTCCTCAGTCTTTCATGTGCTAAGAAATACAGTGACCCCAACCCATGTACTCTAACCCTAAGGCACGTACAACTTAGAATCCTTATTAGATAAATAAGTAAACAAGCTCTAAAATCTGACTGTTGGACCAGTATTTGTCCCTTTTTCTAGATTTTATAGTTTCATGTACTATAGCAGTAATGCTGCAGCAAGTTAGTGCCTGGTGCATCTAAATGCATGCGGTCAAGAGCGCAACCTCTTCACCGGTTGCATTTCTACACTTACAGAGCCATTATGCATTTATGCTGCACAATGGAGTATAGCCATTCATGAACTGTTAGTATCATGTGAAAGGGCTGGTATAGGCTACAGTGTGTGGGGCTAATAGGTCAACCGTGCTCAGGGCCTCTTACCATCAAACGTAGGCCCCTGGGACACATACACATTACACACACCACACATGATGACAGTAAGCAATACAGAATACCTTCAAGGATAATTACCATGATCATATTTCTGAGGTAACATATGTTCTGTGGAGCAACAACACAGCATACAAGGGGCCCAACACAACATAAACATAGAAACACCCGGGATCACTAATGCAAACAGATGCACCAGATACCATTACTCAGTTTCCACTTAGTGAATGTTCCACTGAGAGATAAAATAATTTATTATAACAAGTAATAATTATGAGTAGGGACAAGAGAAGAAGGGAAACCTGCTTGTTAGTGCTAGGGAAAGATTTCAACCAAAACACAGGGACCTGTTAAACAGATTTACACAGGGAAAAAGTTGACTGAATAAACATGATGCAGAAGCACCTCGTTTGTCCAAACTGCACAGGATACATAACACATTCAATCCAATAAATATTACATATCTGAAAATAATTAATGGCACGCAAATTTGAGAGTGTGGTGTTTTGAATAATCCAGACTGCACGGCATGGCATTTATATGCATTTTGAACTGCTTCTTAGAGCCACATTTTTTTTCCATTTCTTTCCTTCTTTTCCTGATTATTATGTTACCCACTAGACATAACAACAAGAAAGAAGAAGAACTATTATTTTACACTGTCACCATGAATAATGGTAGCACGGAAGTCTTACACTGAAATATGAAAGTACACTGGCAAACATTTTATAGGAGAATTTTCAATGTTTTAAATGAGCTGTATCATTATGACTCTTATTTATACAACAACAACAGAAAAAAAACAGAGGTAAAGGTTGATGTACTATGTACTGCTTTTGCTCTTATGTAATGCTTTAAGATAATGAAGTGTATCATGTACTTTCCTCTCAGTGTCAGTGATACTGTAGGAGACAGTACTGGTGAAATGTTCAACAAACCAGTGACAAAACCAGTGACACATTAATAATTACAATATTCCTAGTTCTATTTGAGAAGTTTAATTACTTTAATTTTGGCTTTATTGTAAGTCTGCAGGCTGTGATCCTGTGATCCTGCTTAGCGCACTGATGAAATGTAATGTTCGTGTATCTAATCAGAATGCTCATGAGAATGGGAAAATGAAATAATTTTATGTCTGTTATGATAATTTTACTGCTAGTTCAAATTCAGTTTCATTTCAGTATTGCTGTATCACCGCAGGCATTGTTTCGCTCTGATGTTGCAAGTGTGGTGATGAGCAATAGACATTGCATCCCGCATCTGACTCAGTGTTCATCAGTGCCTTCATTTTACTCTTTATTCAACTCTGCGACGGGACAGATTCTCTGAACTGTTCTCATTTACTCGGCTGTTGTCTTGCCGCAGGTATTACCACCAGCTGACCTAGAAGTGGTGCTATTGGATGAGAAGACCAGGAAACACAATATTCTGTGACTACCGGCCTATAAGGTTACAGGTTACCTCTGATGTCACACAGGTGACACTACATGAATACCAATCAATGATCCCTACGTCAGGGTGGTAGATGATTTCAACACTGTTAAATATTAGATACACAGATGAAGCCATTAGAGAGGTTCATTTTGATATGCTTGCTGCACCGATGCTTCACTGTTGATGTACCTAAGGATGAAACAACATAAAATCCCTCTTTAATGCTTTAATACTTTAATATGTGCATAGAGTTTGTGTTGAGGCATTTAAATAATTAGTGTATGAGTAAATATTTGAAATGCTATGTGACAGAAAACACATATGAAAGGTATTCTGTAATAGTTGAATGGGCTCTTACCACCACATGCTGTGGTGTGATGCATTTCTTCTTTTTTTAATTGAAAAGCTATGAAGAAAAAAATACAGATTTTTTTTTTATACAACTAAACTAACCTGCACTTGTTAGGACAAAACAAGTGGATGTATAAATTTGCAGAAAGGGAATATTTAGCGTTATTAAACAGAAAATAAATACATAAGAAACAGGTATGGAGTCTGGCTTTTTGCCTTCTCATTCTACTGATACCCTGTCCATATTTGCAGATGCCACAGCACATCCCACGTGGCCAAAAGCTCTACCGTGTTGCCCCAGAGACCTGCTCCTTAATAAGACTACGGCTGATTGGCTGATGGGATGGCTTGGGGGGGCTTGTGTGGGGGAGGGTGAGTGAAGGGGGGCTAAACTGTCCAGAGAGATTTCTATGCATACTAAACAGGACTAAGACAGGCTGGCTGAGAAGAATTTTCATTTGTTCCCTCAAACGGGACTCCCTCCCCTGTCTGCTGTTCTGATGCTGTGCATACGCATTTCTCCTGGTGCTTCACAAGGTTTCTGCATGTTTGTGCATTTACCAGCGGTTTTTATAACAAATGAAGCAGGCGTACCGAGTAAATAATGACCCCTTTCCAAACCAATGGAAAATCTACCTACCATCAATCTTATGATTGGCTCAATATACAGTAGTAGAACACATTCCTCAAGATGAGGTCCTCCATACAATACACACACCAGTGCACACATATTTACATACACACCCACTCGCACACACAGCCAGGCACAGGGACTCACCTTCTGTGGGTGAGGTTTTCAGTCGTTTGCACAGTCCCTCTACGCCCCCGTAGTCTTCCTGGAGCTTGACCACCGCCTCTGTGCCACGCAGCTCCATCAACGAGCGCAGATCCATGACCGAGCAGCCGAAGCCTGCCGCATGGTTGTCCTCATTTCTTTGGTTCTTGGCATAAAAATCGCTGTTGGACATGTCCCCCATGATGTCAGCTAGTCAAGTCAGTTAGATAAGTGTTTATTATTGCTTATAGATCAATCAAAAAGCTTGCACAAGAGAGAGATGAGCTCAGTCTCATCCAAAAAAATCCAAAACAGGTATCAAGCAGGCAACAACAACCAAAAAAGGGAAAAAAAGAATGCCACTTGTAGGTAAAGTGGGCAGATGGAGAGATTAAAAAGGGGAAAAAAATCCAAGGGGATAAATCAATGAGCAGCTTCTCTGTTTCAGGAGAGACTGTCAAATATCAGCAGACCAAAAACCATTAAAGAGAAGAAACAGAAGAAGAGGAGAAAGAGCAGCAGAGAGCAAAGAGAGGAGGGGATGATGAAACACAAGTGCGGAGCATCCAGGTGAGCGTTGGACAGCCCCAGTGGTCAGGTCCTGAGAAGGGCAATGATGGTGGTTGCAAGTCCTGTAGGTCTCAGGCTCACCACGGCTGCAGTCCAGACCCGCTCCATGTGTGACTTCCCATTGCTGCTATTCTGCTGTAGCTTCCGCTGCCTCTCTGTCTCTACATGGTGGTCTTCCCCATCACTGCTACAGAGAGAGAGAGAGAGAGAGAGAGAGAGAGAGAGAGAGAGAGAGAGAGCCGAATTCAAGAGATGAATTCAAAGAGGACAGAAGGTGAGGGAGGAGGAGGGAGAGACACACAGAGAGAGCACAAGGATGAGCGTTGCGTTCTCAGGGCAGGGGTGAATGCAGCGGTAGATGGTGCACAGCTGAAGAACAGCCTCTCCTGGCTGCTGCAGTAACAGTGGCTCTGCTGTCTTTATCTACTGCTGCTGCTGCTGCTGCTGCTGCTGCTGCTACTGGTGCTGCTAACCTCATTCTGAGGACACACCGACTGACAGAGGGAGAGAGAGAGAAAGAGAGAGAGAGAGAAAGAGAGAGGATACGAAAGACAGGGAGGGCGGAGAGAAGAGGATGCTCCTTTCTGGTGCAGAGCGGAGAGGAGTTGTGCGCGGGTGGGAGGCTGGGGCTGCTCTGACGACAAAGCGGAGAGGCAGCACGTAACGCTGCACTGTCACAGGGAGGATGGGCTGAGCTGTGGAGCTGCTGCTGCTGCTGCTGCTATCTCACCGCTAGTTCTCTCTGTCATTCTACAGTGAGTGACCTCTCCTATGCAGACACTCTATGGTGATACATTCCTCTCCGCATGTTGTCTTATAATGTCTTGAGTTAATGATTTCACTCCATGTCTCCCACCCTCTTACCTTAGAACTACACTCGGTTCAGAAAAGAGGCTTGTGCGGTGTTAAGGTGGTAGACGGCAATTTACTGGACTAAGATGATTCCAAGTTTGTAACCAGTTGACATCAACTGCACAAATTAATTGGTGGAAAAAAGGTCTAAGGACAAAGCTGGTGTTATTCTACATTTTGGTATTACAGACAGGTCCGCACAGATATATTGTTTTATTCAATAAAAAGTTTAGGTAATTTCCTAAAATCACTGGGCACTATATTTATCAGAAAGCTACTCAAACAGTTAGAGGTTTAATAGACAGTAGGTGCTCTAGCCAGTATTTACAGCACCAGGACTCATAATAACACGTCACTTAGCGAAATTGTGTAGTCCGCTGTTCTCCTCCAAACAAATACATAATATCTTCCAAACCCCAATATTGCCTCCATGTTTTAATCAGTGACATCAGTGACCCAGCATGTCACACACTGATCACTTCCTCACTAGAGGGATCTAAATAAGGTTCATTAATAATATTATCATCCAAAGTAAACCTCTGGCTCACAGCTGCCCTTCATCACCACCCACCCACCCACTCAGGGGGAGACCTGGAATCAAAGTGCCCCTGTGCTGCATCATGGTGAACGCTACAGTAAATCAGCACAACAGCATAAAAACTCTCTGGTTATACTGTCTCTTCATCATCCGTAATGCACTATATTAGTACTGCAAAGAATTCCTCTATGAGGTCCCCAAGGGGTCATAACGGAACAATAAAGTAGAAAAAAACGAGGGCAAGAGTCCAAAGTGGGTTACCTGAAGTTCATTTTTAGTTAAATACAGCCAGAACGACTACACTGACAGCATGGCTGGCCACTCCATTCATTAAACAAACCACAAAGTGTTTTTTTTTTTTGTTTTTTTTGTTTTTTTATCATTCACTCTTTGGAGGTCATTACGGCTTTAGTGTATAATCAGCTCTCAAATAGTTACCCTTTGTTTTACATCACACACCATGTTTCTATATTTAAAAGGCCTGGATTATATACAGAGAGTATTCACATCTAATCAGTATATAATGAGGTAAACAAAAAGTGAAACCTGCAAAGAGCTAGCAGAGCTACATTGTTGTGAGTTGGCTATGTGACACTAACATATTCCTTGTGACTGCTGCTGTGACTGCTGTTGTGCAACCTGCATCTTTCTACATGTTTAAACTACAAAAAAGATAATGGAGCTATGCAGACTTATGCTGTAACTTGTTGGCATGCAGTAAAAATCCTCAATCATAGAATGGCCAGGTAACATGAACATGAATACATTATTCATGCCTCTCCAGGATAGGAGACATTTCGTGGTAAAACCATTCCTAGAATCTAAAAGACACCTTGACGCTAGAACAGTTGACAAACTGAAAGATAGGTTACCAACACAGGGTAGCATGTTACAAGCTGCAGTTTGTCTGCCCATTTGTTGCCTGTTTCAGATTCAGATTCAGAAAACTTTATTTGTCCCCGGGGGGCAATTTAAGGCACAATGAGCAGCATGAGGTAGAAGAGAGGCATTTAACAAAGTAAGGAACACAATATGTATATACAGATATTTGGACGAAACAATGGGAATTAACAGCAAGTTCACTTAGCAGCAGGTAAAACTCGGCAACAGAGAGGTACTGAGCACACACAAGATTCTTAGACACAATCAGCAAGGTGTCCAGTCGTACATATCAAGCATGATGATACAGATGGGACTAGTACCAGACACAATTGTGCACTCAGGAACAGCAGGGCAGCCACCTTGTCACAGCAGGGTGGTGAGAGACCCTGCCAACATGTGAATACACATCTGTAACTCCACAGGATCCAGTCCTGTCTGTTAATGAGCACTTGCCCTTACTGAAGTGACAAACTTAGACAGCGCTGGCGATGTCAGGTAGACAGGTGTGACCTGCTAAACATTTCTGCATCACTAAAAGCAGATTAAGGACCAAGATCAAGAACATTTCCAACTAAGGCAAATATTCTGTTTTTTTCCCACCTACATATTAATATAATAATGAAATGATACATATTCCAGCTTTGTTGGACTTTGGAGAGTTTTTCCATTTCTTAAAAACATAACAGCATGGGACAGGGCTACATCTTGCTCTTTGTTTTTTCTCCAACCTTTAATGCTGTCCCCCTCCTTAGGCTGCCGATCAGGTCCAATCAATGTTGGCGGTACTCTCTGCATGCCAAGGCAGACATCTGTGCCGGCCAGATCCTCCAAAACCGTCAAATGAAAGCAAACAAATGCTCTCCCAGGAAATTATATGTGTGTTTTTGTGTGAGTATGTGTGTGTATTTGTGTGCCTGAATGGTTAATCAAGTGGCTGGCTGAGGAGAGAAACTACATCACACAGGTAATTCTCTTTTGCACCAGATGGACCACCGCTACCACTTATTCCTGTGTACCTACACTGTACCAAGAGTTTTGCTGGTTTTCTGTCCTACTAGTCTGTCTTCTGCACCTAATCAGTTAGCATGCCTGCAAACCAATATTGCTTATGTCCACAAAAGACAAAATTACATGAATGCATAATTATGCATGCCAAGACACCTTAACTGAGTATTGATCACCGTTATTCCAAACATGGAAAAAAGCTAAATATGTCCATTCTTATCTTCTATAATTTATAATGTCAGACAAACTTAAAGACATAAATTAATTTAAAACAAAGCTACCAGGAAAAGCAGCAACATCAGCAAGCTACGCTGTTTAAGTCATACTCTGGTTTGATTCAAGCTGATAGCCTTTTCTGCCTGTCATTCTTCCTTCTCCAATACTGTTCTTGTTCAGAAGAAAAATATAATTGTGGACAGAAATGTAGTATTACATGAAGGATTTAACGCAGAATGTGAGAGCAGTTCCCTCCACAACATCTGGTAATCACTGACCATGAAAGGCTGTGTATTTCCAGCTTCACATTATCATGCTCGTGATGTAAGGTGGTGGTGGTGTTATATTCTGCTAACATGCAGCTGTCTATCTTTAAATTACGATGACATGCGCAGGAGTAGGGGAGATCGAGATGTGGGAGGGAGGGGAATGAGGAGAAAAGAGAGAGGAAGGGGAGAGAGAGGGAGGATGCAGACAGCAAAAGACACAGAATTACAGAATAAAGAGGGGAAAAGCATATTAAGAGCAAAGGAGAGGGCCAGATAGAAGTGAAGTGCACTGCTGATGCCTGAGTAACTTCAAAGCAACACAGACACACAGTTACACTACCATACATGTGATGCACGCACACACAGCCGCTTTCCCCTTTCTATGGAAAATGGAGGGTAGCTGTAAGTAGACCTATTGTTGATGTTTTGTATGCATTCTCCAGTGAAACCCTGATAAAGGTAGTGTGTCAAAATGCTTCCTCTTCAATGTTAAATAATTTCAACATCAAAGGAGCAAATTTGTGTCAAGGTGTTGGGGATATGAAGCCTTTCATTATTTTGTTAACACCTTACAAAAATCTTCTGTCTCAAATATTTCCACCACCACAACCACCACTCCCAGTCGCAACTGTCAGTCTGTCAGTCTATAGTACTGTCCCCAAAATCTTTAAGTTGACTTCTTGCTGCCTGTCTATCTGCACCTGACTAAACCCTCCCCTGCTGTGCTACACTTCAGTCTACCTCCCTGCCTACATGCCAGTCTATCTGCATAATTGTCGGCATGCTTGCCACGGTTTGACAGTGAGTAATGAGTAACGTGTGATCAAACACTGAAGGAGAAAGTGCAGCTTTTGAAATAATTCACGGCTTTTTACCTAAAGTGCGAGAACACTTAATTGGACTTTATGAACTTGAACACCATATGGGATCATACATTATTACATGAAGCTCCATTAAAACATGAAGCTCCTTGGCCAGATGCTAAGACCATCTGACAAACATACTGTACAGTGTTTGCCTTATGACAAACTACTGAAATACCACAAACGGATCTACTACAGCTAATAAAACATAACGTGAGTGCAGCACCACCAAACTGTACTTGTCTGTACAGCCAAGATTTTTGGACACAACATGGAGTAGTTATTCTTTGGCCTTTTTTTGTTTGACTCAAGGCATTTAACCATTAACTTCTTTGTCAGAAATTCAGGTTATTGCTTTTTTTTTTTTTTTTTTTTTAAATCTAAATGGCTAACTTTTAGTTAGAGCACATAAAACAGAAAAAAGGAGTTACAATCCCACTGAGCATCCTTCTTTGGTCTATTACAGTAATGTTTAAGAACAGGCCAACTGTCAAATTCATACCCCAAACAAGTAGGGGGAAGCATATTACCACCCCTATCGTAAGAAATAGGAAAATGCACCCTTTGGTTCTTTCTATCTTATTATTATCAATATTTGCCAATGGTATTTGAAGCTTTAAAGGTTTGAAGATGTGATTTTAGGGCATTCAGCTTAAAGTAAGTGTCACTTTTGAGGCCATAGTTTACTGTTCTGTTAAGGAAAAAGTCCAATCAAGCAACTTTATAGAATTCAGTCATCACTGACTCGACAGACTTGTTCAAATCACACGCCAAAACTCTTGTGGAATTTAATATTGTGTATTCTATTTTAGTGTCAATTTCACCTTCAGTTTTCAATTTCTCTCTGCAGGGATTCGTGCCAAGTGATTTGTCTGCTGGGTCTCTCTGTTCTACTCTGAGTGTTAATGATGAAACGGTGCTCTGGAATAAGTGCTACCTCCTCTTTGATGAAAAGTTCCTGGTTTGACAAGCAGTGGGTAGTTTGTTGTCCTCCACAGTGAAGCCATGCGCATTCTCCATGTGTCTGTATCAAAATGTCCTTGAGCACAGTCAGGCAGAGCCGAGGTATGAGCTGTGCCCACTGCACCATCACCACAACCAGCAGTGCTGGCATATAGCCCCCCCTGCCTGTGACAAAAAATAGTGCAGGAGATTTCAATGACGATGGAGCTGCTGTGCACACCTGCACGTTCAAAAATATCACATTATAATTTCAGATGACAGGTTTACAAATGCTCACGGGTTTGTGTCATGACATGCAGAAATTTCAACTCAAAACATGTTCAAAAGCACAGATCAGATTCTTCCTTTTATTTAAACAGGATGCTCATGTGGAGGGGACCAAAAACATCAACACCTCACATCGTGATTCAGCTGATACAACACAAGACAACTGCAACCGCAGAAAAGACTACACCAACACTTCACTGTCACAGTCTCAAAAAATGTAACACGATTTGAATATGTTGATGATAGTGTGTCCACTCCCTGTAAATTACAACAAATACAGGCAAAGGGAGCTGCTGATTAAGTAAGCGAGTTAGCCAATTGGTTCTTGCTTTCTCAGATCAAAAGACTCTGTGGATGATTTAATGACAGCGAGACAGAGCAGACACAACAGTGCTGCTTGAGAAATGAAATAAACAACTCAGTGAACTTGAAAACAAAGTAGCTTCACTGTGTAAACATAGGTTGTGTGAAACCTGCACCACACTGCTAGTTTCTGCAGTGATTTGTTTGTGAAACGGTCTAAAGTGGTGCACAATGTTCGGGGGAATCCCCAAACACACGTACATGCGCACATTAGATAGCAGCTGCACTGCAATACTGCATTGCAATATCCAAGTGCGCACACACACACACACACACAGACACACAACCAGAGAGAGAGAGAAAGGCACGTTAACTGACATTGTCTCTGAGGTGAATTGTTATATAACAACCACACGGAGAGCCTCCTTTCAGCCACCATCAGTGCTCTCTAATTGGGTTGAAAGCAGCTGTCATGCTAACTAAGCGCAGCAGACAGAGTCTGACGAAGAAAAAGGTTATTTTGGAAACCAATGCAGGAGCCTGAAAAGAAATGCAGCTCCAACTCATATCAGGCTAAAAAGAAGATAAAGCGGAGAGGGAAAAAAAGGAGAGAGGAGATGAGTCAGAGAAAGGAGCAGAGACACACACACACACATACGAACACATACTTCCATGTATATGTGCATTTAGCCTATGTCGGGTTATAAATCGTGAGGGGCTTTTGAGTAAAAGCAGTTGGCCAGGCAACCCCGATAGCTGCAGGGGTTGATGTTTCACTGCAGAGTGAGATTGAAGTGAGAGCTGTTGATGATATGCTATAGCTGAGAGATGACTGGGTTAGAAGCCCTAATGGACCCCATCATTCACATCTATGAAAAACATCTTCGCCTAAAAAAGGACATTTAGGGGCTCAGTAATATGTTAAGGTGTGCCACTGTAGACGACTCCATCTGTCCTGCTCTCTCCTCCTGACTTCCACATGTCCCTTTTTGCTTTTTTGCTTCAGCAGCACACACACCAATTCTGGCTGGTGTGCAGATGTCACCTTTCCTCTCGCCTTGGTCCATGCGTTTTATATTCTGCCTGCCCGCTCTCACTCCACCTCTTCTTTCAGTGGAACATCTTTTCATTAACACTGCTTCATTCTTTGATCATTTGCAACAAATAACTGCCATTTTTTTTGTCTTGTCTTGTCAGTCCTTCTTCCTGAGTACTTTGTCCAGGGCATATCTAGTGAGCAAAATGGTGTTATACAATATAAGGCTCATTGCCAGGCTGTGGAACGAGACACGGAGATGTTAAGTATAAACCTGCCTGGAGCAGTGATGTGGATGCACATTAACAACTTTAACCAAATCAATACTACCATTTTATTGCCTGGTATATTGAAATATAACAAGCAAATGCAGCATTTACCCAAGACCATAATTAGAGAGAAACCAGCCATCCCAAATGTTTCTGTACATAATGATCTAATAATAAATAATGGTATAGTGTTAGCTTAGAGATGGCGAGGATGTTCTGGTCCTTTAGCAGGCTGCCTTTGGCAGGAAGGAGATCATCCTGTAAAATAGGAGCAGATTTGCTCTCTCCTGATGAATTCTTCAATTAAACTAAACTCCCGGCCCGACTCCTCCGAAATGTCGAATCTTGCTGTCAATCAACTTGAACAGGATCTCAGTGGAGTGGAATTATAAGGTAGGTGGAGTAAAGCGAAATATGTTTTACTGTATTTAATGTTTTTTCTCTAAAGCGTTGCTGTGCTGTGGTAATTGTTTTTTTTTGTTTTTTTTGTTTTTTTTTAAAAGAGAGAGACAGGTGTAGATGGTAACAGAATTCCGATTCAGATTCAGAAAACTTTATTTGTCCCCGGGGGGCAATTTAAGAATTTAAGAATGGCATAAAGGATAGACAGACAGATAGAAAGATAGGACGATAGACAGATAGCTCGACGTTATTGATCCAGTAAGGGAAATTGTTGAGGAATAGCAATGTTGAGAAATTGTTGAGGAATAAACAGCAACGACAGGAACTGCAGATGATATCAGAAACTAGAGGCTTAAGAGTGTCTATCTTTAACAATGACCTCACGTGCTTCTCCAGGGAAAAAAAAAAAAGCATCCAAGGCAGAGCTTTGTTCAGTTCTGGGTAATCGGCACGGTATCACTGTGCCAGGTGAAGTCTTTCCTGTAACTCTTGTAACAAAAGGCAAGGCTACAAACAATGACACGATCACACACCAAACAGCTCAGTTGAGGATTCATGAATCAGAGCCAAGCACATGACATGTACAGGGAAATAAGCAAGATATTTAACTTTTGTTCAAAGAAGCCTAACAGATGGGACTCTGCTATCTCCTCTGACAGAATGCAATGTGATAAAATATATATGAAGATATATTTTTATTTAAGGTGGACAAGCCACCTTTTTTTTTAGCTACACTAGCAGCATGGCTTTAGAGGTGGCAATGTCAGCTGCACCATTTACGACCAGACTGAAATATCTCTGAGCTTGGGGATGTTCAGATTTTTCAGAACAGGGATGTTCAGAACAGCAGGTCAAAATTTTCACTTACCCAGTGAAATACGTATCTTAACACCTACACAATGGATTACTGCAAATGCACGGTTCCTAGACAATGTATCCAATGATCCTCTGACTTTTCCATGAGGTCTAAATTTTAAGTTGTGTGGTAATTTTGGTTGTGACCTGCAAAATAAAGCTGCAAAACGAAAAAGACACTCCATCAGCCACAGATGTACTTTGTATTTCATAGTAAATAGGAAAGGTTTGCATGCTAGCATGCTGAACCAAGATGTTGAACATTACCTGCTAAGCATGTTAGCATACTGACGATAGTATGCTAACAGCCTCACAGCACTGCTATGCCAATAGACTGTAAGTCTTGTTTCTTTGTTACAGGTTAAATTAAACTGCTGCAGCCACGCCTGTGGTACATTATTATAATATTAAAAAGCCTTGATGAACATTCCCTGAAAAATGTCATCAACACAATGCCTGGCAGGCTCCGTTAAGACAGTACAAAGACTATAGGAAAACTGTAGTAGAATCAACCTCTTTACATGTGCCGTTTGTAATGGTTACAACTTTCAGGGCTTACGGTATCATAACCTTACCCACCTGAACCCAGCTGAACGTAGAATGAGTCTGTTTTAATCTGTTTCACCACCAGACCCACTACCTTTGGACAATAATGCATCAAACAAGTGGATGACAAATGGGCTCGTGGGGATTTTACTAATCCACACACAGTATGACACATGGTGCAGTCCACATGTAATATCTCTCACAGAATAGTAGCGGCACTGAGTCTGACACTTGCTCGAGAGGGTTTCTAACCAAGAAAGGTCATACTGAGTCATCATTAGTTTTGAGGTTGAATGCTTGTAGCTTGTGTGTAATAAGGCATAGACTGTGAATTTATTTACAAGTTGTGTTAATGGTATACCTACAGCTCTGACTACTCATATGAGCACGTGCATAGACAAATTCAGAAATTTTGTTTTTCTAATGCCACTAACGTTTGGATGAATTCTAGCATTTACACAGGCGTTTATTAGAAAAGTGTTTTTTTGTCAGAATTTTATTTTGTTTCCTTCATTTGGTTCGTGCCAAAAATGGTTTGTTGTGCAGCTGGAAATATAGTATTACAGCGTATACTGGTGAAAGGAGAGGGAAGAACTTCGGTGACACTCTCATCTCTGCAAATGCAACAGAAAAAGAAATCTGCACAGTCATACATGAGAGAACTGGCACTGACTCTAACATATGCGCACAAATAAAACCCTGTTGTTAAAAACTAAACGAGTCTGGCCACAGTCCTCTTCCGTTTGTTTCCCTGTGGACCAGGATCCTGACCTTAGATTTCTCATCTGATCCTAGATTTGAAAGTCTTTTTCATGGAAGCACTCCATTGCTTTTCAGCATGACAAGCTGCTTAATATGCGTCCACAAAACACCCGGGGATCAAAAAGCATGATACAGCTTCTTACAGGAGTCCTTCCTGTGCAGCTAAATGGGCACGCATGGTCAAATGGCATCTGAGGTGAACAGCACGGCACTCAACTGTTTTGTCATTTTAAGGGATAGAACAGTATAAAATGAAATAGAATAGAATAGAATAGTGTCTCTAAAATAGTGTAACTATTTTTAACATATGAGATTTTTTTTTACTTCAAGGTACCAGAGCACTACAGGACAGATCACGCAAACAAAACCGACTGAAAAGTCTGGATGACACACTTAAAATTTCTGACAAACGTGTCCAGCTGTCACGCACATGAACAGACCCTGATTACACTTGAGGATCAGTTTGATATGGGAAGCATACATGTGATGACAAGATGAAGGTGGGGATTACACACTACTTGAGTTCATCATCTTGTAAACCTCACAAAAACAAGTTACAACATAAAATAATACAAATAAATATGAAGGTGACACCTTTCTGGTGTATTGCTCTTCACTCTTCTCACACTCAGTTCTCCGTAACTATTAGCATACATTAGGATTTGACTTGTATTGAAGACTTAAGGAGTTTTCCAGATTCATGTTGTAAAGATCAAACGTCTGAAATAATATTGATGGTCTCAGATTTACTGGAAAGCAAGTGACTAAAGCCCTTAATCCTCAGAATTACAAGTTAATTTGTGCCAACCGTCCACCAACGTTGCAGTCTAATGCAGGAGCAGTCTGAACATCAGTCATAATAAGAATAAATAACAGCAGAATAAATCAGATAACATTTATATTATACATTTTGTGTTGTTACATCTGTCATTGCAGAGGAACTAACTCAGCAAGAAATGTTTGATCATCCTTGCTTGATACATTGGCATCATTTACTGTCTGTCCATTTTTGTTTCTGTCTCTCTCTTAATGTTTTCCTACAGCTACTCTACGCACAATATGTTTTTATTACTATGCCTACTTGCATTTAAATAAACCACCCGCCTGCCTGTCTGTTCTCTCTTTGAACTTCTCCTTTGCCTGCTTGCCTCCTGTGTGCCTGCCTTCCTCTTTTCCTGCCAGTGGTTCATTATATAATGCCAGAGTCTTCCTAAGGGGTGGGGGTGGGGCATTTGGAGTCTGTGAGGATCCTATGCCGGGTGGGGGCTGACCTGTGCATGTGAGAAATTGGTATCTGTAAACAATCTGTCTGATGGTGCCACCGAGCATGCAGAACTAAAATCGTCAATAATAGCTGGCAAAACATCTGGCCCTGATGATGGGCTTGTGCCATTGTTTCGGAAGAACGACCACTGGTTCAGGCACAGGAAGAAAAGGACTGATACTGGTGTTCCAGGTTTCACTGAAAAATAGGACAACAGGCATAAGGCCTAGAAAGATAGACTAGAAATAGAAAGAGACACGGGGATGTTATTCTGGCTTTGAATTCAGCTCTCTACAGGGAGATAAGAAGGAATTCAAACGCACTCAGTAGAGCACGTCTTACTGTTAACAGAACAAAAGAGTGGGCTTACAAAAGATTCACCACTGGCCATTTTAGTTCACCAGAACACATTTATCTAGTTTTTAATTTTTAATGGTAAGGATATAAATTATTCTAAACATTTTAGCCTTACATACCATCATGGTCTTATATTAATGTATTCACTAAGTGAGATCACACACGAGTTCCAATACATATGTTCATATTGTGTGCACATTCCTATGCACACGCTAACATGCACACATTAACTTCCTGCTGCAAGGTCACGGGAAGACAGAGAGGAGAAAAAAAAAAAGACTTCTACTTCCTTCTCCTTGCTCCAGATGAGCCTGTAGAAATCATGAGGGAGTTACTGGTCTAATTAAATGCAACATATGCAGGCTAAGTGTGCTAGAAGGAGACTAAAGAGAGAGGAGAGGAGGAAACATAAAAAAAAATGTTTTTAAAAAGGGAAGAGTAAGAGGAAAAAAGGAAATCCTGCAAAACAGGGTTCAGATGAATAGCATCATTTTGCCTCAATACAGTGTTCTTCTTTCCCTGCTTAATAAAACTGTCTTTTTATCAGATCATTAACCAAGCTAACAGAAGTAAAACCAAATGCAAACCATTACATTTCAACATTCTACATGTAAAAACACACTAAATACTGTGGTACCGAGTGGCAGTATCAAAAAATACTGTGGCAAAACAGCAGTGCACACTACTAATTCCCAACCCCAGCAGCCCCTTAATCTCATTATAAAATAAAATTTTGAAGTGAATTTAAATGTTTACATATGAAAAAATATTGGTGGTCTAAACACGTAGAACCTCAAATGCAGTTTTAGGATGAAAAAGACTACCTGTGACATTTGATTGGCATAAACATGACCATGAGTTGTCAAACGTGCCTACGTGCGCCCCCCAAAAACAGCACTTTGTCTCCAATAGCTTTGCCCCTGCTCAACAAAAGTGCACAATAAGGTTAATCACCCATGGCCTGATTTTCCATCATACTGATGTGAATGAGAGAGAAGCAAAGCCTCTGAATCAGCCTGTACAAAAGTGTCAAAAAAAAGTTGAACACGGTGTCAAACAAGACCTCGCTGACCAGAACACTTTCTAAACTTACTCATCCAATCAACAGGCAACACATTAAAACTATAATGACAGGTCAGGAACAGAGATAGATAAAAGCTATTAGTCACTGTCTTTCACTGCACCACACACTCGTGTGTGTGTGTGTGCGCGTGCGCGCACGAACAATCTCAGTGTTGACAGATTCTCACATAATGGGTGACTGGAACTTAAAGTCTTTTCACCTGGAAAAGATCAATTAGAAAAGCACAGATGCTTATTGTACTGGATCCAATGTGTGATGTGACATTACACTCAACACAAGTGGGTGTCAATGTCAAGTAAAATCCCCTGCCAACAAACTAATTCCCAGAAAGATGTAGAATTTAGTCACTGCAATAAACTTTTAGCATTTACATTTGTCATCATCATATATATATAAGTTTCTCTTGAAAAAAAGAATTTATCAATTACCTCTCCAAATTCATCAGTTACCTCTCAGAGGAAATCTGAGCTTTGAATCTTAGAAATCATATAACTGCTTGTAAAATGCAAATAGAGCACAGTAAATCCAACATTGTTCCAGCTAACTCTAGAGGGAGCACAAAAATCCACTTTGGTATTTTTCACTGATTGATGACATTTTTTAATAAAACAGTACCTTGTTTTGTTTTACACAAAACTAGATAAAGTGACCAAGAAAAAAAAAAGAAAGAAAAGCTATGACTGCAGAAATAAATCATCTATAGTAAGTAAGCATATGACATGTCCAGTCAGTTCTATTTTGTTTCTCCAGTCCAAAATCCCAAATTTCCCTCCAAGAGGTTTACAATCTGTACAGCAAACTGACCGACCACCCTCTGTCCTTAGAGCCTCGGTTCTTTATCAGAAACTGAGGCCTTCGAACATTTGGCTCAATTAAGAGTAAGAATTAATTTTAAACGGTCCTCAAATCGCCTGACAGCCTCTCATGTGCTTCCTATGCGCACCACCCCTCACCCCCCTCACCTCTCCTTTTCTTTTCTCTCCTCTGTTCTCTAAGAATTCCTCCACTCGTATGAAAGGCTTACAAATTCAAAATGAGCTATTTATAAAATTAACAAGCATCATCTCTCATCTTCTGTCATTTGTTATTACCGACAAGACAAGAATGAAATAATTGAATACTTAACAGCATCTGTCCTTGGCTCAAGTGTCCTATTCAAGATTTGTTTTTTTTGGTTGAAAAATGACTGTCAACTCTCTTTACCACTGTGGTCGTCGCTATGCTACACAGAGGTGATGATGACACAGCAAAATTTAATGCAGTGCGACGCTGACAGATTCTCTCTTGACTGTATGAGATATGACAGAGCAGAGAAAGGTATGGATTTTCTCTTAAGGCTCTTTGTTTTTCTTGTACACAGCTGGTGTTCTTCATAATAACTGTTAAATCACCTTTAAAATATCATGACAAAATACTGTAAACATATATATTTTTGTATACATGCAGGCAAGTGAAGGCAAGTGCGTTTACATGGCATTTCCAAAGTACAAGTTTGAGACTGGTTACGGTTGTTTATACAGGATTTATACGAGTTTACTCCTGGACTGATGTGGAAATGGAAACTTCACATAGTCACTTTACGTCTTTTTAGACCTGTATTATCTACCCTCAAGTTTTGGAAAGGGATTAAATGTAGAAAAAAGGAGAGAGAAAAGTGGCTGTCTGGCTGTCTTGGTGCAGTGGTGCTGATGGTTGAGGTCACACAGTCATCACTGCCCCAACAGAGGCACAATCAATTTCCTATGACAGCCTCTCTAGCAGTGTGGCTGACTAAATGAATGCATGAATGACTGAATGACTTGGTGGCTTGGCAAATGGCTGACTGATTGTTTGACTGTCTAGCTCTGCAGAGATTTCTCTGAATGTTTTTTTTTGTGTGTGTTTGCACACACTGACTTACTGGCTGTCTATTGAACTGACTGACCAATCAAGCCACTGGACAACAAGCCAGTGACCCTAACAGTCAGTTCGTGTGATGATCAGTCAATTTTAGACAAGCAAGAGTACATTCAACTGACCAGCCGGGCAAAATTACTAATTCATTGGCCTGTGACAGCAGTCAGCCACAGAGCCAGTCACACAACCAGTCAGCCAGAAAAGCTGACATCTAACAGATCAAGGAGGAGAGGTGATAATGTTCCCTATTAATTCAGTCACCCAGCCAAAACAGTCAGTTAACTAATGCAGTGAAGACAGCTAACCAGCAAACACACATGATCACTTATGGCAGCTAAGCCTGCTGCTATGACAGAACCAGTCAGTAAGTGTGACAGAGAAGAGAGACTGCAGACTTCGTGCTGCCAACAGATGGCCTGACAGAGTGAAGAGGTGAGCAATAAAACATTTTCATCTACAGAAATGACAAGACAAGAGGATTTGAATTCTCCTAAATGTACGAGTTTGGCACAGAGCATGGACCTACATAACATGCATGATACATATGTGCATGTAGACATACTGTATGTATA
>JBBMJY010000018.1:17727362-17769242 GCA_037833715.1 Toxotes lorentzi
GTGTGTGTGTGTGTGTGTGTGTGTGTGTGTGTGTGTGTGTGTGTGTGTGTGTGTGTGTGTGTGTGTGCGTGTGTGTGAGAGAGAACAGTACTGCATAGCAGATCGGCTGTTCTTCACTTGACAAGGCTTTTCCCTGACTGGTCAGAGGGATCAAGGTAGACAGCTGGAAAAATAAATTGATGAGGAGAGAAGGAAGGTTGGAAGAAGAAGGGAACAGATGTGGCAGTCAATCCTTGTCTACATCTCTTTTTCTTTGTGTCTCCCTCTTACTTCCTCTCTTTGACATTTTGCCCCCAAAGCAGAGCAGAAGGTCCACTGCAGACACACTTGCAAACTCATTTCAGAAATGACTGGAGAAGGAAGAGAGATGGAGGGGAAAAAAAGGGGGAGATGGACAGAGGGAGACAGTAGGAATAGACAGATTATGTAAAAGAGGAAGAGAAGCATTGGAGCAAGAGAAGGAGGAATAGAATGGAGGTGAGAAATAAAATTGTGATTAGAAAAAATTGGGGAGGCAGCCAAGGCAGAATCAAAAATGAAAGATGTAGACGTAAAGACGGAGCGAGCGCATGAGCAAAAGAAAACAGAATTGGAGGAGAGGGACGAAGAGGGGGGCGGGCAACTTTCAAGGACATGCATTGTTGTCAGGCTCATTCTTGTCTTAAGAAGATCGGGATTCCCACACATTACACACAAACATACATATCACCCCACTGGACATGATGGCTGCAGGACTTAACGCTTTTGTACTTTTGTGCATGTGTGAGTGTGTCTAGCTCATCCACCACTGACACACGCCTACACACAAACACACCTGTTCTGCCCCAGCCAGTCATCTGGCTATCCAGCAAGCCAGCGACAGGACAGGATAACAGCTTTGTGTCATGTTATCGTCACGTCACTATCCCACATCTCATCCTGTCACAGCTTGCAGGGAAGGGGAGGAGGAGGAGGAGGAGGAGGAGGAGGAGGAGGAGGAAGAGGAGGAGAGGAGTGGGAGCGGGAGCCTGACTGTGTCAAACTGTCCTTCACCCCCACCCCCAACCCCCCACCCTCTCTTGTTTGTCTATGTCAGTTTTTTCTCTCTCTGTTTTGTCAGTGTCTGTTTTCCTGTGTCTTTCTTTCACTGTGTAACACACTCTCTCCCCTGTTGTGTCACAGGTGTATTATGTAAATATCAGATGTTGGACAGTACCAGAATCACTAGCAGCATTCCCCCACTTCAGGTTATTACCACTAGGATGACTACATGTTAAACAGAGCTGAGCTCGGCACATCCAGGCCAGGCAGGGAGAGCAGATACAGTACGCAGCATGTACTGACATACCTACAGTATTGTAGAGGTCTCCGTTTTTTACTGCATGCTGTACAGTGGCACAACTGTTGCACAACTGTTCAACAGAAGGACTGTGTCCTTGGCTATCTGGGAAGTTTTGAGTCAGAAAATGAAGTGTTCAGCACAATGTCTGCAACAAAAGGGGGCTACTGTGTGGCTGCTCGAAGACAGACCAGATTCTTTCACGGCTAATGTCAAGCTACAGTAGCAGACTTACTTCACCTGCTTAGCAAGCCTCGACTACTGCTGGCCTTGATCTAAGACACCATGTCTTGCACTGAACTTCACTGCAGATGACCACTTTGAAGAAGCTTGCACTTCAACTCACTGACTGGAGTTGTCGATTGATATTTGTTAAACATTTATCTGTTTTTTATGTTTCTTCCTGGATTTTCGAAGAGTTAAAAACTCCAGCAATGCTTGTAGTATACAACTTAATGACCCTGATGAAGACCATATGCCGAAATTTGTTGGTTTGACAATAAAGTTGTTCTCTATACTACAAGTGGTGCTGGAGCTTTTACCTCTGAAGAGGTAAAATTGTTTGCCCTTCTCCTTGGAACTAGATGAAATCGTGGCATAATTCCCTTCTCTGTTTTTCTGATGTTCACCAAGTTAAATACTGTACGGATATTGTATTGTATATGTGGTGTGTAGGTGAACTGGTCACTGTAAACATCCCCGATCTAATCTGATTAGTTAAAAATTCAAATCAGGATCGCTTTAGGAATAAAAAGGAGATTATTCATCAAAGCAACAGCTTGATACCTACATGACCAGAGCACGGCCGCCACACAGGCTGCAGCAATGCAGGTGAAGGTAGGTGGAACAGAATAGAATTAAACAGAACAGAGTATAAATTCAGTCATTCAGCAGGCTTGAAATAGACCTACATTACTGTGGTAGCTGGATAACTCTGTAAAAACTTTGGGTACATTAGCTTGTATGCAAAGCTTTAGTTTAGTGAGGAAACCTTTGCTGTAGTGTGGACCATATAAGTGTTAAAGAACAACTGCTAGGACCATTTATCTTGACCAAAGCAGGGGAAGAGAGTTCCTTTAAGGAGGGAGTCACACGGGGAGAGAGAGAGAGAGAGGGAAAGAGAGAGAGAGGGGGGGAAGCAGTGATGGGGATCAGAAACAGGCCCTGAATATCAATGCAGCACATCTGAGAGAATTCAGGGCTGCAGTGCACCAAAACCTAGGAGAAAGAGCATGAGAGGACAATAGTATCATAGACAGCCAGAGCTGGGAGTACCAATCCTCACACCAAGACCACCCATACAAACTCTCACTGTCTTGCTCCACCCACATGAATCATAACATATCATGAGATTCCCCTCATTTGGATTTCCTCCTTGACTCCACCTGAAAAATTGTCAGATACAAGGTTTAAATATAAAAAGAGGTAATTTTCAGCTCAACCTTTTTTCAGTGGAAACTCCAGCACCTGGCTTATTAAAAGTAAAGGCAGCTTGTCCTTGCTCAAATCCTGCAGGTAGACCAGTTTTAAATAGATTCTGCAGGCACGCCTTTGTACTAAAGATAATACACACATATTTAACTTAAGAGAAATTCATGCCATCCATCTTAATTAAATGACAGTCATTCAAAAAGCCTATTAGACACATTACTATAATGCTCCTCATCCTCTTTGTCCTTCTCTCTATAAATGGCCTCTTCCCTCCCTCCCATAAAAGCTCCATTTCTATCCAGAAGGGGTCTGTTAACCCATAAAGTGCCATGTTTACCTCAGGTCAATCCGACATCTCATATCCTGGTCAGCAGCCACCAGCCAATAAACATTAGTCTTATTAATTGCGGAAGCCTTAGACCATCTCCTGAGTGCTGTAGTAAAATAAGGCCATGCGTTGTGTGTGTGTGTGTATGCACAGACACAAGCATGTGGGTTAATGAGATGACTCCCAAAGGTCTCTAACCTTTTTCCTACAAGAGGTCAACATTACACACGCTTCCTCTAATCTAATATATTACTCACACGCTGCATGTCTGCACTTCCTTGAAGCAACAGTTTCAGACAGTTATGAAGAGTGAAAGCCCAGTGCCAGTACCACAGCCACATGAAGACTCCAGTGCCTGTTTCACCAAATCTGCAACATGAGGTCATTTCTTTCACATTCATTTTAATACGTTTCACTATGTGCGAGATGACCGAAGTACACATACAGCACATTTAGTGCATCTCCAATTTGCAACTCAGGCTTGTAACACAATAATGTTTGTATGTACATGTACTGTACAGCACAACAGAAAATGTGTTCATTGTATAGTACATTCCTTCAAAATATAAAGCTGATCCTTATTAGCTACATCACCATGAATCCCCACTCCTGTAAGATCAGGATGCAAACTACATACCCTGTATGTGATTTATTGAATCTCCACGACGTAAATCACTAATCCAATCACAGGTTTTCCTGCCATTCCCCAACCTGCACGATGACAATCTGATTTGTTCTGCACAATGCCTTTTGTTGAGCTACATTCAGCATAGAAAACAATCAATTATTAAAATACATGAATAAAAAGATAAACAACCTATCCGTATTTACTTTACTATACAGGACCTTCCCTATGGTGATGCACCATCATGCTCTAATTAAGCACCACCAATCCACTACCAGATTACGGCTGCAACTTAATGAATATTTTCGCAACTGATTAATTTGCCTGTTGTTGTTTTGATTAATTGATTTGTCCTTTGAGCAATAAAATGTGAGAAAATAATGAAAAATGTCCATCACAATATCCCAGAGCCCAATTTGACATCTTCTGGTTGCTTTTTTTTCCCATCACATAAGACAAACAAAAGCAGCAAATCCTCATGTTTGAAAAGCCGGAGACAGAAAATATTTGCCATTTTGGAATGAAAAACGATTCATCAATAATCTCTGCAGTTGTCAACTGAATTCCAGCTGACTAATCATTTCAGATTTACTCCAGATTAGTAGTTTTAGTAAAAAAAAAAAAAGAAAAGAAAGAAAATATGCTGAACTTTTTGGTAAATACTGACAGCACCATCCCACCCCAGAGATTCCTGTGTCTTCTCACTGTTTTCGAAACAGAGAAAACAAACAACAAAATCTGGGTATTTAATACGTGGGCAGTCATGCTGTGACTCATCCAATCACACCCAGCATGGCAGGCAATACACTACTATGAGAGCCTCATCATCCCATCCTATCTTCCTCTCTTATACCTCTCTCTACACTGCTATGTCCCTTTTCTCTCCTCTCAGTCCTTGTTCCAGGAGTGATGGAGAGCTTCATCTAACTCACAAGGACAGCCATAAGCCATAAGACTAATGGAAACACACACACAAGCCTGAGAGTCAGACAACAACAAAGACACCTACATCTACACACACACACACACACCAACACGCGGAGCCAGCAGACAGGGAGACATCGTCCGACAGTTAGGGTGAACTCAGTCAAATTCTCTTTAGCGAAGCTTCCTGCATACCAAACCCAGAGGCAAGGGGACATTACACAATGACAGATAGTGGAGGCAGAACATAACACAGCAGCAAACACTCACTCTACCTTTTTTCAACTGAGTCTGCACCCTTGGTATCACATACAGGACTTTTGTCAGAATGGTATAGTTAGAAATTGTCTGTTCATGTGGGCCAGCAGCCTGCAACTTGTCGTGTAAGCACAACATCCCCGGTTTGAGTCCCATGGGACTGTGGTCATAGCATCCCTCTCTTTCTCCTCATGTTGCTGTTTGCTCTTTCCTGTGACAGAATCCAAAAAGATCCTAAATAAATAAATAAATAAATAAAAGTCCATCTATTTGGTCTTAACTGGAGCATTTATTTCATATATATTTCACTATAACCACGCCTACATAAAAAAATGAACTGATTAAGCTCCCTGAATGAATTCATCAATAAACTATAATTTCTATGTCAGTTTACTTGCATACATAGAACACACCATTGGTTTTAACAAAGCGGAGTATTTTAAAGCAACAGGTAACCACAGCACATTAATTTACATTAATATGTCAATTCATGCAGACAGGTGCTCTAAAATTTAAATAGATTTAATAGATAAACTGTATAGTAGATATAATAAGACATGTAAATTGACTTTCCTAAACTTTATTACATTACAAACACTAAAGGATATTGGGAAAATGGGCAAACTTACATTTGTCAGCTGGCCTTTAACATTCATTTGGTAATGAAACACTTAGGTATGCAATATGCCCAACATATTCTTATTATGTACCATAATGATGATCATGTACCACTGATTCCATCGCTCTAGCACTGCATTAATCAATATTAATAAATGACTTTGATTCCATTAAGCTTTGATGGCATGTTAAAAACATTAAATATGAAATCATGAAATGTGAAACCATTTACACCCATTTTATAGAAGCATTATACATTTAATTAAGTAATAACATTGTTCTGCTGCACTATTAATATGAGTTAGAGTCAACTTAATTTAAAAAAGATGTTTCACATTACATTTGTTTGGGACATTTAAGCACACAGGATATAGCAGCCTGGACAGAGTTCCGAGTATCACTCACAGCCAAATCTCAACCACCACAAGGCTAATGTAGTTGTATAAACGCGATAATGACTAATCCTTACTTCATTGGATTCAACGAGGGTATCTTATTTTATCTCAGCAGTATTATCCTTGTTATATCTGAGCAAATTGTTCACTGGCTGAATGGCAGTGCAGAAACTGTGCAAAGAGGTTGGTGGCTCAGCACTTGTGGTGGTGCTGAAATATTAATGAATGACCACATGGTCCATTTTTACCACCTAACAACAAGTTCAAACACAGAGGTTTCTGAAGGTTGTAAAGAGTCTGGTGGAGAGTAATTGTGTGTGTGTGGGTGGCGGATGAAGGCTTATTGTAGAGACATCCACGTCAAACAGGCCTTTTTCTTTTTCCTCGTCCCCATGTCAGTAATTGACGTTCTATAAAGAGCACGGTCTTGGTTGCACATAGAAGTAGTGACAGGATTAGCCAGCTCTCGACTTACACAAATTCAAAGTTTTAAAAAAGTGAAGATCGACCAAGAAATAAATAAAATAAAACAAAATAAAATAAATGCAATTTGAAAAACATTGGTTTTGGACTGGTCACATGTCATTGCGTGGTAACTGAATAATAATCATCAGCATCGTCATCATCACAATCATTCCCTTAATGTACAGTCATTGCAAAACATAGCTGTTACTATTCTTATCATGGTGGACTGGAGATCTGCTTGTTTTAAGAGATAAGACAAAGGAAGATTTTTATTTTATTTTTCCAAACCTTCCCTACATGTACAGCAGGTTTAGACTGAAGTCTAATTACAGCCCTACAATTCTTGCAGGGGAAACCCATCTCCTTGCTGGTGGGGGTCAATGTTCCTGATTGGCTGAACCCCTGGGAGCAGAGCTACACACTTTTGTACTGATAATCTAACAAAGCTGCCTGCCTCTGAAATCGGTTCATCTGGTAGTGGATTCAGTGAGGTGCAGACGAGAAAAGCTGGGTGTCCAAACCATTAATCTACCCTAGCTTCCTCGTTTTTTTTTTCTTCATTTATCTCCTCTCCCTCACTCTCCGTCTCTCTCAAGACACATACTCCTCCTCCTAAATAGCCATATATTCAGGTCTTATTCCCCCATTTCCAGGGGAAATTAATGCCTGGTTGAGGTGAGGTGTGAGGATTAAACTGTGGCAGAGGATTAATCAGTCTTGCATGCCTGTAAGCTGGACATTTCCAGATAGTTTATAAAAAGACTGGAACATGTATATAAAAAGATACAGCCAGTTGGGATTGAATATAGTTCATTCTCAGTCTATGGACTTTACAACGTGTATAAAGATTTTAATACTTTTTTGTTGTGGTGCTTTGGGACTTTACTTTCCATAAATGCAGTAATTACATAATTCCCTTGTTAATATTAAAACAGGATGTCAGCTAAGGATATCAACATTCTTACAAGAGCATTTGCAAAGTAAAGGTGATTATGACTTAGGGGTTCTTGGAAAAACCCTCATGCTGCTTTTTTTTTTGAAAATAAACAGCAAAACCTTCGCTTAAAGGTGTCAGGTCAAAGGTAATGCAAAACATTTCTGTTCTGTTGAGGTCAGTATTGACAGGTTTTCCGAGCCAGTGGCAGGAGGGGAAATGAATGGGCTACGAACACACTATGATTAACAGTCAATATTGTTACAAAGGGCTGTCAGTTTAGCTGGAGGCAAGGAAGAAGTCACTTCACCATAGGAAAGATGAAGTAATGATGTAACACCTTAAAATTAAAGCAAACGATAGTCTGCATAAGCTAACTGACTCCCCACCTACACAATATACTATAGAGAGCTATACCTTTGCCTTTCACCCTTTTAGTGAATGCTATCTTGTCCTTTAGCTGTCAGCCAGGAGTCAATCCTCACGCCTACAGTGAGGCAGTTTCCATCCAAATGCTGCACAAATTTCAACCGAATGTCAAGAAACTCGGCACAAATTGTCCAGTTGAGTGTCATTAAATCATTGCAGAAGGAGATGGTGCAACACGATGACGTTCTGCTCCGACTCGTCATCTAGGGTTTGGGTGTCTTTTCTAATTTTCACGCAATGCGCATTTCAGACAGGACAAACATCTTCTGATAGTAATATTGAGATCATACTAGCAACATTACATAAGACACCTTTCACTCTAGTTTCAGTATCCAAGCTATATCTGAATATGACACAGACATTAAAAATATACATTTTTAAGCATTTTGGCAACTGTATGTTATTAAAGGAGAAAGTGGAAGATACACATGTACTATTTAGTCATAGCAGACACCCAGTGTAGGCTATAATTATATTATGTCAATAATTTAACAGGTGAAGGGCAGTGCTTTTCCGGTGCTCTCTCTCTCTCTCTCTTTCTTCCTCTCTTTTGCTCTGGGAAAAAAAACAAAAATCACATGACTACTTTTTGGTTACAATGCTGCATTTGCTGGAAATCTAATCACTGACTTGGAGACCTCTAACCATAACCTTTCACCATTTCACAATAACTCATATTGAATGTTCTGAGACCACGTCCATTTAAATAAAAAAGCATAAACAGTAATGGGTCTACTTGTCAATGTTTGATAGTCTCAACTACTGAGACAAACTGGCTTAACTCTAGCATTTGTAAACATAACAACCTTCTTCCCCCTGTGTTGGGAACCAAGCCAATGGCAGACAACTGTTTTGAGTAAACACATGCTTTATTTATGAGGTGATGTGTCTCGAATATGATTCTGAATGTATTCAAGTCAAAAGCCCTTGTTTAACCGGAGTGCAAGGGGTTTGTTTAAATAGGGAACAGCATTTTCTAACTCATCTCTACAGTGTTCTAACGCTGCACAAAGATGACAGCGAGAGGGTTTTAAAGAGTATGTTCACTACAACACATTGGACTCGCCTCAACCTCACTGTCCAATACAATTAACAAGAGAACTCACTGTGCTCACTATGGACGAATAAACACTAATGCACTTTCACACTTCACACTCCATCTAAAATTAGTTGCTTTAAAGTGAGGGGAACTTTTCAAGGACCATGTATTTTTTTTGTTTTTTTTTTTAAGCAGCCAATTAATCAGAGCCAAGTGCTTACACTGAACGATTGCCAGCAGAGGGACAGGACAGCAGGGACAGAGAGGAAGAGGAAGAGGGAAAGAAGAGAAGACAAGAGAAGACAAGACAAGACATGAGAAGACAAGACAAGAGAAGAGTGCTGACAGAGAGGCAATGCTGTCTTACTGATTGTCTTTGACCTTGAATGATAGAGAAGCTGGAGAAAGATTTTCTGACTGCATGGGGAAGACAAGTCCAACACACCCAATGCCTTTCTATGATGCCTACAGTATTGTCTATTTGTCTATTGGTTGCCATCCATCACTGTGCCTGAGTCAATATAACCTTACACTCAAAGACCATCTATGTCTTAGTCAAATCTTTCTGCCATTTTTCTGCCTTCCAAATGGCCGAGGGTGCCTTGAACTGTAGAATAAAATGTAAAGACAAATGGCATAATATATACAGTGCCCCATTAAGGAATAATGGATTTAGCCATCCGTTCTCATGAAGTAAATGGTAAACATTTTTCCCACAAACGATGCCACCTTATGTTTGTTTATTAGTGTGGTTTGGAAAGTTCCCCTTCACTAATTGTATGGGATGTACTGTAGTGAAAATAATAAAATAATAACATTTACAAATTATTTCTCTATATTCTATAAAAATATAATTGATGCGGGGTAAAATATGTGAGATAAGTGAGATATGTAACACAAAATTAAGCAAATGCTTTGGTACACTCGACTCCATTACAAATTGTATTTGGATCTGATCAGCAGCATCCAAGCTACTGAGCATGTCATACAGACAATTAAACAAATATTGCAGTACCTTCTTAGGGCAATCTGTGTAATTTAGAGAATGCCAGAAATGAATAACGACATGCATTATTCCCTGTACGTGTCTTAAAATTTGATTACGGGCATGTCAGCTTTGTGTATGACAGATTGATGGGTGGCCTCCGGATCTATAGTCCCTCCCCCTTTTTAATATGGGGTCCGCTAGGTTCTTCTGCTGTATCAGTAATGTGATGTGACGGGTTAACATATTTTACAATTGAAAAACGGTTTAAAACCTACAGTACAAGTGTACAGAAGCTGTCAAAAGGCTTTAAAACATGTGACTGTTCATCCAGCAGCTGACAAAAGAGACATGCTGACAGTGTAGCAACATCCCCTACCCCAGCACTCTGTATTGTTCGGGGTATTTGAATTCAAATTAAACATCTCAGTAAAGCAGATGTACATTACAAAGCCAACACAAACACCTGGTGCAAGGAACAACCACAATAATGGAGTAGGATTCTACATATGTATAATGAAGTTTTTCACATATCTAGTTATATAGTTAACCTTGATGTGACATGTTAATATGGGCAAAGAAAGAGTGAGAATAGAAAGTAGAGGCATGGAAATGATTGTGTGAGACAGGAAAAAAATTTTAACATTAAATTTTAACATTAAAAGTCTTAATTCTCCAATGATTGTTGACTAGAGATGGGAAAAGAATTACAGCCATTTTCTCATCCTGTCAATAAATTATTTAGTTGAAATATAACTGAGAGGAAACAGCAATACAAAATAGCCAGACAGAAATTAACAAGTAACACTAACTCACAGTGCCATACAGAAAGAATTACTTGTAACAGAAACATGGCAGCCATAACAACACAGCATAAAAACATATCATATGCCACAGTTTGTGTTAATCTGTGTCGCATTAACAACTAGCATTGTCAGCAAGCTGCTGATCAACAGACATATTTATAAATAGGGAAAATATTGAAAGAGCTCTCATGACTGAGACAAACTCCACACTCAGATACCTCAACTGTGTTTCACACAGTTTCACTAACTCTGGTGCTTTCAGTAAAGTAATCATGATCTTCATCTTTTCTAACATTTCAGTTACAGCAAAGTAAATGCTGAATAGGTGGTTATCTCTACTCTAATATAATTTAGTATGGAATCACTAGTTACAGCTGGTCAATCTCACTAGCACAAGGTCAAGAGGTGAGAATAAGAGGAAGATATACAGTAGAAAGAAAGAGGGAGGTGATCT
This sequence comes from Toxotes lorentzi, assembly GCA_037833715.1. Taxonomy (NCBI): domain Eukaryota; kingdom Metazoa; phylum Chordata; class Actinopteri; family Toxotidae; genus Toxotes; species Toxotes lorentzi. The sequence continues at coordinate 17,738,372 of JBBMJY010000018.1, forward strand.
CCAGCAAGAAGCAAGGTTCTTTAACTGGATTCTGCTCTGACCTCTGGCACCATTCAAAGCATGCACACACACAAACACACACACACACACACACACACACACACACACACACACACACACACACACACACACACACATCCTGCTGGGTAAGCACTCTATAGAGTCATTAATACCACTTCTCCCCACAGTCGCTTCTGTAGCCTTACAGTACAGGACATCGCTTTAATACCGCCTGTAAGTGTGTGATCACGGCTCCTGTAAACGTGCACATGCATATTTTCAAGTATGATATCTGGTACATTATTTACCTGACTTACTGATTTACTCATTAGATAAGAGACAAAGTTACATAAAACATATCAAACATTTCCATCAGTTGCTGCAACGGCTTTATTCAGCAGTATTGCACTGAGCTGCTAAACATTACCTCAGTTACTTGTGGTGCAGAAACTGTGACATTTAAACAAAACTGTAATACAGACTGCATGGCTCTCCTTACATCTGAGGACGTTACAAATGTTTGTCTGTGTTATAATTTAGGTCCAGAGATTATTAGCAGTTATGATTATGATTTCATCAAACCGTGTAATTACAATCCACCTGTTTAATGTCATTTTTTTTATACATGAATATGGGAATTTTGGGGGAGTGTACATGAAATATCTTTCTCTTTCCATTTTTACTGTTCTTGTGCTTGACACATTCCACTGGTGAAAGATTTCCTGCCCTCAAAAAGTTCTTGTTGCTATGCAACTGATCTGCCTGGCACTGAGAATAATGCTAGCTTACATAGGCTACACAGAGTACAACCCTACACACACACACACACACACACACACACTCACACACCAAGCAGCTCTTAGCCTACATCCTGTGCTTGTTAAAAAAGATTGGGCTATTAAGCTAGCACGAACAAAACATCTTTAATCTGTATTGTTTTTGACTAAATAAGCCTTTTGCATTACAGCTATTTTCCTTCTCTCCTACTAAGTGCTCTAACATTTAGACAGGGGAGAGCAAAATCTATTACACAGAAACAAACTGGTACATTACAAAATTCTTATGACTGGGCCTCACTTTCTTTGTTTTAAAAGCCAAGATGATGAACAATATCTTATTTACATATTTTATACCCACACAATTAAGCATGTTAAAACTGAGAAAAATGCTTTAAGGATGGATAAAAACAAAGCATATAAACATACCTGTGAGTATCAGCATGATTTAATTTAACATGATTAACATGATTGATTATTTTCCAAAAGAAAAGCAACATCTATTAACTTTCCAATATAATTTTGCCACTATAAACAACTATGTTGCTACAAATGATAAATATAAACACAACGTAAGCAATGGCATTAGGAGTCACATTAGAAGTTACAATTACAATTTTTATGCATGAACTACATTTATTGTTGGTATTTGCTTACACAACAAGGTGCTTGCTTTTGACAGTAGGCTCATCAGTGTTCAAACTCAGTTGTTTTTCGCTCCAAAATGAAGTTATAACATGGAACAAGAGAATCAAACACTTACTTTCTATTTGACGAGTCTGACGATTCTAATCCACCTAGCTAAACTACTTACAGTGCAGCAAGTTTAAATGCTTTCAATGTGTAACACATTTCTAAGTAAAACCCTAGAGGCTATGTGGTTATGACACAGTCCTGGATAGAGCAAAGAGAGAGAGAGTGAGAGAGACACACACACAGTGAAAAAGACAGATAGAGCAAAACCAGGTGAAAAGAACAGACAGAAGGAAAGACAGGGACAGAGAGAGACATGGTTGGGGGTGGGAGAGAGAGCGAGAGAGAGAGACTAATCTTGAATGACACCTTCAAGGAAGTAATCAGACAAGAGCCCCTGTCATTAGCCATTTCTATTCTAATGGAAGTCCTCAAGATGAGACTGGAATACTTACTCCTGGCTAAAGAATGCAGCTGAAGAGGACTGTCTCTGATATAAGGCCTTAATATAATCTATGTTCCTCTTTCAGTGACAGTGGCCAGTTTTAAAAAGAAGTCCTTGTAATATCCTTTTCCGTCTATATTCTGTTCTACTATATACTCTGTTCTACTGTTACTTTATGAGTCAAAACTGGACTTAAATCCTTTCCGGTGGACACAGACTCAACGAAGTCAAGCTGTGTTTGTGAGGAACATAAGAAAGTGTCAGCAAATGTGACAAAATGTGGCAAATGAAGCAAGATTAGCCTCTAACTCCCTTCAAGGGAGGAGAGGAGAGTCAGATTAAGTGACCAGGAAGCGTGTGATGGAGAGTGATGGAGGAAAGAGAAGACACAAGGCTGGTTTGGGAATGGTGGGCTTCAGAGGACAGACAGCCTGGGCTGCATGTTAACCAGAGCTGCCTGGTTGAGTTGCATTATGCAAATTTCACACACACATACACACACAGACTGTGCTTCTTTCACTCTCTGTCTCTTATTATCCAAATATACACACTCACACACATACACAGTGAAAACAACTTGCTCGCTCACTCACTGGCTTGCTGCTGCAGAGCTTTAGCCCATCTCTCTCACGGTCACACCAAGGGCATCCACTCCCTTGAAACAGTACAGCACAGCTCATCACAGGAGAGGAGAAGAGGAGGACAAGAGATGGTCCGTTTAATGATGATGATCACATGCATAATGAAAAGGATGAATGCTATAAGGACAGATGGATGCTCATGGCAGATAAAAGGAAAACAATGAAAAGATGGAAATACAATGAAAATTAGAGGAAGGTGGGAAAGTTACAGGCAGAGGAAGGAGGTAGAAGAGAGAAAGAAAGGTGGTAAAAAAGCAGAGAGCCTCTCTCAGGATGTTGCTGGGTAATGGAGATGAGATGTTAATGTGCTTGCTAGTGATGCACTGCAGCAAACTAGGAAGGGAAGAATGTAACAAAAGGGAAGAAGGAGAAAGAGAAGAACAAGTAAGAGGAGGTGGTAGAGGACGTGAGACGACATGGGGAGATTAGAGGAAGAAGGAAGTGAGAAAGAAAAGAGGACGAAGAGGGAGAGGAGAGAGAAGACAGAAAGATGACGAGGAGATAAGCAGGGAAAAAAGGAGGGGAGAGAAAAGAGAAAGAGAAGAGGAAGATGTTGAGATCTGAACTTTGATGAGACTGATGATGCAGCAAGATGATGCTTGCATAAACTGATACTGATGTCTCTTACGAATCTATAATGATGTTAGGACTGGATTTCAATGCCAGCACTGTATGTCTAACCAAAGTAGCTTTTGATTTTCACACAATGCTGAATTCCAGACTTCCAGACTTGCATTTATCTGCTGCCCATACTTAAACGGTTTGTAAAGGCTCCTGTGTGGTCACATTAACATATTTATCTGCTGCAGTAATTTCCATAATTCATTTTAACCTCAAACACACACAGTGGAACTTCATAACGAATGTATGAAGTATGACTCAAATGGCAGGCTACCAAGCCACATGCCATGTACTTGCGACACTGTCAACATGAATCCAGCTAGTAAACAGTTCCTTCTCCCGTCACTGATGATGGGAGAAGGAACTCCAATCATCAGTTATACAAATGCTCCAACAACCTTCAATTATATACAAATGCTCCAACAACCTTCAAAAAAAGCTTGACACAGAGCTTCCTACATGCATGCATCTTTGATGTCACAGTTTAACCACTGCTGAACCTGCACAGCCGCTAATCATCTTGCATGTGGTTGTTCCTTGAAGACTGACAAAAGAGAAAGAGGAATAAATAACAGAGCAATTTCATTAAAAGATGGAACTATGCAAAAAGCAGATCAGAGAGAAAATGAAAATCATAACCATTACCATGGGGCAAAACGCCTCTGAAGAAACTGCCATGTGCCAGCTGAACTCTGGCACACAGAGACAAAAACACACACAATATGACAACCCCTGCTTCTCAATGGGGAATATGAATAATCCCATGAAAGCAACCCAGTGTCATAAGTTGTTTCATCTCTTTGATGAAAAGTCAGCATGCAGCCCAGCCTTCTGTGTGTTCAGTGTGTTACTCTGTGTATTAAAAAAGTATTATGAAATATCCGACTAAGCGCTGAAACTAGAGTAAAGCCACCACAAACATCAGAGGTAAACCGTCTACTTTGTTAGGGCAAGATCACCCTGATAGCTTTATACCGATACTTCTGTAAAGATTGAGTTTCAAAGGTTTCCAAATGCAGCTTTCAAGGGAAATTGTTAGTGAAATGTCGTCTTAAGTGGTATTTAGCTTCTTATAGATCATTTTATAGTTTTATATCTACACACAAACCAGCGAGATCTTTCATGGGAGAAAAACTGAACTATGGTTCATATTTAGTTTTGGATACCACAGTATCAAAGCCACCAACAGGCTTTCATTAAAAAAAGACAAATCCCTTTCAATTTCACAGCAGCATTTTAGCAGTAAAGGCATTTTCAAAACTTCTTTTTCTAAAAATTTTCTAAAATCTAAAAGTGCTCTTACTTGAATTTTAAGGTATTCATCCAAGCCCAAAAGTGTTTAAATTCAGCCTAATGAAGACAACGCCATCAAAAATGTTAAAAAATTATTGAAATGCTATGATTGTCCCATTGCGTGACACATCTTTCATGACCTCATAAAATCAGAACATCATTTCATATCTCAACGAGCAGCTCTCATAATGCAAATACTTCAAAAGAATGCACACCAGCCTGTAACATCAAGGCTATATTTATCTTTAGCGCAGCAAGTACAGTGCAGAGGATATGAGGTACATTTAGCATATAGGATCGTGGATTCAAGTCTGGCGCAAAGCAAGCCAGGCTTTTCATTCATAGCTTTTTGTATGACACAAGCAGTAAGGTCTTTGTAGAATGGACCTTTCACATAAAACATGAATGACTAACATCTGAACATGCCTCTGGCTATAAGGTTTTCTTTACATGTTAATGACACAATGTTAAAACGTTGCTCTTACAGAGGATAAGTTAAGGTAAAAGAAAGATGGCTGGTATCTCACTGGAGAGGAAACTCTTGAATTTTTTTTTTTTTTTTGAAAGATATGAGAGCTAGATGACTAATGGTTACCCTGGACCCAACAAGGAATGGCCCAGTTGCCTAGGACTAAACTTGGGTATGTCACATTCATCACCTAGCACCAGGTATGAAGGACCCATTTTGTATGGAGACACCACAAATACAAATTGTATTAAAAAGAATAATGCATGCAACAACACAAATGTGATCTGAAGAGAAAGACTGAAGGTGATAAAATGAATTCTGTGGTAGATACAAGGCCCATGCTTGCAGTGTTTCTCCAACTACGATAAACTGTTAGTGCTTTTACTAGCTTCATCAGAACCAAGGAGGGTTTGTTTCCATTCCCACCAAGAACAAATATCTCTCCAAGCTTATGTGAGCTTATGAAGGTCCAAATGAGTCACTGCAGCACACTAAAACTTGTAAAATATGGATTAACCCCCCCCGGGTAATGTGCATAAACTGTACTTCAGTTTCTGAGAAGCACGTAATGACACATCAGCTACTAGTCACGTTATTTGTGCATAACCACCAAACATAAACACACATTTTTGCGTTTGTGAGATATTTTACAACTGAAAAATGATTTTCAGTCCGAGCTTTCTGATGGACAAACTATGTAACGGAGACACTGTGTCTACCTCAAACATATCTTTAGCAATGTCTTGTTGCTTAACAGCTAATATGTACAGGATAGGTTTATAATATATCATATATCACATTAGGTCTGGCAGTGCCTTTTATCTGATTTCAAGTCAATGTATTTCCTCTTTGTGTGTATGTCTTATGTTTGATCTTTACCTCCATATCATACACACTAATAGCACACTCTAGGAGAAAAGGTTTAAAGACAAACAGGAAAAGAGGGGAGAAGAGGGAGGGTGGATGATGGTGCAAGACAGTGAGCAGGGCTCCAGACTGCAACCATTTAGTTGCGTCCCGTTTATTTATTTATTTATTTTATTTACATTTTTTTAAATCCTCATCAAAGATCACGTGAAATTTTTAGTAAGGAGCACCAGTGCTACAAGAGGAAAAAGTTAGTCTGGAGCTCCAGTGAGGGACAAATGTAAAAAAAAAAAAAAAAAAAAGGGATGGCTGAATGAGAACAAGGCTTAGATAATATGACAGAGCAAAAAAACAGAGTTGTGGGAAGGAATATAAGAGGGAAGGGAAAATGGAGGGGGAGGAGGGTTGAGGCTATGGATGCCACATTACATCCTAACACATACATAAAAGTGAGGAAAGAAAACAACATAAGATATGACGCATAATAGGAAAGATATAGAGAAAAATGTACAAGTGGAAGGACTGATGAATGAGAGATTACAGAGGTGAAAGAATTAATAAATGGAAGGACAGATTAAGGAATAATAAGCAGGGATGGATACAAGATGAATACAGCTGAGGAAAAAGTATTTCTGCTTCTAGTCTTGCTTTTTTATATAATTAGAATAATAATGAAAATAATAAAGATTTCTTAAAGCTCCAGTGACTGTGTACAGTACACACACAAACATCATGTGTTTTGAAAGTGAGACACAGTTTGTTATTATGTGTTAAAGCCACTGAAATCTAGAAAATTTTGTGAAACAGATAGATAGGTATAGAAAGGGCAACAATTACTGCCACAAAAGACTGTCTAGTCTAGACTGTCAAGACTTACAACAACCTGTATACCTGTACCAGTCTCTTCCAACCTTGGTGCTGGTTTATGGCCATTTTCCTGTCTTATTTTGAATTTTTTAACTTCTTGGAAATGGGAATGTGTGTGTGTGGAAGTTATAGCCCCTGCACCACAGAGTTTCAACAGTGGTGCATGAAGAAACTGGGCAGGCATCCAGTATTACCTCTGCAGCAGAGTAGGGTGATACATAACTCTCTCTCATTCTCTTTCTCTCTTATGAACACAAGTACACATCAAGAACATGCTAAATGCACATGGTCATTTTTGGGAATGGTTTGAGCACAGGTGAATAGCACACCTGTAAACGGGGTCACATTAAGGGGAATACATTATCAGTTGGCCCGGTTTCAATCATCATCATTAAAATCACTTCTTTTTCTTTCTTTCAAAAAGAGAGCGCACTTAACTCTAGTGCCATGGCCATTTGATGCTGGAAGAGAACAGTCTGCCAGAACAGCAGGAAACTCACCGGGGGAAACTCATGTCCTTGTGTTGGACGTGGCAGAATCACCACAAGAGAGTATACGGCACCATAAATAAGCTGCTGAGGGCAAATGATGATGAACTTGCGTAGGAAGCAAAAGCACACTGAGTAAATGTGTTCTACTTTGCAGATTTGGTTTTGTACATGTCACCAAACCTTATTACATTCAAGATTGAGCTGAAATTAATAAATGAATTAAATTAACAAAGCTAGAAAATGTATCTATAAACACGTATACTAATTAATTTCACATTATTGACTTGTTTTAATGTCACTTTAGAATTTATTTTTGTGAAGCAGAATTCTCCTCAGGGGCATGGCCCAATTCATTCACACTCAATATTCAAACGATTTTAGGTCCCAATTAATTGCAGTGTGCATTTGGGAATATGGTCTTGCAGTATCTCTGAAAGGCCGTTTTCTATGCATGCACTGAAGGATTTTACTGTACCACTGGCTGCTGCCAAAGCCAGGGCATTAGGATGCGTCCTCTATAGCCACCACACCAACACACTGAATCAAACACTGAAAGTGTGGGGTACAATGCCTTTTGCACTTCAATTAAGTTATTCCATGAAGAGATAAGGCTGGATTGTTGTTACTTGTGAGGCAGGAGCCTCTTAAACTGTCAAGTTATATTGTTAATAATTTGTAATACCTATTACCATCATCTTACAATGAATTACTGCCACAAAAAACTGTCCAGTGGTCTATGCCTGTTTCAAACAGAAGATTTTGCTAAAGCTAGCAAGTTTTTGACTATTGTACAAGAAAAATTAATTGGAACCTTAAGTTTACAGGGCTGAATACAATTATACTCTATTATTATGATTAGATTTGTCTTTCTCCTGCAGCCAAAGTACCAATCAGATTATTTATTTTCATTGTAAGTCAAAGTTGTCTTTTGTTGGACTTTGGCCTACAAATTAGTACAGTTGGTCAGCAGAAACAATGCTGTCTTGATGTGTCTTCAGTTTCAGTATCAATGACTGTTTACAGTTTGTGAGGAGTCTGCTCAATGCTTGGTGACCTCCGGTGACCTCACATCCTGTTTCACAGCCCAGTTTAGGACAGTTTTATTGGATTGAAGGCACGTTGGGTTAGCTGACAGGCCTTAACATCTTATGAAAACAACTGCCCACCTTCACATCTGGCCAACATGAGGCAATATCAGCAGGGCCTCTTTTCTAGCCATGCAGCTGAGAAATCCTATAGATTTGTATAGAAATTTAGGTGCCTTTTAGCGCTAGTTTGGTCCACTAACTCTTGAGAAAGGTGTCTGTGTCTTTAGGTGGTTAGATGCCCAACTTGTCTCAAAAGCCACTAGTTTACTCACTCCATTAGTCTGTACCAGTTTGGTGGTCTGTGCCACTTAATGATGTGTTTGGTGACATATCATTAAGTGGGACAGCCAAAGTCACTCACACGTCCTTGCAAAATAAGTGGTGCTGGAAGGTGAACACTGTCAAGGCCGTCAAAACTGACTTTTCATATTAAACCAACTCTAAGTACTTTTAATGGAGCAAATGTATATTTAACTTAACTAGTTTGTCTGAGGTCAAGTATAAGCTATGTAGGGCTGAACTAAATGCTGTCTGTTGAGATGGACTTATGTCAGCAGATATAAGGGAAGACAGACATGCACATCCAGGTCAGGAAGGTCAGAGACGATACAGCTTGAGATAAAAGGATTGTTTGAACAGGTTTGTTTAAGCAGTGTTACTCAGTTTGGACCTCAGGCTGTTGTCAAAGGCAAGAGGAAAGAGATCCCCTGAACAAACTTTACATGCAGTATTGACGCAGACCTCAGACTAAGAAAGATAGTATTGCAAAAAAAGGAGAAAAATAAAAAAAGCGTAGAAGAAAAAATTATACTGTGGATATTAGAGCTAAAATTGGGTTATTAATTGTTTGACAGAACAAATTAATCAGGGACAAATTAGATAATTGCAAATGCCAAAACTTCAGTGGCTCCAGCTTTTCAAATATGAATATATTCTATGACCACAAACACAGTATCTTTGGGTATCTGTTTCTCAGAGAAAATAAGGAATATGAATATTTAGCTCTTGGAACCTATGATCAGCATTTTTTTTCACTGTTTTCTGACATTTTAAACACCAAATTATGAATCAGTTAAAGAAAATAATTGTTTGATTAATTGGTAATATCATAATAAATAATCATTTGGTGCAGCCATTGTGGATATAATGTCCAGGTACTGGTACTCACTCCTTATTTCACTCTCCTGGTACAATAAATTGGGTAATTTAATGCTAATGTAATAAAACATTTAATAGAAGCCTTGACAAGCCTTTAAACATTTTAGCTTAATTACAATATTGCTATTATGAAAATTCCCTTTAATATCTAGTCTCATATGATGGTAAGGATTTGTATTCATACAGAATATCACCAGTTTTACAGTATGACAGCTAGGGCTGGGTATCGTTCAAAAATTTTCAATACCAATACCGATACCTTGCCTTTGATACCGATTTCTGAATGATACCTTTTTCAATAGCAAATTTTAAAAAAAAATCTAGTCTAGAAAAACTACATTGCACATAACTTTGAAAAGTTTCGAGTCAGTATATTAGGCTTACTGCAGCTTACCATTATATCACTGAGCTATTCTTCTTTAGAAAAACCAGCATGTCTGCTTTTTCAGGTGTCAGACAAGCTCGCTCCAGGCTAACAGTGTCCCCAGCAGTACAACATGTACATTCTGAGGGTGTGGATGTTTCTTGCATACAGAGATAATTTGTTGCCAAGTCAGAAAGCATTGGCAGGGCGTCCTTCATGCCTATAGATATTTTTGCATAATGCACTGTTAGCATCGATGCTGCTAGATGGAGCCACACACTAGATCTTTTCCACATTTTACATGGATTTACACGAATTGCGGTCGGAAGAATGCACACGACGCGACAGCTTCACGTGAGCTACGTAGCTCAAACAAACGTAGCTGACAGCTTCGCAACAGCGTTAGCTACGTAGCTCAAGCAAAGCTGTTGCTTCGTGCGCATTCTTCCGACCGCAATCTGTGTAAATCCGTGTAAAATGTGGAAAAGATCTAGAGTGTGGTTTTGTGGGCGTGGCGTAAACTAAGTGTTTTTCCTGGATGACTGGACACAGCCAATCACCAGCACTTATGATCTTGGCACGTCAAACTTGGCGGGCTTATTGGCTCACTGACGTTGACGAGATTAACCCATAAGGTATCGAAATTTGGTATTGAACTAAATAACATTTTTGATACCCGATAGTATCGAGGCAATTTGGTCGATACCTTAGGAAGTATTTAATTCGATACCCAGCCCTGCTGAGCAGTAACACTACATTAAGGAGAAATTTAAGAATCTCATTTGAACACAATCCCTAGAATTGGGGGGACTTTGTGGTCACTAATGTAGGTGTTGCGTAAATGTACAGTCACAAACAATGATGAAATTCCAGTTTTGTACAGATGAACATGGATTTCACAAGCTTTTAATGCTCTTCCTCTGCTCCTCCCTAACCTCTTCTTTCTCCACCGGGCCTTCATACCATTCTTCCATTCTTTCTACATATCTCCTCTTTCTCCTTCTAGCTGCAATCATTACAAGAAGCTAATTAACTAAGACCAATGACTGAACCGAGTAACCCCAGAAGCGGACTGGGGCAGCTGCTATTTTAGGAAGAGCTTGTTGGTTAGGCAGTGTAGAGATATTCTGCTCTGAACGGACCCAAGCCCTCAGCCCCATCAGAAACAAACTCAGCTGGCAGAAAGGAATATCTGTGTCCACATATTTATGTGGAGCAGCACCTCTGTGAGAGCACGGGCATGCAGGTAGCTCCTCACTGTGCTCCGTCCTGCACTGTTCTTTGGTGCACTGAGTGCGTGGGTTCATTGATTGTATCTCTCTCCTGGCACTTTAATGGTCGTGGTACACTCGTCTCTGGACCCAGCATTAGCATGGTCAAGTTATTTCCTCTCAGGGGCTATTTCCACTGACCGAACAGGATTTTTCCGTTCACTCCTTCAAACTTGTGTAAGAAAACGGCAAGCTGTGTTTTTCCATTATTTCCTATACGCTGCCCGGTGATACAAGGAGCAAGAAATGACTGAGCCATGATGTATTTATTGGTAACATGAGAGTCTGTTCCGCTTGAACTTTGAAAAAGTGGGTTCTTCCAAATTCTTCGCATCAAAGCAGTGAACCCTCTACTTGGTTCCAACTGATTCCCATTATTATAGCCAGGTACATGCAAGTACACACACTTTTAGACACTGTTTGTATTGTAGCTAACAGACAGTAAATGTTCCTGAGATTGAAACTAGTAAAGCATAAGTAAATCTAGATACAACTGTCTCCTGACTGCCTCAATTATAAACCAATCCTCTGTGAACTGTACATGTAGACATTCCTTAGTGTTTAACCCAGATTGTGCAATGAGCAGTGATGGATATATTCAAACACAGATTGGTATTTGCTATTTAACATGCACTGTATATATGGTTCTCCTTAAGACCTTTATCATCTCACAAGCACAACATCTGCTCACTGACAATTTTCCAGAGATTTCAACGCTTTCTTTTAACATTTTTGCTGAGACTTTTTTTTTTTCCTTACTACTATTTCCAAGGAAAATTAAAAACCTTCAACGCCACGCTAAGAACCAATCAGGGATCAGAAATCCCCAAACTGCTTTCTTGGTGCAATGGGGATAAAGATATGAAATCCAACACATTATACTGGGGACTGGACCAGGAGGCAAGGGTAACTGCAAAACACCAATGAAACGATTTTATAAGATGAATGAATCCCCCCAGTGGGGAGAGGAAGAGTAAAGGAAAAAGACAGAGAACAGAGGAACGTGGGAGTTAGGGTACGTGAAAATGGAGAAATGTGAAGAAAACGATGGAGAGGGAAAATCCAGGTGGAAGTGCTCCATCACCCTGCAGCAGAAGATGAGGGGATGACTTACTGTGGGTAATTCTACACACATGCACACACAAACACACACACTCCACTGCAGGTAATTGGTGTCATGAAAACTGGCTTGTCAGTCCACCAGAAGGTAGTAGTGCTCTCTTACACCCCGACCCCACACCTCACCCCATCATCTCCCTGCCCTCCATCCCCATCCCTCAGGTGTATTAGGTGCTGCGCTTTTGAAGCTCCCTCAGTCTGTATACTGCACAAGTTTATCATTACCCAGTAATTCTTCATGGCTCTCAATAAGAAATGATGGAAAAAATCCCTGCCTACTAGTCGGGAACTTATTATCCAAGTAAAAACTTGAAAACTAAATGTTAACTCTTACTAGTTATTGTATATTACTACTAGTTATTTTAGATATTTTTATTATAAGAATCTCAGATAAAACATATCTGCAAGAGATGCAATTAATTACATTTTGTTTAAAGGTAATTCCTGTTGCCATTCAGGATCCCACCTGCAGTATACCACTGGATTGCAGTAGAAAACTACAGTATGCCACTGGATTACAAAGCCTTTAAAAGGAACATACAGCCACATGATGTCTACTTAAAAGTCCATAGTAGCGCACAGCAGGTGATCTGTGCAGAAAATTGTACTGGCACAGGCAATGAATGAAGCCCCAGATTGCCAATCATATTGCAACCGCCTACATAGGGGCAATATGGGGCCGGTGCACAAACTGTGTGTCACACTTAACACCTTGAATACTGACAAGGCATAAATAAAAACACACTTTTTTCGGTAAAACAGCAAAAATGAAGGCCACTGGCTACAGACTCTGTTCATCTGCATTAGCCAGTGTATTTGTAATATAACCCAACTCCAGTGTGCACTTAGACATGTATGCACACATGTGTGTGACTCTCTGTGAGTGTGTGCTCAAGCCTCTCTCAGGAGACTTTCCAGTCCCTTCATGTTGTCACAGGGTTTGGCACTGGTCTTGTTTCCCCAGATGTTCCCACCATCCTGTCTCTCTCTCTCTTTTTTTAACATCTGTCTACTCTCTGAATTTCCATTTTCAGGGATGAGAAACTCACTTTATAAACTTTCCATGTCTTGGTGTCTGCTTCCTCTGTCAAATGCAAGCATAACTGTCACCCAAATCCCACCCCCCTCCATTCCCTCTGTAACTGATGTGTAAGAGGAATGTTTTCCCTGCCGACAAACTTGTACCTAACTGTGTCATTTCCCTATTTAAACAAAGATGGTGTGTTGGGAAAGAAGAAAAGTTATGTCAAGAATAAGGATTAAAAAGACAAGGGCACTAAAATTAAAAAATGACACATTAGTTTTTACATCAAAGTGTCAATGATACATGTTGGTAATACACAGTTATGACTTAAATAAAGGCAACAAAGGGCAAACTCGGTGTCTTTGTCAAGACTTTATCTTCCACACACTGACCACACGAGTCCAACCGAAACATTATTTCTCCATATACATTGCCACAACTTTCACATCAGTCTCTTCTCATTGCTTGGAACAACAAATATAGAATTAATAACTATTTAGCCACATCTTTCTTCTCACAGCATGGTTTACAGCAGTGCTGATTATTGAGCCCATATCAAAGGCAGTTCGATGCATCGAGACCTACAGTGAAGTTGGCTGTTACCACTGCAGTTACAGGAAATATCAAGTGGCACCACACTAAAGGATTATAAAAACTGAAGTAGTCATGTCAAGTGTAGTTTTACTGCTCCCAACTAATCCCTTTGTGCTCTCTCCACAGAGGCAAAACCAGTCTCTCAAATTCAACAGAAATGCCATTGTTTTAAAAGGATTTACTTACAGTGAAACAGCAGAGAGAGGAAAATGTGGTGGCGGTGCTAGGTACAGTTTCCCCAGATATCCCTTTTGGTGCTGATGATAGTTGTAGTAGCAGGACGGCCTGTCCAAGACTAAATCTATATATAACCTAGAGAGCTTGTAGCAGGAGCAGAGAGCAGGCCGAATCGGGCTTTTCCACGTCGCATAGACAATGTATTTGCCATAAGCGAACTCATTCTGCACGGTTGGAAAGCTGCACAGCACAGGAAAGTACAAGAACAAGAAGCTTCACACTAGGGCTCTGTCCCTAGATCAAATGAAGGGAGGGAGGGAGACAGGGAGGGAGGGATGGAGGAAGAGAGAGGGAGGCAGGAAGGGAGAGAGTCGGTGTCGTGTATATATAGGACCTGCTAGCATGACCTCTAGTAATGAAAGCACACACTGACACACAAATAGCCAAAGTCTTCTGTCAATGTTGGGGGGGGGGGAAACTTCTCTAATAAACTGACAGTAATCAACTTTGCACTCAAAGGGATTCCTCTTGCTTTGAAGAAGAGGAGTGTGTGCTTGGTTTGCACTCTGTGGTTTCTTTTATTTTTTGATTTTTTTATTGACTGCAGAGATAAAAACTAAAAATAAAAAGCACATGCAAGTCAGCTTTAATGGCACTAAGATACAAAGTGTAGAAATTTGTTTCTCATAATTAAGTCCACAGTAACCATAAGCTCACTGCTTCACAGTGATGTTACTACCTGTCCTCCTTCTTGCTCCTACGTGTGATGTTTTCAAAAGCAAGAGAAAGGACAACAGCTATCACCAGCTCTGATGTAATCCTATATCCTCTGATGTAATCCTTTTTTTAACAACAGCATGGTAAGATAATATGAAGTTGAATTAAAATCACAAACTGTAGAAGAACATGGATGAGGAGTCAGTCATGTCACCCACAGGTGCATTGGAGCTTGGAGTTGATCTCTTTCTCTAGGAAAAGTCCAAATTTGGACAAAAGGGTGGAGCTACATGGTGCAAGCAAACAGTTACCCCCACAGCACCTGACCTGACCTGTCAGGCTAAACAAGCTCTCAGGCAGACCCTGCTGCTTTGTAGTATTACATGAACTTGATAAAAAAATAAAAAATCAGTTAATTTAAAAAACTACTGTGCTACTAATAGGAATGAATGGCTTACTAGCTCTTAAAAACTTGATTAGACTACTGAACTATGTTAACAGGCTTGCCAGACTTTAGGTTGCTGGACTGCTGTGAAATAAAGGTAAGAGAAATGCATGTGAGCTACTCACACCTCTAAGACTACAGCTATTTAGGCTTCCTTGAGCATAGCAGGTAAACCACAACTGCTCCCATGAGGAAACCTAGTGGCCAACAGTAGAAGAGTGTTGTTGTGTCGGGCAGCTGAAGATCTTTAAACACCCCCAAAAGGCCTCAAGCAGATCTTCAAGCAAAATGTGATTAATTGTACTACGTGGTGGGGAGTCCCAGGTGTTCAGAAGCCCAGTGAAGCAGCAGTCAGAGCGCGTCCAGCTACTGTAAGTAAAGCAGGCTCGTTCACAAGGTTTTTAAGGGACTATCAAGCACATCTCATTAATATCAAGCCATCTCCATGACAACTGAGCAAACTACGTCCTCTGATGAAGTCTGCGAAAGCACTGGTTGTGCAAAAGCTGTAATTTACATGGTCAAAAAGATCACTGAGTGGGCCTTTAAGGAAGGCTGATATTTTAGTAATTTGGAAATACCCCAATGCATTTATTTTCATGCAGTAAACTGGGCAATGAAACATTCTTCAATTCAAAGTAAAATAAAGTCAAATAAAAGTTTGTTTCTCCCTTTCTGTTTTCTTTTTCTCTAACTCTCTCCCTCTCTGAAAATAATGAATCACTATCAGTGCAAGAGAAAGTATTTGGCCTTGTAAACAACCAGCTGTGGGGTGAACCACAAGGAAAATTCAAATCTTGTTAGACAATTCCCCCTGAACAATTGTGTGCGCGCATGAGCATGAAAGAGTGTCATATTCTTTTACAGTGCACAAGAGACTATTTTCAGCAACCTTGACATCAACACACAATGTGCACACGCCCATGAACACACAACCGCACACACACACACTGCTTAAAGTCTTAACAGAAAAGGATGACACATGAGGAAGAGTGGAGGTCTTCCCATGCCCCCCCTGCCCTTTCTGTTGGACTTGGACATCTCCCACAGGCTGAGCTGTAAATAGACAGTACCCCCAAAACCACACACACAGACACACGCACAGAACTATACTTAGATGCCATCTCTGGCCTGCCACCATGTACTCAAACTGCCTTCCCCCACAGTGAGATGGGGCACATCAGCCCCAGTCTTTAAACAGGGACGAAGTCAAATCCCCCCCTTCACTGCAGGAAGATTAAATTTGTGAAATGTCTAAAGTGAAACAGTTTCAAAGCACAGTTTAAGAAAGTTCTGCACACACTGGCCTGCTTGGTTTGATAAAGAATAGTAGCACAGCAGATTTCACTGCATGCAGTGCAGCTTCCAGCCTCTCTGCCAAGCTCATGGAACATCTGTAACCGTTAATGTCCAAACAGATCACAGCAATAATTTATGATGTGTCAAGGCAGATCTAATAGCCATACCACAGAACAGAAACAAGGTTTTATTGAACTATTTGTCAGGAGCGAGCCACTTCAAAGACTCTGCCCTAAATTACTGTGTTAAAACACTGCGATGGCCAACCTACAGGAAAATACAGTAAATTAATGCAGTTTTGCAGATATTGTTCTTAAGGGGCATGTAGGTGTTAACAGCAGCTATAGACCAGAATGTGTGGAAAGATGTCTACACATTCAAACACTATACCTCACACTAAGATGTCTTTACATATGATCAGGTCCCTGCAGCCAAAAAGCACTCCAAAAATGTTTTGTTCGTTGGTTTATCTGGACAGAACTTTGGGGAAACTGAGGCAGAAGTAATATTGCCTACAGGAGATCAGGAGGCAGTCCAGAAAATAATTTGTGTGCTCCGAGTTAGGGCCTCGAAGTTACAGTTAACAGCTTACAGTGGCGCCCATCATCATGCATCTATTTACTTGCAGTCCTGCAGCAGCCACTGCTGCCTATTACTTTCCAAGTGAACTTCAGTAGAAGTATTTTGTAACCACGAAGCCAGTCAATCACACAGCTGAATGACAGTCACTGAGATCAGAAGACTGTGAGGCTTTCAAAACACTTCATCTCAAACAAGGGCACTGCAATGCAGCATGTTCTGTTGTACCATGAGCTCACATGGCAGAATGAACTAATTTATTTTACATGTGATTCACAATCATAATAACTGCATTCAGTATAGCAAGCAACAGCCTTCAGACACTTAGTTTCGGTAAGTAATGACCCATTAGCTCGACTCGATACAGTGATGAACCCATAGTGAACCACCTTCATAGAATCGTGACACTATTTTTAGACAACACAACAATGAATCTACTTTTCACATTTGTCTGTTACTGTAGGTTTTGCCCCATGATCAGGGTGTATCAGGATAACAATTATTGTGTAAATTTATGCATTTACTGCATGTGTGTGTGTTCATTTCATACTGACAAGTGCTCACTGTGTTACTGAATCTGACAAAACAAGTGCTGACTGTCACATACAATAGCAACATTTCAGACACCGTGTCAGGAAATATAAGCACGGTGACACATTTTTGCTGTGTTAATTCTGTACTCCAGCAGACTGCATTTTAAATGCAACAATGACGTTAAACTCCGTTTGACTCTCAGCTTAAATTTGAGAGCGGAAATCCACATATTAACAGCGTGTGCTACAGTAATCTCAAATTTTGTGGGACAGAGAATAACAAGATAACATAAGCTTATAACCATTTAATATTTAGTGTCAAGTCCTTTGTATTCAGCTTATGCATATTTGGTTGCAAGTCCTACACCCTCTAGACAGCAGCCAACACTGGTGATGCAGTGCCAGGAATTCCGTCTGGTCTTCTTGCAAGTGAAACATGCTCAGTGGGATTGATGTCAGGTGACTGACTTGGCTGGTCAAGAATATTCTACTGTTTGAGTGTTACAGCTAAACCTTTTTTTTAATGTGTGTTTGGAATATTTGTCCTGCTGAATTGCCTTAAACGGGGATTATGTGTAAAAAGAACGCATTCAAGTCAGATGTTAATATGTATGTCAATAAGCAGTCTGTGGAAATAACTCACTAATGGCAGCCAAAGTTACACTGATGTTACATTGAGATTAGCCATCGTCTCAAGCGACTGGGAGACAAGCAACTCCAGCGGCCAGCGGAGACACATATACGTAGATGTGCGTAAACAAAAGTGCATTAAATCTCACCTGGATTTTATCTGGGATACAAGGCAACGCATAAATGGGGAAACTGTTTCATTTAAAATCTAGAGTATATGCTAGAGTAGAAAACAGAATAATAATTAAGTTATGAAGCTGGTATTTATCAAATTTAATGCTGAGCACAGAACTAACAAAATAAATGCCAAGTATGACAATATGACAGCTTGTGCGCCAGAGGGTGATGCTAGCAATGTTGCAGAGTTTGGTTGTGAGTGAAAATGGAGATCATCCTCACATGAAAAAAAAAAAAAAGACATTGGGTTATTCTTATCACAAAGATAGTTTTGGGGCATCCCTCATTAGAGATCTTTATTAATCTGTGAGATAAATAGATAAATGCTTGAAATACTTATTTTTGTGATTTTTATTTCTACATACTATTCAGAGAGATAATGCACAAGCTTGTTTCTTACGTGTGTTTATTTATTTATTTATTTATTTATCTATTAGTAAGAGCCAACATCACTGGCTATTTGATGAAGAGTGGTGGAAACACAGACGAGAACAAAGATAAAAGAGAAACATGATCACCAAGGAGCACTGTGAGCACAGATGGATTTCCGAATCCCTCTCACCCTGCAAGAGTCCTGTTGCACAGCTTTAGTGGTATTTAGAGAGTCTGTGTCACTCAGTAAGCACTGGTCCATGAGCAGGACTTTATGTGATTTAAGATAAGAAGCGATTCAAACATACAAGTGCTATGTAAGTCTCTGCAACCTGCATTTAGACAACGCAATTTTTGGAGAAGGAAGAAAACAGCAGCCGTGCATGAAAATATTAAATATAAAGTGGTTGTGGTTGCCTCAGAACAGCTCCTTCTGGAAAAAAGAGTGACAGAGACACACAACACAAGGACAACTTCAATGCCACAACAGTTCCATAAAATGACAAATGACTGTGACTCCTGAATGACCTTATTGTTGTATATTACAGTGAATCAATGCAAAACCACAGAGTACAGTGTTGTTTCAATCTGGACTCCCACTGCTGATATCTTTGCAAGAGATCAAGGTTCTTCACACCTCCAGTCCTGCAACATGACCTTTATATGGTAACACCATGACCTGCAGCATAACACTGACCCGAAGCCATTTCATATATGTCTTTTTTACCAACATGTATCAGTCAATGCCACATAAAATCCCATATCCCCATCCCACTTCATATTGGAGGTACAAATGACCTCCATGTCTGGTTACCAATAACAGTGTGAACAGCTGTTCATAACATATGAACCTGAGATTGAGATGAATGGCTTCTATCTATAACATATTGGACAAGAGACACTAAATCCTCCAACCTTGCTGTCGACACATCTTTAAGATTAAAAGTAATGCCAACACACTGGTGTGGATCTTTTAATCCATCCCATTCAGTCCAGATGTTTAATCTAGTCCAAGCAATGGCAAACAAGTTCTTGAGCAAACCAACATTAACTGTTGAGACGAGAGGCGGACTGTGGTCTCCCATGTCCAACATTTTGTTGACCCATCCTTACACCCCCACTTAATCCCTCAGTGGACTTTGTGGCTATATAACAACATTTCACAGTTTCCTCTTTTGGTCCCGACTAACAGGAGTCATGATTCGTACGGCTGCTAGAGGGCTTTGTCACTTAAACGTAAACATATGCTGATTTTGGGCATTTGCCAAAATGACTGATGGTGTTGTTTTCCTTGGGAGGATAGTTTCAGCTTGCAAGACACTACTTACATTACATTAAAACACAGAGTACCAAATAGAAACTTAACAAATTAAACATAAACAAACAGAACACTTTTGGCTCATCTGCCAAAGGGCAAGATGTGGAGTTGGATGATTTGTAGGGACTTTATGGGAAATTTACAAAGACGGGTAACCATATTATTCTAAGAGCAGAAAATAAGATTATACCGAACAGGAGTTCTAAAACAACTAGGTAAGTCATCTATACCCGTCTCTCGTCTCACTTTAGTTCCACCAATTGCCTCCTTGACTTCCTCTTCTGTGATTCTAGCATTTCAGTACTGATTAAAGGCATATGCTTCCTGCTCCCTGTTGACCTCTATGGTTTTCTTTAGCTCAACAATCCTAGCAAGAAAAATGCCATCCCACACAGATCTGCAGTTACTTTTATCAAATTGAATAAAAATATGCTTCCCAAATTTTCAGAATACAAACAAATAATCCATCTTCCAACAAATGCTCACAGGAAATGGTTTCTTTCTTTTTTTCTGGGCTTCATTTGTTTATCATACTACCACTAAGAAATTCTTCTTTGCAGATTCTCTCGTTTGAGCAACTAAATTCATTCCTGCAACTGAACATTTAACAATTAGCTATTCCTTTCACAAACATGGCATTCACTTCCACCATGCAACTTAAAAAAACTCCCACTCTTTTCTAATGACACACAGCCATGCACAGTGAATTCTGTCTCTGGGGGAGTGTAACACAGAACAGCAAGTCAGCAGGAAGAAACTTAGGTGACCACTCAGGAGGTACCTGCTGTGCCTCATACGTGGCAGGAATTTTAAGCCCTGGAGGTAGGCGTATGAAGGAAAAATCCTAAAACCAGTGCATGTATAAAATATATACAGAAACATACAATATTTGGAGTAAAAAAGAAAGCATTTTAAAGTATTATATAAACCATTTTCAAGTTAATTATCCACAAGTTTGTCACTTACATTGCTGTTATGCGTAATTCCTCAAAAATGAAATGCTGCAAGTTCCTTCAGTCTCACTGAAGGCTTTGTTGAGCAAAAGATTTGACCTGAATGCTCCCAATACAAACAGCCCACTGTAAGCCCTCTAATGTGCGGTTTACCCTGGAGTCTAGATTATTTAACTGCAAGTGCTGAAAGTCCACTTTTGCCAAGACTCAGAAATCAGGCAAGTTGACACAGTACGGCTTACAACAGCATAATATAAAATTCCTTACATAATAAGGCAAAGAGCAGCACAAAGCTGAATTGGACAGCAATAACTAATGAAATGTGGCTGCTTATTTAAGGGTAAAGTGCAATCTGGGAACTACAATTGACACAATTAAACATACACGCCACTTAAGTATTTGAAGGGTACAACTGGCAAGCAAGGCTATCACACTTTCTAGGTGGCTATTAGTATAAAAGCGGATGGACAGACAAATGTTTTAGCGGCAGTACTGCTAACATCAAAATGCTGACAACAAACACATAACAGCTGTTTGGTTTAGGTGTGTTGTTAATTTTCAAAAATATGTCCTTCACAGGAGAATTGCGGTGTCTAGTGAACACTGTACCTCACTGTATTTGAGAAAATTCCTGGCCACACTACTGATAGAAATCCAACAGAAGAAGTAGAAGTTAATATCAAATTTAACAAGTAAGGAATAAGAGACAGATGCTCCCTCTGAGTAAACAATTTAAATTGCCTAATCAGTGGTATGTGCGTCTCTTAATAGTATAAAATCACTATACTAAATAGGTTTAGAAATACGCATGAAATAGCTCTGAAGAAACACACATGAAATAGCTCTGAAGTTTACAGCCAAATCAACCCATCACATTTATCAGTGTGTGATTACACCACAGACAAACATGCATTCCATTAAGCTACTGAGCAAGATGGGATGGAGGGGGTGGGTTGATAGAACAGAAAGAAACACACAAGAAACATAATCAGAGACTGATCTTTCATCCATCTGTCCAGAGACTGTGTGAGGACCATTATGCCTACAGTAGTG
Organism: Toxotes lorentzi; assembly: GCA_037833715.1. Lineage (NCBI taxonomy): Eukaryota > Metazoa > Chordata > Actinopteri > Toxotidae > Toxotes > Toxotes lorentzi. The sequence continues at coordinate 17,760,406 of JBBMJY010000018.1, forward strand.
TTTCTGATTGTTGCAGGGAGAATTGGTCATGGTTAAATTAATTCTAACAGCCTGCCATGATATGCAAATGACAGAAGGAAGACTGAATCTGCAGCAGTAATTAACAGTCCTAAAGGGCTCATCAGAATTCATGACTTCATTAACTAATCAAGTATTTTCTGTGAGGATGCTTTTGTAAACATAATGAAATTGTTTTGTTTTTTTTTCCTTTTTTTTTAGATTTGCCTAAATTCTGAACTGATTTGAGTGTTTACTGCTGTCACGTTTGTACTCTTTTGGCCAAATTTCTGCCTCTTGATCAATCACTCAACCGTCATTTAAGAACTACACCATCTCTATAAAACATTCAGAGCTGCTGCCAATGTGTTTGCCCCCTCAGTGATGTCCAGCATGCCTAAATCTTCACAGCCTCTGAGATTTCACACACACTAGACAAGATGTCAGCTTTTTCTTCACTACAAACACAAACAATGTAATTATGTATGCATTATTCATTGACATCATCGGAGGAGCAGTACCAAAGGTGCTACTGTTTGTGAGGAAGATTAATGGTAATGGCAGACTTCCTTTCAAACTCAGATTTTGATATATATCCCCTTCACTTAAAAGGATTTTTTTTAACAAACTGGATCTTGTTTTCATAGTTTTGGCCATCACTGCTATCAGTTATTAGAATATTTTACTTTTTTTCACTGCTGAGATCTGGGATATAGCAACACCTGTAGGTACAGCTTTACAGTGGAGTCCAACTGAGCAGGAAAATCGAGTCAAGACAACCAAAAAGGCCCTTTAAAAAAACTCCATTAATCTAATCCACATATCTGGAAGTGAAACCAGACTCAAATTGTCAAAGAAAATGCTACTTTTCCTTTTGAAACTGAAAAGTGAAATGCAACAGCAGCAAAACACCAGCAGTCTCAGCGCAACAACCTAATCTCAACACAACCACTGAAACTAGAAGGTGAAGAGACTATTTGTTATATAAAAGCCTTTAAATTATATTTTGAGACAAACAGATTTCTTCTTTGTGTGCAGGCTCATCTTTGGTATCATTGATGTAGAGTGCGTCATCTTGGTTTGCACTGGTTCACAATGGACAGTGTGACTGTAACAAATAACCTTGCACACATCAAAAAACCCAAATAATGAACCACAACTGGTGACAACAGTTACATCTACAGTGTAATAATCATGGCAGATGATTTACTAGAACCAGGAGGTTAAAGCTGGCTATCTTCAGAAAGCCTACACTTAATATTCAGCGTAAGAACACAGTTATCATAAACTAAATATATGACTTATCACTTAGGATTAGTAAGTAAATAAAGAAGAATGTCAAAAAGTGGTAAGGCTTCACTGATTTCAGTTAGGCTACTTACAAGTTTAGCCCCAGTTCATCCCTCTCATGTATTATCAGTACATGCAAGTCACACAACTGAGCATCAAAAATAAATACCTGGTGTCTTTGAAAAACCCACAAGATTGCTGAATAACATATAATAATAATATCTGAAGGTACTTCCACAATCTCTTTAAACCATCTTGATGAAAATGTAAAGTATAAAATATTGGAAAGAAACCTCAGTGATAATAAAAGTTTAAATGCTGGTTCACATTGTACAAACTGAGCGAGCATATATGTCATTTCTGGCTGCCATCTTTGTTTGGCTATAAGGAAACAGAGGAGCAACATGTGTAAAGGATTAAAAAAAAAAATTCATGCCACAGACCAACTATTTTTTTATCCAAACAATTGGAAGAGGTTTTGAGAATTTTGGAAATATCTTCAAAACAGCAGTAAGTGTTGTTAAACAATCGGAGGCTTAGCTCTGTGACTCAGATGTAATGGTAACACATCAGAGGCACAAACTCTGGCTACTGAGAGTTGTACTGCTCTCAGTGGAAAGTAAGAACAGAAAATAGGTCGCCCAATTATATCATCAACCAGTCATTATGTCTTCAAACTGTATAATATGAAGAAAGAATATGCATCACATAACCACAAAAACAGAAGTGGAAAATGAGAAACTAATTGGTTGCATTCGTCCCTTCTGTTCCACTGCATACCTGCGGCAGAATGCACGTCTCTGTGGCAACGACAGCAGACTGAATGGGTAGCAACAGTGTGTCATTCCTGCCGACGCATCTCACTACGGATGCCAGGGCATCTCCCATTATCACCGACTCCTCATCTGACAGCGGTCTCCTAACAACCACGGGCAAACTAAAAAGGGAACGCAAAAACTAGAATGTAAAAGGACTATCTCCCACCCCCACCCCTCCCGTCTAAACTGGATATGTGGGTGATGTTTTCCAAAATCGGATGCGTGTCCTACCTGTTTCTGCTGATCCTGGAGGGAGAGGAGGAGGAGGAGGAGGAAGAGGAACAGGCGCATCAGGATGAAGATAGATGCAGATCAGGAGATAACGGAAATCGAGCTGTAGCAGGGGTCTGGTGCTCCCTCCTTCAGTCACGACGCACTCCCAAATGCGTTTATCCACTTAGCGGTGTGCAGTTACTTTGGGCGAAGAGCTTCTTGAATAAACAGGTGGACGAGGACCGCAATATTATCTGAATCTAGTTTGAGGGTTTACTGCAGCAAGTGATTTTTTTATGTTTATTTTTCAGAGAAGCTAATTAAGCGAGGGTTAAACATGAAGTCGGTCATTATGGAGGCAAACAACAGCAGAAGTGAACTGCAGTGTCCTGTGCATCTTGATAACATTATTTTTGATAACATAAACTGACTATGCAAGGTTTCCCAGTCAGCTTTATAAGCAATGGAGAGTCAGGATTTTCAACTGTGAATTATTTCGTTATTATTAGTATCGACTGACGAATGGTGGCACCTCTGTGTGGTTTTACTATCCACTGCATGCTATACTTTATGTCGCAAAGGTTTAGCTAGCATACAAGCTAACCTACATTAAATGTTACTGGCAGTGGAGGACGGGTGTCAAGTTCCACGTTTTGCAAGAAGTTCAGCCTTATTAGTTCACACGCTTTCTAATGACAGTCATAAAAAAATTGCGTACTTTTCTCATTCCCTTATGTATGTGACCTTACTTGCCCCAGATTCTGTCCACAACAACCTCCATTTCAACATTTGCTCGCCGTCATTTCTTTTAACTCATAATTAGGAGCAGCCCAAATCCCAAATCGAATGAATGTGAATGTTAGGACTAGCTAGCTATGAGCTTCCGATTGTCTCAATGAAAAATTACAAGACAAACCTTACGAACAGATTACGCTTTTGAAGACATTCAAAGAAGAGAAATAAATTCTCCTGTCTTTGTGGAGAGAACAATATTTTCTCTTCTGGTTCGTGAAAATGTTTCAAAGTTTTGACTTTGGGTCCTGATGATAACAAAGATGGCTGCCGGAAGAAACCATTGTCTCTTGGCAGTGCACCATTTGCCAACAGCAAGGACAAGAAGACAAAAACGAACGCATTTAAAATTTAACAGAAAATGTGTCCATAGGCCTATAAAGAAACTTGATGACAAAAAGGTCATTTTATAGTGTGGAATACAGCTTGAATGACACTGGATTTCTGAAGCAGTTTTAGATCTTCATGTTGATGAAAAAAAGGCAGAAAATTCAAATCAAATATGATCTGGACTCAAAACATTAGTGTTTCTAAAATCCAGACTACAGCCCCTTTTAAAATCCTATTATTTTTTACATAATCACATTACATATATGAACATTTTTTGTTACAGTACCTTTCATATTACCTTAAAATTGAAAAATGAACTTGTCACAGCTCTCTCGTGGCACCATTTCTCTTTAATTTGAAACATATTGTTGGCATTTCTCTAGCCTACTGCAGTTTATTTTCTATTTACATTTTTACCAGTCATACCAATATATGTGCAATATTAACCCGTCACATAATGTGTACAGTACAAGAAAAGCTACAAGGTTCTGTAAGTAGTTTTATGGCACTGAGACAGTTGTATCAGTGCCAAGATATCATTTATGAAATCATGGTAACGTATGTCATCAGGAAAAGCACAAAGGTCACATTTTATGGGTCCCTTTTCATGAAGGCCTTCTGGGCAACGTGAACATACTGGCCAAACAAGCTGTTAAATGAGAAAATGCACTGTAGATGCCAATGATGAACTTTCACAGATAATTGGATGGGGCATGTTGTTTGCAAAAACTTTTATTTTAATTCAAATTAGATTTGGTGTAATGAGAAGTAGGGGAGTAAATTGGAAAAAAGGAGTTTGTAATGACCCAATAATGATCAGTGTACATCCTCAAAACTTCACTTTGGCAACTACACATTTTAATTTTCAGTTTGCAAGCCAGCCTTGCTGACAGCCTATTAATAGCTAGATAAACGGAGGGTGATTTTTTTCTTCTGTCACTACATCATTCCTTTGAATTACATATAATTCCTGTACATTTGATATGCTGCAATTCCCTAGGCATGCAAAGCACAGGGTCACACACCTTCCACAGCTAAAACAACAAACATGCCTACTTTTATTCATCCTCTTACCCATTGTGCTAACTTGTTTGAGGTAGTATTTGCTGCTGTCATTCTGCAGTGGGCAACATGCAGGGCACTGAAAATTGATTTACTGGCAGAGATTTAGATTTTTCCGTTACGCAGAACACGTGTTGCCAGGGTGGGCTGGTTGAAAACAGCTCTCATTGGTTTCTATATTCTTGAAAAGACACCTGTCTTTTATTCTGGCAAAACTTTTGCTTGTTGCTGTCTCTACAGCACACTGTAATGAGTTTTGTTCTCCATGATTATAGTTAGATGACAGGGGTCATGTTCACTTCACCCAAGCTTCATACTGTATTTCTGTGATGTCTATCAGCAGATGGGTCAATGACCTGCTCTCTTACCCGGGCCGGGGTGTGCAGAGGCATAAATGGAACAGCAGGAGCAGATGGGAGCGAGACGGATGAAAGGAGGATGAGACAGAGCTGTGTGCTTAATATTTAACTAGTGAAGCAGCATGCTGCTCCGCCCAGGAGGGGGGAGCATAAAATCATCATACTTAAGTGACACTGATTATAGAGATGCTGAAATTGACAGGTGGAAAGTAACACAGTGTCAAGTACCGTATAACTCACATTTTGAGGCAGTACTTTTTCTTAAGTACCACTTTTACTCCACATTGTTTCAGTGGGGAAAAGTGTACCCCCCAAATTATCGTTCTTTCCTTGTCTTTCATAGAAAACCAACCAAAGTAATATGATTTAGGTATTTTGGGTGGTGCTAATGCAATAGATACAGATAACCTGGTACTTCTATATATATATTTGTGGTTCATTGTTGAGCTTTGCAGTGTTTTAGGGTAGAAGCAGTTCAGTATACTGTGCTGATGCTGATGGTGTAGCAGTCTGTCTGCTGTGAGCAAATGCTTAAGAACATTACTAATACAACATTAGTAGTATATGTGTGTTTCATTTGGATGCAAATTAGTGGAAAGTGTATAATACGGTGCCTTAAAGATCAGGAAAAGAGAGGTTCTACAGCAGCGCCCCCAACCGAGGGTTGCCTAAACTGCCAAACAAGCAGTTCTCCCTCCTGGGCCCTCCATTAATCAACACACACACAACTTCTCACTATATTGGCTCCAAACCAGAGGAAACCAGGTTTCACAGACACAGATTAACACCATGCCAGTACCCTATAAACATACCCTGGAAAGCCAAGCCAGCCTAACACGAAGTTTAATCCTCAGCAGTCAAAGCAGACCTCAATGTCACCCACGTTATTAGAAAATAACGTAATGTTCAACACCGAGTCTCAAGTGACCTTTTTAACTTTCTTCTTCTCCAACAGCACTACAATGTCTCTGTATTCTTGTCTATAGTCAAAAGTTTTGTGGACATGTTTGTAGATTAATTCTCTTCTTAAATCATGTCTACAGAGCAAACTGGCTGCTGGAATTGAAAAACTAGGACTGAAGTATCCTTATAATAACAAATGAAGCTCACAGAATGACCCAGTGGAAGATTAGTATCTTTCCAAGGGCAGCTAGTTATTGGGTCATCTGTAGTCAGGACAAATGAGATACCATCTTCTCACTGCTCAAACCTGACACTAGAAAGTGCTCTATGCCAGTCTATGACACTGTTAATTGACATTGTTGGCATTAACAATCCTCAGGTCACTTTCTCAAAAATGTATTTTGTTAGGGAGACTGGTACCGTCGTGTGCTAGTATTGCTAACTTGTTATATCACATTCAGTGACATATAACAGCTTGGCTGCTTTGTTGAGGCTGATTTAAGGTTTTTAAGTTTTAGTGAGATCCACCACTGATCTGATCTGATCTGATCACTGAGGTGATAGGAAGCTCTGAGAAACTCTATGGGAAATGTCAGCCCGCCTACTTCAGCTCACTAAAGGTCTCAACACGAGACTAACTCCCCCCCATCCCTTGATTTCTTTATCTAACTCTGTAACTTTCTGTCTTGTTTTATCAGTGTCCTACTGATGAAAGAATTTGTATGTTGTGTAATAGGGACGAAGATGTTTTATGAGGTGTGTGGAGCAGAGGTAGGGGACTGTGGGGATACTGAAAAATAAATAAAACAGGGGGAGTACTGGAATTATGCTTCTATTTTTTTCTTTCCTTTAAAAATATGTCAAGGACCAGGGGAATGTCACTGAATCTTAAAGATGTCTATTAAACATCAAACAATCTTTTCATCAACCTCAGCAAGAAAGTGCAATGCACAGCATAAAAGTATTTCTGTGAATTCATTTATTGCTGCTGAAGTCTTTGGGAATCCCTTTTGTTCCCTGACCTTGCAATTACATAAAGCTATGCGAGTCTCAGAAATCCAGGTGGACAAAGCCTAACACATTTTTCCATAGGATCCCACAGACACGATATGTCTCTCCTCCTCATACTGCGTGTCGAGTAAGCACCAACAAAAAGACATGTTGATTCTTAGTCACCTTTGATTTATTCCATTTGTCACTTAAAATAGTACATTATCCATTTCTTGCTCTTTTTATTACAGAACCCTTTTGTCCCTAAGGTATAGCAGCCCGAAAAATCCATTTCACCTTTTAAATGCCTCTTCAGTTGTCAAATGATTCCCAATGCAATGAACAGAACAGGTTTATCTGTTAAATTCAAACTGGTGTATAAGCACAATAGGCCAAATTGGTTTCCCAATTAGGAGCCACAGCAGTAATTACTCTGGACCAAGTTCACCTCAAATCAGCCTTGAAGGGAAGCAGTTTGCATAATTTTTAGAGTTAGCATGATAAAGAAAAACATCTATTGGTGATGTTGACAGACCCACAGTTCCCCCGGAATCTTCATTTCCAAGTTATTGACTGAAAAAAAAAAATCTTTAAATTTGACGTAAAAGAATGTTTGGTTTTTCATTCGGGGTGCTTTAATGTCTGGTTTTCCCTCTGTCTTACAGTCCCCAGTATCCATGACCAATCACTTCGCACGTTCACATTCACGTCCAGATGCTCTGTTCAGCTGTGTATGAACAATCCTTCTGCTCTTGAAGTGCATCCACTTTTAGAGAACAATGTAAATCTCTTCTCAGTCCAGAATAAATATATCCCAACAACACATTGTGCTTTCTCAGAAAACTGTCACTTAGAACTGGTGACAAATTAAAGACAATATGAGGGAGAAGAAACAGCGTCAGGGAGGAGAACAGCAATCGTCACCCCTCAGAATGTGTTTAAACACATAAAAATCCCAAGTCATCTTCAGCCATGCTAATTTTGTGCCTGAAGTCGTCTTAAGACATTTCACGACATGTGTGATAGCAACTCTATGGATTAACAGTTATGAACTTGACAGACAAGCCTGCTTTGCATCAGGATTAGAAAAAAACAAAACATCTGAACACATTATGTTGTCATGAATCCACTGTACATCCGTGGATGGGGCGATTGGGATTACTGAAGATTAAAAAAAAAAAAAACTTTCTAGGAACCTGTGATAAACAATGAGACAAATGTTGATGGTGAGATCCTAGGATGGCTTCTCTGGATTTATGATTCAGCAGTTGTTGGAAGAACTTTCACAAACAGAGTTTTGGTGTCTAGAGATTTCACTGATGAATCAGCTGGCAGCTCTGAAAAACAGAGAAGACATCACAGTTAAAAAAAAAAAAATCTAAGAGCCCTAACTCCAAGGGAAGTTAGTTTAGTTTATTCAAGTCAATCCAAGAAACCACTTAGTGTCATTAAGGAAAAATGCTTTGAATTTTTCATCAGTTAGTGTACAATTTTCTTGCAGCCACACTGTGCCATCATATCACAGCTACCTAGTGACAAAGTGCTTCTTTGTTTCTCATTCTATCTTGAGAAGTGGTGAAATATATTTTTTTTTATTTTTTTTATAAAATTTGATGGTTGTACATTTCTTGCAGTATTTCACAGTGTGGTTCTACTACTTTTACTTCAGCGAACTATCTACTTCCTCTACCGCTGTAATTAAGTACAAATGAGGATTAAAACATGGTGAACTTGAGTTAGCCTTTCCTAACTTCAAGTAATTGAAGGTAAAGAAGTAAACAAAACAATCAATACCTGAACATTTCGGGTCCAAAAAGAAAAAAAAAGAAAAACAAAACAAACAAAAAAACCCTGGCAAGCTATGTCATTCTAAAACATAATCCCTAAAATACCTAGCCTTCTCTGGAAACTACTTTTCCTATAAGAAATATCAATCTGATTTTTCATTCACTGATTATCAGGCCAGAATTATTTGGGGGGGGGGGGGGGGGGGGTGATTTTCACCCCACCTTCCCTTGTTTACCCTTTTCCGCCCGTCCCAAGAAACGGCTTCGTCCCGCCTGTCAACTTTCCCCCCCCCCCC
>JBBMJY010000018.1:17769342-17800537 GCA_037833715.1 Toxotes lorentzi
CCCCCCCCCCCCCCCCCCCCCCCCCCCCCCCCCCCCCCCCCCCCCCCCCCCCCACCCCAATATCATCTTCCCTGGTTAATGATTTTAATCCAGTCCAGAGAATGTATTTATATATGTATGTAAATTTTCACCGCCTACCCAGTAATGATTACAACCACAATTATCTACTGTTTGAAAGCGAACCTGCTGGTCCTCCAGTAATTTAAATCCTATGCAGAGCGATGCCCTTGCATTTTAAAGTGAATCTCTGAGTCTTTTTCCCCCCCATAGGAAAAAGCTTCTTTCCTTCTCCCACATTTCTTCAGCTCAGTCTGAACTTTTTGTATGGAAACACGTTTTTGCCAATCTGACAGACAGAAACCTGTTAACACCAACATAAAGGTGAACCAATATGATGATAGAAAAAAATAAAGCAATCAGGAGAGTTTCACCTCATATGGTCATTAATGTGCTGTTGTAAAGTCAGTTACAGATAAGTACTGCTTTAAAATCCTGTTACTGGCAAACTGGCACCAATAAAAATCTGCCAAATTAGCTATTAGCAGTTCCTGTTAGTAATGTTCCTATGCATATGCAGACAACTATCAACGATCACTGGATTACTTTGAAAGTGAAACTTAAAAATGTGATGATTCTCAGGCTAGTTCAGATGCTTTTTTTTATATCCATGATTTCTCAGCGGATTTATGGACGTTGATTTGTATTTATTGGCTTTCTCGTTTGCTTTGTCCTCCTGAATATCCATGTTTATTACAGACCATATCCTGTCATTTTCTTAAGCCTTGAACAATGAGTCAAATTACCAGGGACCGCAAGGAATATAATACAATATTTTATCCCCCACCTCTCCATGTAATGTTAATTCCATCTGAATGGGGCTTAAGTGTCTTCTGCGTGAATGCTAAAGTCAATATGATAGCCACCAATCGTTTCATCTTACCTTGGGTGAGGTCCTGGTCCAGGTACAGTTTGAGCAATCTGCTGCGAAGGCCGAAAACCTTGGCGACCTCAGACAGGAGGCCTGAGTAGTTGAGCCCATTCTGGCCCACTGGATTCACCAGCAGGAGGGTGCCCACCTCTCCTGTCTGGCATTCTAGAGGAGAGAGGAAGAGTGTTGAAGAGAAGTGAAGTGAACCAGACGGACTTTATTTCCTCTACAAATTAAGAAACGATTGGCTTGTTACTTAGGTTTGTTCACAAGTCCTGGGAAAGTATGTGATTAAGCCTAAGCCTAGCCATGGGAAAAGGGAGGAGACAGAGAGGAGGAAGACAGATCAAAAAGAGAGGACGAGAGTCTAGCTCATCAACTGGTGAAGAGGGGGTAGAGGAGCAAGGAGAGTAGGGTATGAATGACTTAAAGGACAGGGCTGGATTTTAGCAAATTCTTTACTTTCCTATAGCACTGTCAGACATATGATGGAAAAAATTATCAGAACCAAAGATATTGCTGTTTTTATTCCACACATTCGCTGTCCTTGTCAAAACAATGCTGATAATAATAAAAAGATAAAATAATGTCAGCCTAAAAGGATTGATTTGTTAGTGGTGCGTTATTGTATGTGTGTGCCTGTGTTTCTTACCAGCTGGCTGTGCGTTGCAGAGCAGCAGGTTAATGTAAGGACACAGCAGGGTGTCGGAGGTGGAGTCGGGACCAGGGGAGGAAGAGCCTGAAGTCACAGACAAAGTTTTGCCGCTCAAAGCCTGAAGGTCTGTTTTGCTGGTCAACTCTGTAATAAACACACAAATGCAGACAAGAGGATTAGCACATTACTAAATTATTTTGTACATTTAATACTTAAAGTGAAGTGTAAAAAGAAATACTCCTCCTTTAACCTCCAATCAGTTGGTAAAAAGAAATTCATAATGTCAAACACACTAAGATAAAACCTAACAAAAAGGTAGTGTTAGCTAGCTAACGCAGATAGATTAGCAATACCTGCACTGACTGGTCTAAACCGATGACAAACGTTAGCTGCTGCTAGGTAGCTAGCTGAAAAGGCAGGTGTTCAGTGGGTTTATTTTAGCCACACGACTTCAATCATAACTACAATGATTTAAAAATATAACAGTCCATTAGTATATACACAAGGCAGTAGGAAGACAGCGGCAATAAGATTACCAGCAGACACGGAAGTAATGTGAGATGGCAGATATTTCTACTCTAACAGTGACCTGTTGGTTTCACACTACTGATGAGAAGGAGTTGGATTTATGTCTCTGAGAGGTCAAGTCAGTTCTCACCAGTCCCGCTGTGGAAGAATCTGAGCTTGGTGTTATTTGTTCCAAAGATGCTGCTGCACACTTTCTTCAGCTTGTCCATGTCTGCTCTGTTGTCTCCTTTGGGGTTTTCCAACAGCACCACACCCTCTGAACAAGGCACCAGTCAGAGAGAATTACTAATCACACAGTCACACAGCTCACTGAATGAATTACAGGTAAGCAGAGGTGACTGAACTTATCCTATACATGCAAGGTCTCGCAGACCTTTGAAGTTACTCCCAAAATTGTGGAAAAATGGAGCTGTACATTTTTTTCAAAATGCAAGATAACCTAAGAGCAACTTCTACTGACAGTTTTAACAGTTATTCTTGTTAGAGCTTTTGTGGCTGGAAAAACAGACTTACCTTGTTCTTTGTTGTTGACCTTGACCCTGAGGTTCACATAGGTGCAAGCTGGTCCGTTTAGAGGGGCCCGAGGGGCTGAAGATCCCTTTACAATGGTTAACTCCAAGTCTGAGCCCTTCAGCTGCAACAAAGAAAAGAAGTGCATGAACGAGGGAACAAGACAGAGACACAAACTGACTTTCTAATCTTTACTCAAGTGTCCTTTAATCAGAAAATCAAACTGTGACTTCTGCAAAAAACATGCAACTGCTTGCCTTCAGGCATCTTCTCATACCTGAGTCTTTTCCGCTATGATGACACTGGCAGTGTTGGGGACAGGGAAGGGCAGGAGTGGAGCCTTGGTGGTAGCCAGGATAAAGTCAGTGTGAGCCTGGATCACAGAGTCCAAGTACTCCCCCTCTGGCTGGCAGTGGTAATACACAGTTATCTCATCTGATGGCACCAAATGACCCTGAGGCAAGAGATTGGGAGATGGGTAAAATGTTTTGAGTAAACAAATATCTAGTGCAGCATTTTTTTTTCAGAAACCAGGGAATCAGTTTATGCAATGAAAGCAAGTTTCTACAGTATCAAAGGGCAGAAGAAAAAGGACACCAGGGTTGTGGTACCAGAAGTGAGTACATACACTAAGTAATGCTTGAATAATTCTTCAAACAATTACACACAATAATCTGCCTTTTGGCTTAGAAAACCTCTTATCTGATTAAAAAAAAATGATTGCCTAGGACACAAAGAATCACAATTTTGAGTAAGTAATTATCTTCAAAGCTTTTTTTTCTCTTTTATAAGAAAATGAAATCTGGAAGAAACAATTACCGGAAAGCAGGAAGAAAGAGGGTATGGGATAAACAAAATGGAGGGGCAAACAAAAGAAGAGAGAGTATGGATTAAAAAACAGAAAACAAACAGTATAAGAACAAATAATGGCAGAAGGGAATAAGGGGAGATTTTTTTTATTGGATGAAAGCCCATCTATTTTGGCATTGTGTGCTGCCAGCTTCCTCTAACCTTGACACATTCAAACACATTGATCTCATCCTAATCTGCAGTGTGCAGCCGCGTACACGTGTGCACGGCCACACACACACACATTTTGACTGTGTAGTACGCACACACACACACCAATTGCAGTATGTGGCTCAAGGGCAGAGGAATAACGTTAGCTAGATACAGAGGAGCAGTCAATCAATGGAGGAAGGTTTATAGGCTTTTCCTGCCAAGTCAAGGTACTGACCCTACTCTGAAGGGGCTGGTACAGTGAGAATGTCTGTGTGTGTGTTTGTGTGTGTGTGTGTATATGAGTACACCTCAGATAGAGCTACAGGGAACTCCAGATTGTGAGCAGCAAAAAAAAAAAAAAAAAAAGGAAATGCTGACCCCTGTTTCTCAAACGTGCATATGCTCACAAACAAAACACCAACACCCACGTAAACACCGGTAAAGACACACATACACACCCACAAACTACTACCAAACACGTCAAAGAATTGTTAAAAATTAATTCCCATTCCCGGGGTGGAAAATTCCTAACAGATCTCAGTTTGAAATGACCGGAGGAATTTAGCTTGGCCGGGAGCCAGTGCACACCACTGCTATAGGGGGACGGAAAAAACTGTTTGTTGCTTGTGAAAACAAGGGGCTGTCGGCTAATCCGTCTTTACTCCCCAGACCACTTCAAAGCTCCAACATTAGAATCTGAAAGGGGCCAGACTGTAATTAAGCTTCCATTAAGCCTGCCTTATGATGGAGAAACTTCTAACTGTGACGCTGCAGTGGAAAGATTTCTTAACTGCCCTGACAAAATTAGCATGGGACATAAAGAAGAGGGGGGGGTGATCAAAGAGAAATATAACAAAAAAAAAAAATACTGAAAATCTTCTTCATTGTAGGGCTGCATCTAGCAATTAGTTTCATTATTGATTACTCTGTCTTTTCTTTTTTTAAGCAATCAATTAAGAGTTTATAGATAACTATGATTTTCAGTTTCCCAGAGCACAACATGATGTCTTCAAACTCATTTTTTTTGTCCAACCAGGTGAAGTATGGACCCCCATTACTGACAAAATTAAATAAGGGATTATCAGACAAGTCGAAATAATAAAAGTGGGAGTGTAACAAGAAAGACAAATAATTGTTGTGGATAAAATCAACTTATCTTTTACTAGCTCATTCATTTTCCCATTATTTATTTATTGGTCTTTGTATATTTTTAATAATTTAAGCATCCTGGAAGGATGAGGTTGTTTAAGGTTTCAGAAGACTGGCAACAAAAATTGTGCTGTTTATAGATGCCAAACAAGGGAAACCTCCTCAAAAACTTTTAGTGTTTTCTATTAAAATATTTTATCTTCAAGTAAAACTCCAGTATACTTCCCTGGTGGCATGTTTTGCTCACCCTGGCACAGCCCTGATTACATATATTGGCAAACAGTTCAACTATGTCAGATTGTATTCATTACACACTGGATTGCAAAATTCAGTAGTGGTGTGTTATGTGTCACTCTTGTTTCCAGAGCTAGTAGTGCTCCTGAAATAATTGCCCCACCTTCTTGCGTAGTTTCTGAATGCGGTTGATGACCTCTCGGGCAACTCCCTCATCCACCATGGACTGGTCTGGGGTGACATCCAACAGCACCAGGACCTAAAAGACAATAAAGCCCATTAATAATGTAATCTAAGTATGAATACTAACAAAATTATATAACAAATTTATTGAATCCTGGCAATTAAATGATTTAAGAATAATATTAATTTCAAATTTTTATTATAGATTGTTCCCACAATCATTAATTAGGTTAAGCAGGCCTATCAAGGTGAAGGTCTTAAACACCCCCTCCCATTTATTTCTAAATAATTTCAAAATCATGTTTCTCTTAAATATTTGCCCATTATTGTGACAACAACAATATGTTGGAGATTTAAAATCACCAAAGTTTAATTTACGCTAATCATGCACATCCAATTTGCAGCTGACAGAATAATATTAAAAGAAGACAGGATTTCAAATGACATGAAGATATTATGGTAGCATTCATCCTCTGATATCACGAATAAACTGGAGGGGCTGAACCATCCAGACTCTTTCAAACTATTCTTATGAGAAAACAGTTCAATATCAAGTGATGACAAGAGCAACCTATAAGAAACATATGTTTTATACTGTTGTCCAAATGTTTATAATGTGAAAACTGAAAAAAAGAACAACTAATCAAGCAGCAATAAAGACAATATTGTAGCCTGTATGAGTCCCTGAAGTAAAACGAGTATCATGTTGTGCATGGCTGAGCTGTTGCCAGCCCTGAACACTTTACCATGGGAAGGAGGAGGGAAAGAGATGACAGGGTGACAGAAAGTACACAAAAGCAAGAGAACAACAGAATAAGAGGAAAGAGAGAACAGAGAGCCAGACAGATGGGAGCTGGAGAGTCAGCGCGAGCGAGCAAGAGTAACAGAGAATTAAAAAGCCAGCTCAGTAAACTGGTATTAAGGTGCAGCCGTGTGGCGTGTATACGGTTGGAGGAGCACTGATTAGAGAGGGCCTGTGGGAAACGCATACATGCTGGATTCCACTTGGCTGTGAAATTATTTCATACATCACACTCACAATAAAGACACATAAATGCATCTACAGTATATGGCAGCTTAGTGCAGGAGCTGCAGCGGAGCAGCATTTATTTATTTTCTAGATCCAGTTACATTACACTTTGTAGCTCAATCTACACAACAACAGTAGGCAATGTAGCAGTAGGGAGGGAGGGAGGGAGTGAGAGAGAGAGAGAGAGAGAGAGAGAGAGAGAGAAAGAAGAGGGCAGTTGGGGAGAACATGCATGTGCGTGTGTGTATTTCTGTACCTGTACTTCTTAACCCTTACATGTGTGTTAAAATGTAAAAAAAAATGTTACATTTTTGAATAGTAATTATGCAGCTCTTTCACGACCCTGTGTGTAATAAAAAGTGCCAAAACAAATTTAACATAAAAAAATTATATATATAAAAATTATATATAAACAAATAAATATAAATTATATATAAATAATTATGGGTGCAGCAAGTTTAGGAACAAAATGACAGAAAATATAATGTAATAATGTATTAAAATAATAATTAAAAAAATAACTAAATGAACTAAGATAAAATATGCACCTCTCTTCATTAAAAAAAACAATCAAGTGACTGCCACCAGGTTAAAGGAACAGTTCCATCTTCTGGGAAATACGCTTTCTTGCTCAGAGTTGGATGAGAGGAATGATACCACTGCACTCCAAATATGAAGCCACAGCAAAGAGATGATTAGCTTAGCTTTGCATAGCATAAACAATGAACTATTTCTTGGCTAGGCGCAGTAAGTTCCTCAAGTCAGTGCTGGCTGGCTGGCAATCTCAAAGTAATGACAAGGCTCTAGGAAGTTGCAGCTCTGGCACATAAATCCCCCGCAAAATCCCCCGTGCTGTTTTTCCACTTTGTTTTTGGTTCAGATTAAACACAATATAGCGTGTTAATTACTGTGGTTCAGAAGTGCTGGGTGGCAGATTCTGTTAGCGCTGCATCCAGTCGTTATACAAAGCTAAGCTAACCGGCAGCTGGCTATAGCTTCACATCTCCCAGCTGGTATGAGAATGGTGTTGATCTTCTGATCCAACTTTTGGCACGAAAACAAATGAGCATCCATCCAAAATGCATCCTTCCATTGCTTTAATAAAGGGGCTGTTTTTCATTGTATTCTATAAAAAGCATATTAGGAACAGCCCATTATTTTTGATTCTTAGTTCCCTGCATGTGGCATTTTTGTTCATCATGGTGTTTAATTTGCATGCAAAATTAATGCATTTAATTGATGTATCTAATGGGAACACAGCTGTGTTTAAATTTCGAGCGGAGCGTACCTGTGCGTCAGAGTGGGCTTCATACTGTGCAGCTGAGTCTGAGCTCTGGTTGAAGGTGTACATCAGCCTCAGGTCCTCCTCATGAAGCTCGTGGCCATCAACCATGATGGATCCTTAAAAGTATCCACAACAATAAGACAAGATTAATAACCACAATTATTGCCCTGAACATAAAACTAAAAATCATCAAATGGCAAAATAAAATAACATTCATCTATTCATTGAGAAACAGAGAGTGCTTTTAATATGATAAATATGCTGTTCATACACAATTCAACACTATGGAACCCTACTGTGTTTCAGCACCAACAGCCCACATTTCTGAGCTATTACAAATTATACAGCCTTTACAACCCGCGCCAGGGGGCATGAAAAGATTCAAACCATACTTTATACATATACATTCATTAAAAACTGTTTACTTTCACAAATACTAAGATCTTCCTTTTGGGTTGGGATATTCCTGGTAACAGTAACGCAGGACAAAATGATCTGAAGAGCCAATAAAGAAAAATACTGATATAAAGTACAATTAGGAAAATATTTGAACTGTTTGGAAGTGATTACATTTTCTTTAAATAGCACGCTTTGACAACTACTAATCACAAACTTCTAAAGCCTGAGGAAATAAAATGCTTGATGGGACAATGCATACAAAGTAGACACTAAGACTGAAGGTGGATTTCAGTCTTAGTGTCTGACCAAATAGTTAAGGTTTACTAAACTGAGATAATACACAGAGTGTAAGGTGTCAACTAGAGAAGTATAACAAACTTTTCCCATGCATTCCTGTGAAAAACTATGAAGAACTTGAATTCTTGTGCACAGATGTCTGTATTTATAGAAATCTTTCAGACCATAAATCTAATAACAGAAAATGGGTAATTTAAGGGAGAATGAAAAGCAATGCCATGAAGCTTATTGATGCAAATTATGATAAATCAGTGACGATAAAACAATTTAGCTCCCCACTATCCTAATTAAATTGAAATAAATTGCCAACTGATTGTGTGAAATTAGTATATATGGCAGGGTTCGTCTCTTGAGAAGGATTCTAGAAAAGGTTTCAATTACACCGAATCATACTGAATAAAGGGCTCTTTCAACTTGCATGAGGACTGAGGCTTTGTTTTGAATTAGCTGGGGTCTGAACTGGTATTTGCTGGCATTTCAAGATTCCTTACATTGCAGTCTTCCTGGCCACATCCACATGAGATCTGAGCTTTTAAACAATGCAGCAAACCCAATATAGTCAGGTTTATATCTCCAGTTTGCCAGTGGCAGCAATTATCCACGTCTGTGTTCTGACTAAAATCCATGACCGTGTACTCTTCACTTGTCCACACCCAGAGGCTGGGTGAAACAGTCACTCAGATCCCCTCTAATCCCAGATTTCCATACCTTGATTTCCTGTGTCCCTCCCTGCTTCTCTGCTCTTCTCCACCTTCTCTCTGAACCTCTTTTCTTCTTCCCCATCAAAAATGATTAGATCAAAAGGTTCAGGTGAGGAATAATGACTAATACAACCAATGGCCATGAGCTCACAATCAGTCTCTAGCCAAATTGCCACCCTTCTAGTCTAAAGTGGAACAAGGTTTTTGTGAGTCACGGGTTCTGCAGCAAGAAATTGCTAAAAAGGTTAAAAGTAGGCTCTCAACTGAGTGTGAGCGATTAGAGCTTCCACGGACAGATTACTTCACTAGTTTCACTAGCTTAAACTAACTGACTGATCACTATCATTTACCAAGATGTTCCTTTTGTTTAACCTTTGCTGTCCTTTCCCCCAAATTCATCTAACTCTTGTACACTATAAACAAAGATCGGTGCTGAATTATACAGTTTAGCACCTTAACAATGGGTCTTGTACACTCAAACATCACATTTCACCTTTGATCTAATGAACTGTGACTTGGTGCGGTTGTACACTTTTTTCCTGCTTCCCCTCTCCATCATTTTCCACCATCCTCTACAACATCTATCTTTTTCCTTCCATCGCTCATCCTACATTTTTCCTTCCAATTGGCAAGACTTCAAACATCCAAGTGATTGGAAATGTTAAGTTCCCACAGCCCAGCTGACCTCCACTGCTTCGTTCCCCAGAGACTCTGGGAGCTCTCCTCATCTTTCTATAATTGGAGAGACAAGATACCTTGCACTGCTTTGATCCATACCCGAGCACTGATTATAGTTTCAAAGGGTTTAGCGGTTTGCATTCTGAGGAAAAGCTGGCCGTCTGTGTGTAGCAGGTTTCATTACAAGGATTCATAGTTTACAACTTTGACACAAAACGGAACAATTGTGCAAATGTGTTCAAATTCCTAAGGCCAACCATCTGCTCTGGATTAATTTATTATTTGGAAAACAACATCACTGCATACTGATTCATTCTTTGGTAACCGTGGGACAGAACAAAAGTATAAGGTAAAAAATTGATACATAAAAACTGGTGTAAACGCAAACTAGTGAACTGCATCAGACTGCTAATGAGCCTTTATACTGCTGAAAAGTTGTGTTATGTTCTTGTCCTTCCCGAGTGTGATTTTAAGATTTGGGTTCATATTTTTTTGCATACACAGCCATACCTGACTTCTGGAAGGCCTCTAGCTGTTCGCTGGTGAGCTCCTTGATAGATGCAGTGATGGCTTTGAAGGCTCCCTTTAGTCTCTTGCCCAACACCATGTGGTCTGGCTCGGCTCTCAGACGGATGCCGTACTTGTCCTTGTCCGTTGACAGTGTTAACTGTCGCACATTAAGCTCCTGGAGGATGAAAAATAGACACACATTATGTCTTAGAAAAAGTCTTTTAGTTTCCCGTCTTTTAGTTTCCCGTAGAACGTGTAAATATACCTAACCCTAACCTCAACCCCTAATCCAAGTATGGACAAAAACTGGAACTTAATGTTTAAAATGTTTAAAAAAAATAATAGGTATATATATTCAAGTAGACCCAGTGTTTTCATGTTGTTCAGCTAAACTGTTGCATGACCAAAAATTAGGTTAAAGGAAACTATACTAACAACAGTGCAGGCATTTAATGAAATGACTGCATTTGATTAATAAAATGTCATCCTGCATAGAGTATATGAAAATATCCTCCCCAACTTCACCTTTGAAAAAAAAACAATGTGAGTGATAGAGAGGAGGTCAAAATTCACAGTTTTCGGTCATCTCCACTGGTTTGGCACTGTACTCCTATAATATTGTCATTAATTAAATTAAACACATGAAAATTTAAGAAATTAAACTAATACTAAAATCAAAATGAAAATTAAATTTCAACCTCAAACAACAGAAAAGTTTATTAAAAGTGTAATAAAAACTAAAACCTTATTTACTCCAGGCGTGTGCTGGAAAGGGCAAATCAAAGATTGATCACATTCTCATACACTCAAAGAGTAAGTCAGCCATGAAATCAACCAGTCAGTCAGCCAGTCGGTCTTTAAATCTCCAATAAGCCACTCCACCTATTCAGTCGCTATATTTCTGCCTTTCAATACAGAAAGTTTCATTCTTCAATCTAAATGGAGAGAGAAATCTGTGATCCAGTCATATCTGGCGAAGCAACAGAGAGATACTAAATTTAGGTATATTGACACTCACCCTGGCCTTCAATGCACCACTTCTTTCAGTCAATCACACTGAAAAGTTGAGGCTTGTGATTGAGATTGAGCTCTAGTATTGTTGACTTGCTGATAGAGAGCACAGATAATCTACTGTAGTGGGCTGAAAAATAAACTTAAGGGCAGTGTGGGGTGAAAAATAGCACCTCCAACCTCGGTTTTGAGGCGAGCATGGTTATTTAAAACAGGACTGAATCAATGCAAAAGTCCGCAACAAGAACCTTTTTTTATCTTGAGTGCGTGATGGCTTAGAGCATTTCAATGAATTCATGTCTCTGTTGGCTCAAAAAGTCATTTGATATTCCACGGAGCATCTTAAGCTCTGTGGATAGTCAGCAGATAGTGCAGTCATCAATGAGCTTGTCAGCCAAGCACAGCTGACCAAAGCTAAAATTTTGATGGCCACTGACCAGTCACATTTTGTGCGTCACCTCATCCCTCCCAAATCCATGTTTCGCCACAAGAAATGTTGAATAAAAATTTAATCAGCATCACTCAAGAGTTACACTTGCTTCGTGTGAAATGCTAAGTTGCTGAGTCTTCATATTTTTGAAAAGGGTTCAACCACAAAAATGGTTGAACCCTTGAAGTATGCCAGTACAAGTATTGCTGCCAGTAGTATCCACTACTTCATGTATCAGAAGATGCACATTTAAGTAGTGGTAAAGGAAATGTAAAAGATATTTAAATGAATGATCTCAAGAACTACTAGTTAATAATGTAAAGTAATAGTTACAGAATAAAAATAAAGGAATCTAAGTTAAAGTAACCGTTAAAAGGTGAACCCAGTCTTTTCCAACTTAAACTACATCACAAACATTGTAAGAGAGCTGGAAGGTTCTTCCCTGGGCTGCAGGACCTCTGCTCTCAATTCTGATCAAATAAACCTTGTTTACTGGAGGGAAGCTAGAGTCCAGCAAGGTTAAATGTTTCCCCCACCAGAAATGAAACAGAGTGAGAGATAAGCAGTGGCTTGAACTAAGATAAAGCTTGTGGGATCCAACAGAAGGTTTCAACAGAAGTCGTTTTCCCATGTGAACCTTAATCCATAAATGTTCATTAACTTTTCCTGGTCAGCATCATGTGGGAACAAGAGGTGGAATTAATTTTCCATCTAATATACATTAGTAATTTCTCATCTTAGGACCTAGTAAGATTTCAACAAATAGAATAAATGCGACACTCCTACAAAGGTGAACACATTCTTACTTAAGACAGTAGTGGGAATATGGGAGACAGTTGCGGAACAGCATTTACTTCTTGAGCTTTGGTATTGGAAAATCAAACCCACAGACAAAAGGCCCATGTAAGTTTAAAGGCTCCCTGCATTTAGAGGTTATGACAGTTACCCTGTCTAATTCTTTTTCCCAAGTTTCTTGAACAACCCCTGAATGCACTCCACAGACTCCTGTAATCAATCTGCACTTTCTGCTGCACAGTGATAATGTTACTTTTGGAAAAGAATTATATAATAGACACGTAGAACTGCAGACACCCAGTCCTAAATGTTATATATTTCCATGCAAGAAATTCAGGGGATGTGTGATAAGCGAAATGCCTCTACCTTACTCTGGAAATTGAATTCAGAGGAAAAAGATACATAATGCTCATGTTTGCACTCTGTTTTTGATGAGGTGTTTGTGTGTGTTGTAGCTGGAGAAGATAACATGTGAAATTATTTTCCTGGGCATGTGCTCCATCCCCCTTTTAAAATCAACCAGGCACAGAAATTTCAATTACAGCTGAAGATACAAACAGCATATGAAGATGTACTCCTTCTGATGTTCATCCCCTCACCCAACACAACATACAGTAGTGGCTTTGGAGTGTCAACAAGGATCTAGGGGATGTTTCTGTTTAACTTATACATTTTACAGTACTCACTAAAGAACAGTAGACCAACAAAAATAGATTTCAGGGAAACATTTCATAGGGAAGATGGGAAAAAGATGCTCCTCTTGTCTTGAAACAGAGCACTGGTAGAGTGACACTTTACAACTTCAACACTAAACAAGACACACAATTACCAAACAATATAAGCAAAATGTTTTCTTGGTAATAAATAAACAAATGAAATAAAAATACGCAAGACATTTTACTTACCTCCAGGATGTATTTCTGCAAGGACTGGATGTCTTTCAGAGCCTCAGGATCCTGGTGAATAACTACCACCTCCTTCAGTGGGTACTGAAACACATATCAGTTGGTTAAAAGCTCCAGTACCGAAAGCACAAAAAAAGGGCCATCACAGTAAACAAGACAACCACACCCATCCCATACTAGACTTGGCACACTTATATCACAAAACCAGACACACTTGAGTCTATAAGAAACACAAATTGAATTTGAAATTAAGTATTTCTAGAATTTGATATATCTGTAACTTTAAAAACCCTAACACTATATACAAAATAGACATACATTTCAGAAAATTATTTTAGATGTTATAGATTTAATTCATTGAAACTGGAACATTGGAGTATATGAGTGAATGGCGTTAAGTTGATGATTTACCTTGACGGGCAGGGTCTTCCTGTCTCGGATCACTCTGCCCAGCTCAATCACAGACTGCATCTGAGAGACAGCGCTCTCAATGCGCTTGTCAATCAAACCCTCCCTGAAAAACAGACACAAAAATAAAGAAAATCTGAGTATCAGCATATCATGAGCTGTGTTACCATATCGGCCACATCACAGCTCTGACAATGAGTGAATGAAAGAGAGCTTGAAGTAAAGATCACGAGTGTCAGATAAAACTATAATTAGAAGGGCTGCAGTAATTTAAGTCAATTTCAAGGGTGCTACATGACCCTGTCCTCTTCTTATAGTAAGAACATTGTTCAAAACACCTCATTTTCTTGGGATAATTATTTTATATTTTGTGAAATTTTGAACAATTTCAGGGCGCAGTTAGGTGACACAGGTGCATTTTTACAGTAACTCAGATCTCACCATCTTCTAGTTAATGGTGATTTAGAAATTCAAATGTGTCTTCTGGAGGAAAATGAGTAGTGCATGACAAGGTTACTACCACAACTCTAAACGAAGACAGAGTTCAGAACCATCAGCGCCAACTCTGGAACATCCACTAATAAGGTACACTGAGACTTCCACCTCTGAATTCAAATTAGAGCTGCACAGCCACTGATAATCATGTATAATAGCGATATTAGCCCTAACAGTCTGCAGGAACATTGTGTGTGTGTGTGTGTGTGTGTGTGTGTGTGTGTGTGTGTGTGTGTGTGTGTGTGTGTCTGTGTGCTTGCACAATGTTTGTTTATTTAATCCTGCAGTATGCTTGTGTACATACAACATTGGAGTAAAATGACACAGGAGAGGACGCCAGGGACAGCCAATCATTTAATGAGCTGATTGAGGAGCAGCTGTTCCCGCCGCCTGATTGGTGGCTGACCTTTGGGAGGAGGGTGAAGTAGTCCCATTCGACAACAGGAAGGACACGCAGCTAATAAAGCGGCAGTGCTGAGTGCTTCCCAAGTGACAGAGTAGATTATATGAGCCATTACACAAACAATTTTACTTATGCTAAATCAAATGGATATTTAATCATGTCAGAACTTTTTTATAGTTAAAGATGATGCAATTAAGTTTGGGCAATTAAAATTCCTCCCAGGCATTAACAAAACCGGTTAGCCACCAAGGCACACATTTTACTGAAGTAATTGAAGGGAATGAAATTATCATATTTTGTGAGGAGCATCCATTTGCAGGGCTGACAATCAAGGCAAGCCCAGTGTAATTCTGTCTGGGTTTTTCTAGGTCTCTGCTGTAAGTGGGCACACTCTTGCCACCCTATAAAAGGAGATATCAAACATTTTTAGACTAAAAATAAAAACAAGGTTTAGCTGATGTTTGTAGAAGATAACACTGAACTTGAAGGAGGCTGTGCACATGGATTTCTGTATCTTTCTGTGCATCAGATGCCCTGGTTGTTGGTTGTAGCTGACTTTGTGGCAGTGTGGAAAATGCATCATCTCTGATTCACTTTTATCAAGCAGGAACAAAGAGCCATAAACTGCATGTGACACATGAGCAGACAGAGCAAATCTGCTCAGAAATCACTCAAAGCAAGCCTTTACCTGGAAATCCCAACGATCCCTATAAATAACACTTAAGGTAATTCTTAAAATCATAAAATCATTTCCTAAATTACAATAAAATGAGAGGGGTGGCTTATTAATTAGGATAAGTATGAGAAAAGAATATCACAGTGGAAGATGAAGCTGATGAGAAGAATTGGGTTAAGGCACAAAGAGAACAGCTGCTGTGAAGCCAGACACTGATCTAAAAACTGCTGTGCACTCTCATGCTTCAAAAAGCTTCTACTCTAAGGAGTCCAGAGTGTGATATGAGTGGGGTAAAGTAAGGCCACACGCACTGTCTGAACCTGATTAGGCTCTGGATCAGTAGTGGATATCCTGTGAGAAAAGCGGCTAACACAAGGGGGTATTTTGGTGTGTGAGCTGCAGGGGGACTATGAGGCATGAACGGCAGTTTTTAAACCAAATGACCCTTGTTACATTCACTTGGTTACAACTCCGTTTCAGCCAGCGCCTGCTCTGCTGAAGTGTACTTTAACAAGCTATCCTCTTAGATCCAGAGGTGCTGCTGTTGCTGACGCTGTTCTCAGCTCTGTTGGGTAAAATGTGTGTCCAGCTTATGTTTATCAAGCTACCAGCAATGAGCTGCCTGTTTTAACTTTTGCCACTTGTGAAAACAAAAAAAGTTTTCTCTGACATTTAAATTGCATTTTACTTATTAAAGATGTCATATGAAGTTTATAATTTTGTATTGTTAATGTGAAGTGCAGCTCTGAAGCACAAAACATTGGAAGTGGGGTGTAGGTCAGGGAAAACAGTAAGGGGGTGACACATTGACCATCACTGCTGCATGAGCTACTTTCCATATCATGCATAGAGACAACTCTCGGGACACTTTCACTGAGTGATCATAAGTTTTGAACCTATAATTAAAGGTCCTCTTTAATGCTAGTGCCATGAAGCAGTCCATGTCCCTAAAATTAAAGCTTTATTGAAGAGATTTTTCCAACCTGACTTGGGGCAGCATGAGATAGTGGATGCTGCTGGTGTCCTTCTCGTCGAAAGAAGCGGGATCAATGAGGTGACGCAGATTTTGGTACATCATCTCTGTAATGAAGGGTGTGAAGGGAGCCTGAGGTGAAGGAGGAAAGAAAGAAAGTAGACATGAGAGAAAATAGAAGAAGACAGGAAGATTATTTGAAGCTCTGTACTGTAGTTAATTTACATTTTCTGACATAAAGGTCTAGAAGTCAGCAGCAGCTATAAAATCAGCATACAAAACACATTTTTACTGTAGGTTTTTTTTTTCTTCCCTCAAATGGTGCAAAAGTTCAAACAAAAACGTGCCAGAGTGAGGTTACTTCTAATGCGATTCTCTTCCATTTCAACCACGGCTAATTAATTTGTATAGCTCACAGCTGATCTGTATTGATCTGGGTTAGGCTAACTGCCTCTTAGCGTGCCTCTCGCCTCACATGCAAACATCTTCAGTGTGTTATAAATAAAAACTCCTACTGCTCATGCATTATTCATAGGCGCGCACACACACACACACGCGCCTCTCTTCCATACCAGCATTATTTCTTTGTGTCTTGCACATTCAAAAGCAAAACCTCACCACAAGAAATTTCCCCATGCCATCTCTTTTCTCTCTCAGTCACTCACACACAGGGTCTCACACACAGGAACAGTATGACTCACCATCAGCCTGCACATGGAGAACAGAACACTGAAGAGGGTTTCCAGCGCCCACAGGCAGTCCTCAGTGCCACTCTCTCCCTACAAAGTTCACACACACATCAACATATTCAGTCCTCTTGGAACAGTGAAAAGATAAAAGTGCTCTGGCAGACAGCAGCGCGTGTATCCCCAATCTAAGTCAGCCAAAAGTTGACTGGCAGGGGGCGGGGGGCCGCAAACTGACTGCTATAAAATGTCCACAGATGGAGGCTGTGATGAACAGACTTACTGGTATTACTGTTTCCATTAAACTACTAAAAAATTTACTGTATGTGCTAAATAAAACTTCAAAAGACATAGGACATAAACTGTAAACTATACTTTTGACTTATCAGTTACTACTAATGACTGCTGCTGCTGTCACTCCATACATTTAGTCACTGGCTATTCTCTTAAAAACCTAACCTGACCATCTTCATTACAAAAACAACATTTACACTAAAAAAAACCCCAAATTCAAACCTGCTATCTCACCTTCAGACGGCGTCTGTTGGTCCTGACGTACCAGTTGGTGAGCATGTCCACAAACTTGACCAGGCGAGGCACGACAGTGTAGAGGCGGTAAGCTGCAACAAGAAATTACTGTCAGTGTATTTATATAACCTTTATTTAACAGGGAATTTCACTGACATCATGAAAAGGTTACCAGATGGGATGAATTTTCTCCTGTATCAAGTGTGGTTCCTGGAGGAAAAGATCAAAGGTGTGTGTGAGTGTGTGTATGTCTTCCTCACCCTCCATCTCAGCCTTGAAGAACTCAATGAGGGACTGTGTGAAGGACTGAATCCATTTGTCCATGATGTTGTCACTCTGTTTCGCCGTGTTCTCATTGTACAAAAACTGAATCTCATCCTCCTGATGCAGAAATACAAGGTGAAATACACATTGAAAAACACAACTGGAGAAGCATAAACTCAAGTTACCATTTTAACGGTTTGGATAAACAGAACAAGGACACATATCACTGATGTGAAACAGCTGACACTGAGCCTAAAATCTACATAATCTATACATAAGCAGGGGAAGCAGAAACAGTAGCAGTTTGGACCTGCACATACAGAAATACTGAAATGCACCATCTACAGGCAAGAAAAGCAATTGCTGCTCCAGTTTTGATTTTGTGCCACCTTTAGGCAAATAGCAGTATAACAGCAGTATTTGTAGTATTTTTTTTATGTTGTCTATGTGTGTGTATGAAGTTGTTAATTTAAAAATTTACCCAATCTAGGAGTTGTAGTTGCAGTAGTAATGCACGAGTGTTACTGAACACACTTTGGGTGTTTTTATGACAAGTTGATTTGTACCTGAAGCTGCAATGCTCATAGTCTTAAGGTGGTATATTTAGTTGAAACTGAAGCAGAAGTTATTTTCCGTATCTGTAGGTGGCAGCAAGGAAAGGTCTAAACTGCTGGCATTACTTCCCTGCAGGTTTGCAGATGTAAAACTGGCTCCCTTTGTGGCCTTCTAAACCAACATTCTCAGTTCTTTTTAAAAGAATGGCTTTCAAAGGATAGTTTTCAATGCGCAGAGCAAAAAAATCTGGGGTTTTTTTCAAACTGCACCCAAATACCCAGCCAAAAGGTAACCAATGACATAAGAACATTAGGGGAAGTTATTACTGCAGCTATTGAGACATTATTTCATGGCACTAACAAAAAAATTAAATTCCTTTTTGTGCCAATGAGTACCTGATAATTAACTGCTTAATAATAGCGCACAAACTGCTGTAGTATTAAGCAGTGCTGTGGTTTTTAACCCAGGAATAGCTAAAGGAACATTGTAGGACTGTAAAAATAATGACTTTGTGTTCTGTTCATTACAAATGTACCTTCTGTAACCTTTGCACGTTCTGCACCAGAAAGCGATAGGCATTATACCACGGCAAGAAGACATCTTTCAACACATCTCGCACACCCTCCTCTTTGAAACGCAGGTTCTCTGCCCTCACAACGGGAGAGTTGATGAGGTACAGTCTACAGAGAAAGAAAGAGAAGGAGTTGGAGAGTATATGAGTGTGCAGCAAGACTGATTATGAATAAGAGTATACAGTGTGTGCATAGGAAAAAGAGGTGGAAGGATGAAATGAAAAGCATGTGTAAGTGGACCTAGAAAAGTTAAGTAAATATGTTCATGTTGAGGGGACACAGAAACATAAAAACAGAGTCAGAATAAACTCTGCTAAACAGAGCAGCGATGTCCCAGTTACACATTCACACCTCTGGAGTCTCTTTAAATGTACTCTACAGGAATGTACTGGGCGACATTAAAGGAGAGTTCTGGGAGAACAAAGTTTGCACCTTGACAGCTAGTTTAAACTTTAGGCACAAGAAAATCACTCATTCTGGAAAAGATAGTAACAAATAACTTTCAATAAAAAAAACAACTAAACAAGCTACTAAACATCATTCAAACTAAACATCGTCATTTTTGTTAAAATTTGTTTTCTTTACAAATTCAACAGTCAGATTAATTGGTCTGTGCGCCAACATGCAGTATATGCATGGTATGAAGAGGTTGCCAGTTGGCATGACATTAGTCATGTATATCATGACAGACAGTTTCAAGCCAAGGCTGATGTATGGGAGGCAGTGGGCTATACACACCTACATGTGAGAAATTTAAGTAATAAATTGTAAACTACTGAAACAATTAGATTTATCTTTACCTCCGTTTCAAGCCACTATGCAAGATTAAGTATGTGGGCTGGTCAAGTATATGCAAGAGGATTAGAATCTGCTATATAAAGTCTAATAGCTACATCTAGCCCCTCACATGATGCAGCCAGCTCACAGTATACATCAGCAAACAAAGCAAGGAGAGCTGCTTTGGGGTTAAAAAGAAAAAAAAACTGTATGTTAATTTGTTCAACATTTTGCGGATGCAACACACGTCTTAAGTGTTGCTGAAAGCTGCATTTGAATTTCAAGAATTTCTTCATGCAGAGTTAATCTTGTCCAAAACACTACAGGATACTTAAAGAAAAATATTAAAAGAAGCTGCATTTTCTTAATGGAAGGCTATTCAGCTGTCAAACATGTCTGAATTGGATTTGCGTTACCAATTAAGCTAAATGTCCACTTTGAATACGTTCTCCACAAATTTTTGGGCCAAAATCTAATTTTAACAACAGTAATCACTTTAGTGCAAATTACTCTCTTCCCTCCATTGCAGCCAAATAGAGATAGTTTTGACAAATAATAAACAATATAATCCATATCAACATAATAGTAAGTGGCAGGCATCAGCACTCTGGGTTGCACTGGTTAGAAAAGGTTTTCTGATGATTCTGGAAGGAAGCTTACATGATGCAACTTCGTGCAACAGGCCATGAGTGATTTTAATAGCAGCAACTCCGAGATAGATTTGCAATAAAATGCAGAATAGACAGAACCATCAACTGGTAAAATACATTTGAGCAGCTTAAAATGAGCAAAGATGAAGACAGGCAGTTGTCTCCTCAGTAAGTCTGTTCAGTCCGTCACTTGTTCACTTTCCTCTTGAGAGTTTTTGCAGTGAAAATACAGCTCATGATACCATAATGGCTAAACTGTAAGCCAAAAAAGAGAAAATGGGAGCCTTGAATAGAAACAGACTGTCGTCTTTATCTCTGCACCTCACTCTTCATCAGTGTATATGTGAGCATATGGTGTAACTGCATAGTGCTTTATTCATTAGGCCATATGGCAATTGCACCCTTACTGCTCAGGGCAAAGGAGAGAATGTATGAAGAGAAACAATGTGTGTATGCATGTGTACAGTGTGTGTCTACTGTATGTAGGACTGGAACAGTTCCTAGATAAGTGTAGATGGTAATTCAAACCTTTTAAAACCATGCCTGCTATAAAGCATAAGGTAGGTTAACACACACACAACCCTGCCACCAGCACACAGCTTCAGAAACACACACACTCGCTCACATTCAGGCACAGAGCTGACCTGAGGGCATCAGCTCCATAGTTTTGTACTATCACTCCTGGATCTGGGTAGTTCTTCTTGCGCTTGCTCATCTTCTGTCCATCGCTGTGGGATTGAGACAAGCAAAGGCATTAATGCACAGACACACGCATGCATGCACAAAAGTGCATGTTAGAAACCATGCACTTGGTATTCAAATTAGTCTAGTCCTTCCAGGTCAGCAGGCCTGTGAGCACACTGCTGCATTTAGACCCCGGGGCTGAGGACAAGCAGCCCTATTGTTGAGCAGCTCTAGGGGCTAAATGTTACAGCACACATACCACACTGATCAAGAAAAATAGCAGAAAGATTAAGAGGAGATGAATGGGCAGGTGAATAAAGGAGGAGAAAAGGAATATATAAATGGTGGTTTAGAGGAGGGGCAAAGAGTGGATTGTGATTGGCGGAGGCAGACAAGGAAACAACGAAAAGGGTAAAATGCAAAAGCAAAACAATATCTGCAGAAAATGGCTGTATGAAACTGTTTGAAACTTACAGTAAGGATAAGGCTGGCAATATTCTGTAGATTTCTTATTTTCAATAAAAAAACAATGATCTGAACCTACTAATAAGTATTACCTGTACCTATATAGCCAAAAATTGATATAGCTTATTTTCCTGTGCCTCAGACCTCCACTGTTGGCTAAAAACTATTGAAAACACAACAGTAGGCAACACTGTCTGAGATGCTCCTTCATTACCACGGACACTGTAGTTTATTTTGAGCCAATCCCACATATAACACCCTTCTTCTGTAAATACTCACTACAGCACCAAATCCACAGCTGAAAACAGTACAGAACCGTTCACTCCTGTTTGAGCAATGCTCGCTAAAACTACAATGCCCCACTGCTTAAGCAAATTATCAAGTCGTTTTTAAAAATGAAACTATACATTTCTCATGGGAGAAACAGAAAAATATAGAATGATGCCTGCTGCATCACTTACTGATTTTTTTTTTTGTGCTTGAAAAAAAGGAATTTGACTGACCTAGCAAGTACCAAACCGTTAACAATGACATTCTTGAAGGGCGGTTTGCCAAACAGGGCTGTGGAGAGCACCAACAGGGTGTAGAACCTGCAGAAGGACACAAAAAGACAGTATACAAGGTCAGACTAACATAATTCAATCTTCTGAGGAAAAAAATAAATGTCGTAGTTTAAATTTTTTCACTTTTGTTTCAACCATTTTCCATCATTTGATACTAATCCATTCAAAATTTAAATTCAAAACTTTAAGGAAAACACTCATCTGCCTGATTCTTTCTGTGTCTATCCATGCGATCACACTCTGTTTTCACCAATTCCCTCAATGAACTCAGCAGGGAAGAGTGTCTGTACTACTCATCTGTCACCCCGTTTCCATCTTTCCCTCCATTAGTTCCCTCCATCCAGCTATCCATTCATCCGCAGCTTACCATCCCCTTGTCTGGTCAATGCCTTCGGCGATGAAGTCTGCAGGGAAAGTGTCCTCAAACTCCTTCCTGTTCTCGAAGGGGTAGTGGACCTGGGCATAAGGCATGCTGCCGCTCTCAAACCAGCAGTCAAACACCTCTGTGACCTTCCGCAACACGCCCTTACCACACCGTGACGGGATTGTCAGACTGTCAATGCTGGGCAGAGAAAGAGTGGACAGAAGCAAAGGAAGTTCAACTGTTAAGAAAGATGGAGGCAATAACAATTTGACGAACTCTGTTTTATTAGTGCCACAGGGAACTATTTACACATTTGTACACTGTATAGATTCATGGGTCTACAGGCTCTCTGGCTGCAGTCCAGAGCAACGATTTTACAATCTATCACTGCTGGGAACGAGGTTTAAGGAAAGAGCAGCAGAGTTCATGTTGTGCTGACACCCAGTAGAATACATTTGGTTATTGCTTTGGGTCATACATTTCGGATACAAGGATATGGATTAACTTACTCCAAATACTGACTTGCTGAGATGCAGCCTATAAACAAAGTTACCTAAACTGAGGAAAACAGGCGATTCTGGGTTTTTTTGTAGTTATAAAATGTCAGCCTTAGTTAAAGTGCTGATTAAATCCAGACAAAGTGCTTATTCTGAAGCAAACAAAAACAACAATGAAACATCGAAATAATATATGTACAGAAAATTGATTAAGCACATTTACTTTCTTTTCCCCTTTAGCGACAATCTGCAACACATTTATAGAATTATAGGCATTCAGGCCTATAAACTGCCGATAACACCTTTGGTAATCTACTGTTAGCCACTAAAGCTGCTCCGTTGCAGTACTCTGCTGCTCTTAAGAGCTCTGCTCCTGTGCCTGTAGAGGCAATGGAGAGTGTTAAGCAGGAATTTTCCAAAAAGAAGTGCAGTGCTGAGTACATTCTGAGTAGTTTCATATGTGGTTTGTGCAGAAGATTTAGCTAAAATGTTCACTTTCCTACAATGCAGGCAGAGCTATTATCTTCACTAGCTGGCCACTTCACACATCAATGTGGACTGATTACAGTCTACCCATTTAGCTGTTAGTGATCCATACATCTTGACTTTAGTAGAAAACTTTTTCAAGTTGGTCAAAAAAAAATTCAAAGCAAGCTTCTCCTAACATTTAAACTACTGTCTATTCGCAAAAACAAAATTCAACTAAAGTGCCAAGGTTTATTTGTGACAGTCACATAGAGACATACTAAGTGTCACTTTATATCTTCCTGATCAGCTGACTACCTGACATTTTGGGAACTATGCTTATTTGCTTTCATGTCTCGAATTAGATGAGATGATTAATACCTCTCTCGTGTCTGCACACTAAATATGAAGCTACAGCCAACAGCTCATTAGCTTACTTATGTGTAAGGACTGGGAATGGGAAAAAGCTAGCCTGGCTCTGTCCAAAGGTTAAAAAAACAAATCCACCTGCCAGCACCTCTAAATCTCACTGATTAACCGGTTATATCTTGGTCTACAAAAACCAAAATGTAGAAAGAATGAAGTTTGGTTTTATGGTGGGTTGTGTTCCAGACCTTCCATCTCCATGAGGTAGCCCTAGCTAATTAGAGGGCACACATTAGAGGGGCACAGGGCGGATTTAAAACGGATGAAGTCATAGACAGACACACATACAAGCACAGATACCATATCACAAACTTCATGTCATATGTCCACCCCTGTACACACACTGTCACAGCAGACAGAAACACGCCTGAGCACAGGTTCAGGTGGCTGACTGAAAATCTTGGTGGCTCATCAGTGACTCACCTCTCACGATGCAGATCAGTTACTTTGACTCCGGTCAGTTCCTCCAGTTCGGCCATGGACCCAACACAGACCACCTGATGAACAAGCACACACACTGTAAAATTTACATTTTGCTTTTTGTACAGATTAAACAAATGAGATAGAACAGTTAATTACTGTACTTTAGGGGTGCTGGTTAAATAAATTAGCAGATGTAAGCCTTGGACAGTGCCAGTCTACCAGAAGCTGCTCAACTTCTGACAGTAACTCCATATTTACCGTACAGATATCAGAGTGATATCAACCTTCAACCTGAAGTACCTCTCAACAAACAAAAACAAATAACCATAACTTCATGTATTTTTCCTAATTTGTCTTATTCATTTAAATTCTGCAAAGGACTATCAGTGATAAACCTCATTATCCTGACGATTTTGTCTACCTGTTTTATGTATTAGATTATCTCACTTAAAAGTAGGCCTACTTCAACACACTTCCTGAGTAACTTCACCTTAGAAAGTATGCTAAAGTGTGTTATCTGGTCTCCTCAGAGACTTAACCTGTAGGCTCTGCTCTAGTTTTTACCACAGCAGCAGGTAACATGGCCCAGATACAGCCTGACACACCACCATCAGAAACAAAAGAAGACAGAATAAAAGAATCATACCCAAAAAGAAAGGGACAGAAAGAGAAAGAACAAAACGAAAAGATACTGAGAGACAGAAATCATACTGTCACACAGAGAAATACACACACAGACACACATTTGCAGCTTTAGTTTTGGGTGTATGATTTGCCGCTGAGGGGTGTGTAAGGGAGGCACCAGGGAGCAGCGAGTGTTCTGGAAACAGTCACAATGCTATTTCCAGCAAGCAGGTCGCTGGCTGTCCCTCTTTCAGCTGGGGGACCAACACTTCATTTTTCAAACGCTCAAACAACCCAATTCTGACATCTTGATGCAGTTCAGTCTACTTCACATAGTCGGTTTGGCAACAAACACCCCCCCGCCCCCTGAATCTCTAATTTTGCCCCCTTCTTGTGTCTTTCCTCAATTTTTTCACTGACTAATTTATTCTGACCTCCCCACTGCCTTATTTTCTGTGTGCACCCCCCCACCCCCCCACACCCCCCGGTTACTGTTTGTCTTGAGGACCTTTGAAGTTGCCTTCACTGGCCTGAAGAGAAACCAAACACATTTTGGTTCGTGTTTTTTTTTTTTTGGTTTTGCTGTTTACATTAATGAATCATTCATGTGATGAGTTTAGGAGGCACTCGGCAATGGCGCCTGAGGGTAGCCGACTCTGACTGCAGAAGACGAAGTCACGCTACACCCTCTGGTTTGACACCATGGTCACCTCAATCTGCCATGCCAGAAAGTCTCTCCTACACAAGCCTCCACACACGCAAAAAAGGGCCAGATATGCTAAATTATGTGAGTGTCAAAAAGAGGTCAGCAAGAAAAATTTTCACCCTCTCAATTTATGAGAAAAGCTGGATTTCTGTACCCAATCTTCCAGGCCAATCTTCCTTTAGAGAGACTCAAGACATTTTTTCCCCTAAATCATCTCTATGTAAATAAAAGTGAGAGTAACAGAGAGTTCAAATTTTCAATTATGTCCTCTCATTCTTAGCCCAGATTGATTTGTGAGTAGTGCCAAAGCTGCGATCAGCTCCCTTAGAAAAGAATGACTGTCTTGGTATTTGGTCATGACACAGACAAATTGTTTGATCTCCACAAAGCACAAAGACACATTAGAAGCACTGAGTACTCTATTAAAGCATAACGAGCGTCTGTTTTGTGTTTTCCTGACCTCCTCGAAGTCATCGCTGACCCAGAGAGGGATCGGTGTGCCCCAGTAGCGGTTCCTTGAAATTGCCCAGTCACGTGCGTCTCTCAGCCAGTTCCCGAAACGCTTCTCGCGCACAAACTCTGGAACCCTGTAGAGACAGAGACATTAACGTGTGTGTTATGGTTCTAATTACCTTTTTTAAATACGAAACATGATTCCAACCAGAGGAATAATCAAAGCTGCATGTAGGATTTCATCTGGAATGACACACAACAGGAATGTTGCTGTCCTATATATGTTTAAATCTGATTTAAACACAGCTATTTATATATGCATGGTATTTATAGGTAAAATCTGCACTTGTCTATTATGAGTCAGCCGATGTGATAAAAAACATTTTATGACTAACATGACCGGCTACAGTAGTCAAGAGTAAATGTATGACATTCTGTTGTGACTTACATTTCAGACTTTTTTTTTTTTTTTTTAACTGACTTCAGTGCTTTTTAAAACTTTTCAAAACCTGCAGATATCGTAATTAATTCAATGTGCAATACATTTTTTCACAACAAGAGCAAGTATTATTACAATATCCATTAGTATTCCCTTATTGAGCAGGTTCTTTCCCTCTTCTTCCTCATTTTTATCCCTAAAAACAAACTGCACTGCTCTCTTTATGAAGCTGAACCACAAAGGTTAACATTCCCTTCAAGGCATCTTCCTTCTTTGTACCCCTTTCTTGCTCTCTCCGTCTCCTATTTTGCCTCAACCGATTACTAGCTTTAATCCGCTATCTCACAATCTCTTTCTCTCATTTTTTCTGTCCCCATCTCTTGCTGTGCCAGGCCGTGTTGCTCACAGGAACAGTGCAGGGAGGGTATAAATCGTCGCCAGGATCCACGCACTAAGCAACAAGTTCATCAATTCCCATTTGCAGGAGGCATTTCTATTTAGTCCCCTAATATATCAATTTAATTATTTTTTTGTGTGTGTCTGTATGTGCGACAGCACCGCACATACAGACACACACAGCCAGCCACAGACACACATAGTCAATAGTGTGCGGTGCTTTCGCACCGCACATACAGACAAACACAGACACACTCAGATACACACAGACACAGACACACACACTCACACAGACACACTCAGATACACACAGACACACACTCACACAGACACGCATAATACGCACATAGACTCACACAGACACAGACACACACACACTACGCACACATACGCACACAGACACTCTGATACACACAGACACAGACACGCACAATACTCACACATGGCACACATGGGCGAACAAAGCGCAATGCACCACTCTCGCGATTTCGCGCAGGGGAATTGTCTAGTTTTCATTGTTACCTATTATAGTACATTTAATATCTTTGGATTTTGGAGTGTTGATTGACCCAAACAATAAAGATGTCACCTTAGGCTCTGAGAACGTGTGATGAATTTTTTGCAATTTTCTGACCGTTTTGTCCGCCCTATTTATATCAGCGCGGGTAGACTAAATTACAGAAAACCCTCTCAGTTTAAACCAACACAATTCAACAGCCCCACAAACTACATTCTCCAAAATGGCCATGCACTCCTGTAAAACAGTTTCAACAAAAACTTAACATTATAACTTTGAGGTAGTGTTTAGCACAGGACTGTTGTATTAGACAGCATTAGTTTTAGCTAGGTGCACCTAATAAACTAGCAACAGAGTGTATATAACACTAGTAGCCCTTAGATAAGGAATTTAGCCTTTAAAGTAGCGTGTGTGTTTGTGTCGGTCTCTATGCACATGTGTGTTTGTGCGTCTTCACATTCCTTAGGGCTAGTCATTCATCTCAGTTTGACAGTCCCATTACCAAAGGCAGCTACTGTGGCTCAGAAAAGAGCACTGGGAGCACCAGGGGTAAAACCACTTAGCGAAGCCATCATGCTGACGCTTACTTTTGCTGCATGTTCTGCTATTACAATTAGCATCATGCTAATGTTTTCTATAAAACAACAGTCCCGTGTGCATCATAATAATGCCAAATTTAATGAAAAAAATGAAGAAAAGTCCTTGCAGCAACTGTTATTTTAAATCGAATAACTTCCCTTTTAAAATAACTATACCCGGTGTTGACTGTCCTGCAGAGACAGGCCCATGACTGAGACAAACAACTTGATGCAGCACAGAGACTTGGCTGTAATTGTTTAGGGACTGTGACTGTTGTCTGCCGTCACGTGAAGTATTTAACGCCACTTGTTTGGCAAGAAGCTCATGGTCACTGTCACTTAGCACCAAGCTAGTTAACACTTGTTTTAGAAGACAGCTTACCAGTAGCATTTGCCATTGTTCTCCAGTAGTTTGTCCACCATGTGCTCTACTCGGACAAACCAGCTGGGGA
Source organism: Toxotes lorentzi (assembly GCA_037833715.1). Taxonomy (NCBI): domain Eukaryota; kingdom Metazoa; phylum Chordata; class Actinopteri; family Toxotidae; genus Toxotes; species Toxotes lorentzi. The sequence goes on from JBBMJY010000018.1 coordinate 17,797,612, forward strand.
CGGCTTTGTAGATCAGGGGTGTATCAGACCTGGAACAGACACATTACATAAAACATAAGGAGGCAACAGACTGACTTAACTAAGTAAAAAAAACAATATTCAAACTGTTGAAAGCTGCATTTGTAATATGAATTCCAATTTATAAAACTAGATGTTTATTTTGGCAGTTGGATGCTAAGTTTTTAAATCAGAATATCAGAAATTGAGAATGCAACACACACACTAAGGAACAGGGGTTACGAGGGGTTAACTGCATATCCTGAGAAAGGCAACAAAAACATTTCTGCTGCGTAGAATGTTGCCAAGAGAACAGTGGGCTCCATAATTTTTAAAAGAAGGAAGTTTAGAACAACTAGGACTCTTCCTAAAGCTGGCCACCCAGCCAAAATGAGCCCACGATGGAAGGGCCTTGGTAAGAGAGGTGGCCAAGAGCCCGGTGGTCACTCTGGCTGAGCTCCAGAGATTCTGTGTGTAGACGGAAGAAACTTCCATAGGGACAACCATCACTGCAGCATTCCACTGAACAATAAATTTACAAACAATTCTAAAATTCAGTTTTTAATATCATGCATGTCATTTATTGAGTTTAGATCAATGAGGTGAAAAGGGAATTTAAACAATTTTAGCTTAAGGCTGCAACATAAAATGTGAAAAAGTGAAAGGGTCTGAATACTTTCTGAATGCACTGTATGTCTCTTCAGTGGTTTAGAGCTCACATCTCTGAATATTTACTGAGGTTAATTAATCCTTCTCAGGTCAGGCTGCAGCTGCTCCAAGTGAGAGAGTGACTTGGTCTACTAAAAAAAGTATGTTTGTGTGTGTGTGGGCATGTGTGTTGGTCTTCATGTCCCTGATAGTTGCGATGTGATAATGTGGGACCTTGAGAGGGTTATGTGCGAGTCACCACAGTGTCATTGGCTTTGTCAATTTATTCACAAAACCTCTATTGACATCAGGCTCTGATGCTCGGGCTCTGATGCTGTGTACCTACAGTACACAGAATTGTACTGTAGGTTAACAGGATTTTGCTCTGTCAGTGCATTATGTCTTCCAGCACTACAAAGGCTTTTAGTATTGAAGCACAAAACATAGTATTTTATTTGTGCAGGCCTAACATCTGTGACATATCAAGCAGGTTAGGGTTAGGGTCCACAGTGGAACAATCAAAGCAAAGCTGTTAGTTGCAGTGAGTTGGAAGGAGCCACTGTAAAGTGACACAGAGGTAACATCAGTTTTTCAGTTTACATTCTGTAAATGTCTCACCTCCAGCAGAAGGGGTAACTATGTTTGAAACTGCTGGCATTGACCAGGCGGCCCTTCTCCTTCAGCCACTTGATGATGTTCTTGTCAGCATCCTATAAAAGACAACCAAAACATTAGGTTATCTTTAAAAGCTGTGTTTCACTGCCCTCTGTGGCTAAAGTTTCAAGTGTGTTTCACCTCTCACCAAATCCAGTCACACTAAAGGGTGTGGTTTTTCAGCTGGTGTTAAGTCGCTCTTTAAACACATTTAAAGCTTGTTATTTATCATGGAATTTATAAGTATTCATTTTAAACATAAAAAAAAAACAAGAGAACACAGATGACATAAATCCAGATGGAAACCTGATTATAAAAATAACTTATGCATCCCAAGGTTTGTTTGTACGCATTCTAGCTGGTCTGCCACAGTCACGGCTCTCTTTTGCATTTCACCATATTTTTCTTCATCATACTAATTTCTTGATTTTTTTTATTGTTTGTTCTAAGGTGCAAAGTGCAAGGTGAAACTATCAAACACTCTTGTGTGTTCCCTCAAGATTTGACCCACCATACCTAAAACCTTCTTGAAGAAATGTCAAGGTAAATTTGCAGCCATGGTCATACTCTGCTCCTACAGCTATGACAAATATCACAAAACAGGTAGAGAGAAATTGTTTGCTTTGTCATCCAGCTCATGGCAAACAATTGAATAAGTAATCAACCCAGTGACTTATCACGCACTATTTCATCTCCATCTAACCAGGCTCACAGTGCAATTCACAGGAAGCTCATAAACATGACTTTTCAGCAAGGTGCTTGGCATACTGTTGGTCGTGACCTCTTTGTAGAGAGAGGTTTTAAACGTTCTCAACTAGGAGTAAATTTTGTTTCCAAGCTCATTAAAACATCAAAGTACACTTGTCATGTGGACACCCATTGGAACTTCACCTGCAACCTACTAAGAGAACAAACCTATTTCACCACCTGGCCACTTGACGGTTACTCAATATGTCACAAAATTACTCACACGTAGGTGTGACTCTTTTAGAATCTCTTTGCCATGAGGCATGATTAATCAGCAGAGGTACCGTTTCCATAGCAAGCATTTTATTCCTGTGTTTAATAATGTGAACTAAAGCTAAAGTTTAAAAACCAGCTACATGTTGTGAAAAAAAATCAAAGTTAACACAGAAAGAGACAAAGAAAGAAAAGAGATATCAAGAAAGAGGACAAGTCACATAGGAGAAAAGAAAAATCATCACAGCATTATTTTATATGCACTCACTTCAATCTTTATTAAGTAACAGTTGGTCAAAATTAGTGTACATTGTCAATAGTTGTATCTTGTCAAAACATTTGAAATAATCTCAGATGACCTGTGAAGACCAGTCATAACACTAAGGCTATTTGTTCTGCTTTGTTTGGCCTGAGATGTGACACATCAAGGCAGAACAAAATGTATTTCATTGTGAAGGTGGTGAGATCAAAAAGTTGTATCAAGACAAGCAGTGACAGCGAAAGTGAGCAACTGTAGCAAAGGGAAGTGGCAGAGGTATAACAGTGGGGCTGGGGGGGGGGGGGGGGGGGGGGGTAAAAAAAAGGGGGGATTCCAAAAAAAAAAAGGGGGGGGGGGGCTGGTGGAAAAAAGTTTTGGAAAGTGACTTTCCAGGAAAAAACTGGGAAG
>JBBMJY010000018.1:17800637-17843680 GCA_037833715.1 Toxotes lorentzi
CCCCCCCCCCCCCCCCCCCCCCCCCCCCCCCCCCCCCCCCCCCCCCCCCCCCCCCCCCCCCCCCCCCCAAAAACAACGAGAGACGCCAAAAAACAGAAATGGGAGGGGTACTGGTGGAAAGAAGTTTTGGAAAGTGATTTGCAGGAGGAAAACTGGGAAGGATTGGGAAACCAGAAAAAATGAAAATGGGGTCAGGGTGTGGCATGCTAAATGATAAGCGTAAGGATGGCTGAGAATCAAACTTGAACACATATCTAGTGCCAAGAGAGATAAGCATGTAACGCCAGAATTTCCAAAACTGTCAAGCACAGAAGGCTGGCATCAAATATCTGGTCATATTTATAATATTGTTTACATATGTCTTTTTTGATCGGATTGCTCCTGATTTTTCCCAAAATCTTGGGAAAACTTGCACACAAATAACTGATGACTGATTATATTATAAAATTATTGACCTTATTTGCATAAAGAAAATGTATTACTCAAAGAAGAGTATTGAGATGATCAAATGATCAAGTATTATTTTGGTATCCGTACTGAAACTCAGGTGTCAGGGAAAGAATGGCTAAAATAGGGAAGAATCTTGAGTCTTTGTAAGTAGACTGAAATAATCTCTCCACTCCACGATGCTCTGCTGCTGCTGCTTTGGACCGCTGCTGCTTTGGACCGCCGCTGCTTTGGACCGCTGCTGCTTTTTTCCTGCTCCTCCCACCCTGGATATTTAGACATCTTTTGTAATTCCAAGCCTCTGCTCCTCTCCTTCCAGGAGCTTCCTGTAGGTGGCGATCTCCGCATCCAGCTTGAGCTTAATGTGCAGCAGTTCCTGGTAGTCTTGGAGATACTTGGTCATCTCCAGTTTGGTTTCGCAGAGCTGGGACTCCAATTGAGCGATGACACCCTCTAGGCCCCCCACCTTATCAATATGGGACATCTCCATGTCCTCCAGCTGCTGTTCCAGGGCAGCGTTGCGAGCCCTCAGCCCGTCAATCTGGTTCTGCAGGTCTGTTACCTGGTTGTGGAAGGTCGTGATTTCGTCTTTCATGGTCTTCATCTGTTCTTCATGTTTGCCAGCATGCTCCTTGAGGGTGTCAAACTTGCTCTTATACCACTTCTCAGCTTCCTGGACATTGCGGGCAGCTACAGCCTCTATCTCCGCACGCATGTTACGCAGGTAGGCGGCCAGGTCAGGACGATCCCCATCCAATTCGGCAGTAATCTTTGAGTCCTCAATCTGCTTCATGAGGTCAGCCACCTCTTCATCATGCAGCTTCTTGAGAAACTCTATCTCGGCCACCAGTTGTTCAATGCGCTTCTCCAGCTCAGCCTTCTGCAGTGTTGCGTTGTCAACGTCCTGGCGAAACTCCCTCAGGATCATTTCTGCTTCTTCTTTAAGTGCAAGCTCCTCCTCCAGCTTTAGTCTCCACACTTCAACCTCTTCTTCAATGTAGCCCCTTTCAATATCAGCTGCTCCTTTCTCGTTAGTCAGGGTCTCAATCAGCTCCCGCACCTCTTTAAACTTGAGCTCATATTCTTCTCCGATACCTGTGGGGCCTCCCTTGTAGCGACTCTGCAGAGAAGCCAGCTCAGCTTGAAGAGCAGCATTTCTTTGCTCTAGTGCCTGGACCTTCGCGATGTATCCTGCAAACTTGACATTGAGTTCCTGCATCTCCTCTTTCTCATTGGCATGGTGCTGGTGTATCTCTGTGCCCAACTCAATGGCAGTGCCGCGATAACTTGAACGTCCACGGCTGTCATATGAAGATCCACGGCACCGGGACGGCGATGGGCTCTGAACCCTTACTCTGCTGCCAGAGCCGCTAACTTGCAGGCTCTTCTGGGTGTAAGATGCGGCTCTCATTTCGCGTAAATACTGTTTTGTTTTTCAGCTTACAGAAGAACAGATCTCTCGGCTTCTCTTTGCGTAGCCTTCGTCGCGACTGACGCTCCCTCAGATCACCTCTGAGTTTTTATGCGGCAATAAAGAATGTCTCAGACAGCCTTGAAACTCACGCTTGGTTTTAACATATTTCAAAAGTGGATTATGACAGGCTTTCAGAGAACTGCGGCTGCATACTCTTTATTAGCTAACGCTGTACTGTTAGTGGCCAGACGGGTCGAGTCCACTCCCTGGCCTTTGCACCAGGATGTGAAATAGTGATCAGATCATGTATGGCTGCTATTTTTCACTCACTATCCACTTAGGATGGCAATGAAGCTGGGTGTGACAAGGAGGAAGAGGGCACCCAGTGCAGTGGTAAAGAGTGACAATGTGCTTTGGCAGCAGGTTTTCCTGTACAACTGCTTTCTGCACTTTCCTGCTCTGACGTGGATTCCCTCATCTCCCTCCATATCACCAAGTCATGCAGCTAAAGAATAATTTTGAATTACATTTGGAAAAGCACAATAAATATTTCATATTCCCATTTCAGTTACTACATAACATAATCGTAAAAAGCATTAAACCTATCACCAAGAAGAAAGGGCACATTTACGTGCAGAATGAGAGGGGGAAAAATAATTTCAAAAAAGATATATTTTCCAGATATATAAACAGAGGAAATGGAGATGAATAGCAGAGTGGGCCCCTCCTATGCGGAAAATGAAATGTTGAATTAAACCAGCTATCAATATTGTTGAGGAATTTATCCCGTGTCTCGTACCAGTGGCTAATACCAGGAGTAGAATGGCTGAAATATCTGCTAACCTAATCTACATGTAAATGTCTTTTGTGTCACTCACTTTGACATACTGTCCCGCAAAGTCAGCGACCTCTGAAGTGAAGCAACCCGAGGCGTCCACAGGGCAGATAGGAGCCTGGTCCCTCTGGATGATGTTGTATTCAGTGCACACCCTGTAATCATCCTACAGAGAAAATAACACACAGTTTAGAGAATGTTTTGATAAAGGCATATGAATTTCAGTGCAAGCTTCATCATCACAGGCCATTTGCTGTAGCATATTACTGCATCTTGAGAATGTATTTCTAATTTTGAATTAGACAATCTAAAATTATTTTACCTTTCAAGATCATGCCACAATAATATTCTCCAAATTGATAATAGTATTTATGAAAGATTATTTAACATCATTGGCAGCCACTAGTTTAACAATACACTATGACTCCATCTTGAATTCTATGTTGAGCTGGACACTTTTTGCAGTGTTGAAACAAGCACCGCTGGTACAAACCAAGATGAATGGCTCACAGTGTAATTTCACTATTCATAACAACATTAAATTTGAAAAATGTAGCTCAACAGTGTGTTTCTTCTCACTATATATCTTCAGAGCACATGCAAATGCATTTATGTTTCAGATTTTCTCCAACTAATCAAAGTGAATGTGATAACTAAATAACACAGTATAACTACATAAAAATGAAACATTTAAATGCAACTGTAAGTGAAATGTTGATGGAAGGGTTTACTTTAAAACCCATGAGGACAGAGCTGCAGTGACATAAACGGAAAATGCAGAAGAGAACGCTAAGATAGAGAGAAAGACAGAGTGAGAATCCACAGCTGGCTACAGCCACGGGCATCCATCTGCCCTTGACAAGGGCATCTAACCTATTAGCAATGACCCAATACCTCAGATAGCACGTATGCACTGGCCTCTAGATTCTAGCAATACACCAACATTGTACCGTTCAATACAAATATTTCATGAAATACTCATCAAAGACCATACACACCACTGTGAAATGAGTACATAAAGTGCCCAAGAGAGGATTAAAGAATTCAAAATTGTCTGACAGATGTCATGAACAAATCAAGTTTAGGGTTAAGTTTACTGCTACATCCTCCTGTAAAGCGATATATAATCCAGTGCATTTGTATGTTAACAGGAACAACACTTGCAATGGCTAAAAGCGCTCAAAGCAATGCGACCAGAGAAAATACAAGCAAATAGAGAAAACATGTTAACCACTGAGGCAACAACACTTAAAAAAAACCCTCTGCAATTTACGAAAACACAAGCAAATACAGAAATGCTGCCAGAAAACAGAATGCAATTGAACTGTTAACATAAAGACAATGCTTCCAGGGAGATAGAAAAGAGTACACACTCCTGGATGCACTTTCTTTTTCTTTTCTTTTTTTTTTTTTTTCTTTTTAAAACCTAGGATGGCAGAGAAGCAATCCATAGAGTTACACTAGACAAAGGTGACCTTGTTTCCCCACAGAGTGTGCTCCATATGGGCAACTGCAGGGCTGGAAAAACAAGCTTACAAGTATTAGGTATATTTCTAAACCTCTCATTCCAAATCATAGCCTTTAAAAGTGTTGATCTTGTTTTGGTTGGTACGGGTCTTGGTCATCAAGTCCTGATGACCAGACTGAAGTCCAAAACTCAGATAAATGGTCAAATTATATCCATGATTCATTAGTATCTGACCGGTCTGGGAATTTATCAGCAATGACAACAACAACAAATATTCGTAAAGGACTTGCATTTTCTGTTTTAAATGATTGTAATTTGAACATCTCTTCCTTGGATTATCTTGATAACAGCAGCATTTTTATATTTTCTATCATTCTACAGACCAAAGGATTAACTGATCAATCAAAAGACAACTCACAGTAGTACTCACATCATGTAACAAACTACTTTCAGTGGCTACAAAAAAGACTAAGAAAAAAGCAGGACAATGCTTAAAAACAACACTTACAGCGCCAAAGTAAGGTGCCTGATGGACCACTCCTGTGCCCTCTTCCTCCTTGACGTAGTTATCCATCACCACCTGGAATGCTCCTTTCTCCTCACACTGAAGTGAAACGAGGACGAGGAGAGTTAGATGAAAGGGGGAGAGAGGTGTAGAAGCACAAGACGCAGACAGTGAGAAAAATTAAGAGATAGGTTAAGAAAACATAAACAGAGATGTCCATTTGTGGTGAGACAGGTAATGAACGTGAGACACGGGTCTTCACTTTGGGACAAACATGTAAAACTGTGAAATGGGAATGAACAAGAACACAGGTTCTACAAACCTTGGCGAAGTACTGGAAGAGAGGCTTGTATTTCTTCCCTTTTAGCACCTTGCCAGGAAATCTAAAGACACATAAAACACATATAAGTACTTTGATTCAATAACCATAATTGTCCCCATCTTCCACGAATCTGCAGAAAACCTGAACAACTACAGCCTCAAACAACATAAAGGTAAAAAATAAATAACTCAATCTTTTTATTTATATTTAGAGTCACTACTCTCTTAATTGATACTAGAGCTGAACATCAGTGAAATATTAAATAACACATTAGGCCGTAAAGAACAATGTACCTTTTCATAAACATACAATATTTATCATTATAGTAGTAAGTATAAAGTCTGTCAATAAAAACTAAATGCAGTTAGTGTATTATTAGTACAGCAAATGATTAGACAACCATTATTTTGGAAGGAATGATAACCAGTTTCATCATAATGTGTTGCTTGGTAAAAAAAACCTGGTAAAGACAAAAACAGCCTCAGGACCTCCTGAAATCTCTATTTAAAATTTAATCATCTGTTGGCACCTGAGCAAGGCCTGATACACTGTTTTTGTAATTACCATTCAAATAAAGGCGTCCCTGTCCCTGTGTATGGGGACTTTGTGGAACTTTGTGTCCTTGTGGAAGAAGAGGTTCCTGCCAAGGTACAACATTTTTCAACATGCCTTTTTTATTGCCGGTTAATTTGTCCAATATATGCTCCATCAGGTTTCAGTACATTCTGTATTCTTTATTCACTCAGGTGTTTTCATCATCTCACCTCACTTTTCCCTACTCCATTCCGCACTTTCCCTGTTGTCAAGAATCATCCAGTGAACTGGGAAATTGATTGATTTGTTTCCACTGCATAGAACAACACTCAGCTGGTAAAATACACCTGCGTCAGTAAGTGTCAGTGCCAGTGTCACTGTCTCTTAACTCTGGAACACAAGTTATAACACAGGAGAAAACCTTTCATGGTAAATATGAATTACAAGTTTGGCACTCGCTGATAGACAGCAGCTTGGTTTGAAATTTATTAACTTATCAAGTCTAAAAGTTTCATTGTCGCAAGTGTAGAGTAAAGAGGTTATACTCTATTACTATTTATAAACATCCAATATAACATATAATAACCATTATCAGTTTGTTGAAAGGTTCATCACTGTCACCTGTATGAACTATTTATACTGCTAGCAAATGACTTATTTAAGGTATCTGTCATTTGCAGTCTTAGTTATAGGTTAGATATACGGTCTTATACTTGTACTCACTTGTCCAGCAGAGTGTATTCGCTCTCTGACTTGAACAGAGCTCCCAGCCTGGCCTCCATCATAATGTAGGTCTTGTCTGTGGAGTTATCTGAGAGATGAACAGAAAAACACATGTGAGTGCATGTGCTGAGTCACAAAACAAGCCTCTGTACAGAGTAAATCTGGTAAGTAAGCAAGTTAGATTCATTTATAAGGCACCCGTTATAATGCTCACAATAAAAACCTTTAAAACATCAGTTAAGAAAAGCAAGAGAATATAAACAGCCCCTCGACTAAGCAAGAGGCAAGGGTATAAAGCATTACAGTAATCAGGGCAGAAGGACACAAACACAGAAATTTGTTTTTAGCCACATTGAAAAAAAGAGAATACTTCTGGATCTCAAAGGTATTTCTTCAGAGCAAAAACCATGACTGCACAAGCTTGTTAACATGCACGGGGAAATTTTGACTAGAATCAAAAGTTAGAGCTAATTTTTTACTCAAAGATCCCAGGGTTTGCTGCAGGGCGTGTGGGGGCCTATAATGAGGACCTCATTATCCTCATTCAGTTTTAGAAAATTTTGAGACATCCAGCATCTCGTGGCTTTCACAAAGTCATTTAGGTCGGATAAATTAGGGAGCACCTCACATTTCTCTGAGGAGAAGAGCTTAGTATCATCTGCATAAAAATGATAAGATATATTAAAAGGACAAATCAAAAAACCAAATAAAAATAGTGACATGTAGATAGAAAATAAAAGGTCTAAGAACAGACCCCTCTGGCACTTCATAGTCCAAAGCAGCATTGTCATACAGCCCCAACTGCCAGCAAAGACTACAATCCATTGATGCCAACCCATGTACTTCATCTGTCAATAAGGATCTCATAATCGACTGTATCAAAAGCTGAGCTAAGCTCCAACAGAATTAAAACTAAAATTTCTCTATTATCAGCTTGCATAAGAATATCATTTAGATTAGGCTTACAACCAACCAAGGCTCCTTATAAATACTGAACATAGAATGTTATTTTATTTTGCTGTTTATTGCCATTTCTAATTTATTGCCATTTCTAAATTATGTGTTTATAACATTTATTTTTATTCTTGACTGTTTGTGTTTGTGTGTAATCAGATATATATGTGTGTAATCATGTATAAGGTACTAAAATGTCACAGTTATATACTGCCTTGATATTTGTATAGTCAATGTTCAATAAAGCATAAAAACAGTAAGGAGGCCAAACTCCCCAACCAAAAAAAAAAAAAAAAAAAGTATAAAACACAGAAAAATATAGTTAAACATGAAATAAGTTCTCATCACATGACTGTGACACAGCTGAAAACTGACTGAAAGAACGGAGGTCGAGAGATTAATACAAAAATCCCATAAGCTGTTTGTATTTTTCTTTTTGGTACAGCTTTCAAATCTCACAGTGCATGTAATGAAGTACGAAAGAAGATACTGATCGATATGTTGTCAAATGATTTTTTGCACTCTGGTCATTTATCTACATAGCCCCTGCAGAGTGATTTATGTTTATTGAACTGAATTTCATGTATGATAAACAGCAACTCATCAAACATGGTTCAAATCCACACACCTAATAGCCATGCTAAACCTAAATGTCAAGTAATACAGCCAGCAATAAAGTCAAGGTCAGGTAAGTAGCCCATCATGTAGCTAGAACTACTCGACTGAAACTGAGCTAAATAAATCCAGTGCTGCTGCTGAAAAGTTTCCATGTCGTGCAGGATAACTGTCTGACATTTTGGGAAACTGAACTCTCCTGGAAAAATTAACAAATTGGGATTTTAGAAAAAATAACAGGGGAGAGGTTAAGAACAGCAGGATCAACAGTTGTGAAGAGGGCAAAAACCAAATGGCCTGAGCTGGTGAAACACAAAAAAGAGAGAGAGAAGGGGGCAGCATCAATAAAAGATGTTTCTTCCCCACCATGGTGTGACAAATGACTGCACAGCTCAGACCTGCCACTGCTGACAGCCTTAAACAGCGACAAAGGCAGTGAGGGAAGAGAGGGAGAGAGAGAGAGAGAGAGAGGGATAGAGAGAGAGAGACACACAAAAGAGAAATAGGAGGAAATAAGAACAACGAAGGACAAAAACAGGTGGATGAGGAGGCAAAGAGAGCGATAAGAAAATGAGGGAAAAAATTAGGATGAAGATGGAGCGAGAGAGGACGGGAGATAAAAAGAGAGAGTGAGCTGGTCCAAAAGAAAAAAAAAAAAAAACATTCATTGGTATTCCAAGGCGGTCTCCCATGCAGCACAGAGCAGGAGGTGCTCCTAGAATAACAGACTGTGCTTCAACATTGCCCCCTGCAGGATCAAAGAGGCAACAACAAGCCTGTATGAATCTAGGTCATCCTTTTAGTTTCTCTCATAGGGAACCAAAACCTTCAGCAGGAGGGTAACAGAAAAACAGTAGCCACCTCTCTGTATTTTTTGATATATCTGAACAAGGACAACACTTTTTTTAAGTGACCTGCTTTGTGGTTCATCTGTATTTCTCAGTTCTGAACCACACACCAATGTACATGTCACACACGCATACAACATGTACAGAACTGTCAGTTCAAGTTACAACAACAGACCTTTTTTTTTTTTTACAGCCCTCATAAATATTAACATCTCAATAACAAAAACACATGTTTAAATAATAAAATGAATAGTGGATGAATTCCACTGGTTGCTTCAGTTTCAGGGACCTGGTATTTTTCATGCTGTCTCATTGTCAAGGCCTACCAGGACACCTGAACAGAACAGTCGCTATTAGTTACTGTTAACGCCTGTGCTTTTACTACTATGACAACTCAAAATGTCTGCTGTGATAGATACCTAAAGGATATTTACTAAAAATATGGCTGTTCTAGAGTAAAAGATATTGTTGTCAGATATGCGCAAGGTAAGCAAAGATGTTAAACATATTGAACAAGAATTGATGAGTATTTTCTGTATCGATTATTTTTTCAATGTACTGTTTAGTCTGGGAAAGGCAGAAATGATGACAAATTGTCTTAGTTTTCAGCAGCTAAATTGATGTTTACGTCACTTGAACAGCAGGTATCCATTTCAGGCCTGTATTAAATTTTACCTATTTTCTGACATTTTAAAGGGCAAAGAGTTATCAACTAATTGAGAAAATAAGTGGCAGATCAATTAATAATGAAAAAGTAGCCCTACAAAACTGTCATCCATCAATTTTCTATCAGTCAATTAAGCATATTAAATACATGCTCCAAAATGTCCACAAAGCTGAGTGAACACCTCTCTAAAACAGTTTAAACTTTACAACCTTCATGAAGCTAGGATTTATTGCAGGACTGTTTAGACCGCATCAGTTCTTGGTGTACTAAATAAAAGCACCTGGCAAGTGAGTGTATATACATCATATCTCCGACTGCCCTGTGGCCCTAAAGCACAATCACTTGATAAAAAGGCATTGTTTTAATTTTCCTAAAGTTACAGGAAGCTTAATGTGAATGTGAAACTAAGTTACCTCTTATAAAGTATTTCTAAGTGCAACGTGTATACAGAAACCATTTTTATAGATGATACACATTATATAATGGTCTTTTGTTTAAATCTGACTGGTTCATTTTACATGGGTGAGTCTAGATCCACGACAGATTACGATGAGGACAGAATCTGTTTTTAATAAGCCCATGTTAACATCAATTATGCCTTAGCATCAGGTCACTGCTCATGAATGTGGAGTGTCTGGTTGTTCAGAGATAATAAACTAAATTCCACTGACAGAGAATCCCTTGTCATACAACAAAAAACTTATTTTATCAGCTAACACACAGCCAAAAGCTAGAAAGTCCACCAACACATTATGGTACAGAAATCCTTTCCTCTGGGTGCAATTTGCCAAGACAGAACTCTTCCTCTGCTAATTTGTTCTTGTTTGTTCTTTCTGAATAAAAACACCCATCAGCTGATACTGAGGTCCACAACACTAAACCCACAAGGGAAACAAGACTTCTAGTCAGAAAACTTCAGCCTTAGGCTACAGCATTTCAGAAACATCGTTCAATAAAACTACCAATCCCGGAGATTCAAGTAATCCTCAACACAAACATGTTTGTCAGCAGGATGCATGAGCAGTTATTTTCTTTTTTTTCCCCACAATGGCTTGAAGAAAACACAGACGACAGCAACAAAGCAGTGGTGTTTTCTTTTCAGTGGCTGAGTGACTAAATCCTGATTTTCCAGGAACCTAAGCTGTGCCCCAATTCCATTCTACACACCAGCTCTAAGCAGGTTTGGAGTAGAAAAGTGACAAAATGAATATATTTAAAACAGTCAATATGCATACTAAAAATAAAAGTCAATGGATACTCTTCTCATAAACTGCAATGTACAAAGGAAATGGAAGGGCTATAAGGGCTCTGGGAAATATGAAAAGTGGCGGTGGGTGAGTTCCAGGCATACACTACAAAACAACAAATTAACTATTAAATGTTGGAAAAAACTCTTTGTTAAGCAGTAGTACTGTAAAGTCTCGGCTGGACGGACAGCTGACGATTCAGTTCCATTCAATTTTATTTATATAGCGCCTTCGCGAATCAAAATTGTCTCAAAGCACTTTACAGAGACCCTGAGCCTGACCCCAGAGTAAGCACTTAAGGCGACAATGTAAGCATTACATCAGGTCCTGTTAGTACATAAGTATGTTGATTTCTTATACACTAACTGCAAAAAGAGTATACTACAGAGAACAGTACCACATGTAGTATATACTGCACACACTTAGTATGTAGTATAAAACTGGGACACAGCTCTTCTGTCAGGGTTTGTTTCTCACCTTTGATTTTGACATACAGGAACTCTGGGTTGACACAGAGGGCCAGGTTGCTGGGTAGTGTCCAGGGTGTGGTCGTCCAGGCAATCAAAGCAACATCTGGATTCTCAACCAATGGAAAGGTGACGATCACAGATGGGTCCTGAACATCCTGCAAATAAAAATGAAACACAGAGATCAGGTCAATTCAGTTTTTTCCTTTCTTGACTATGATATACATAATGGATTTGTTTTTATGGGCACATAATCTGTTCTCACTGATCTTAACACCTTCCCAGAAGGAAAACAATAATGAATTCTGCAGTGTTACATTAGACCAGCAGAACTATGAGAACTACCTTGTAGTTCTGGTGGGCCTCAAAGTTGGAGAGAGGGGTGTTGCAGGCAGTGGAGAAAGGCATGACTTTGACACCTCGGTACACCAGACCCTTTTCATACAACTGCTTGAACACCCACCTGTATGAGTGATAGGAAAAAAAATTAAAACAAGGCGAGGATAGAGTACCTGCACGTATCCGGAAATGGAATAAGTTTGTTGCGTACTGTATTTTTTATTTTATATTGCTTTATATAGTATATTTGCTATATATTGATCATGTTCGGTCAAGTGTTTCATGTCTGACTGCACATCAACCTGCCTTCTGGTTACTAATTGTGTTGAAGTTAAAGAAATGATAAAGCTGATAAGACACTCAACTTTATATAAAAAGTAATCTCAGGTGGAAATTACTTTGTGCTTAAGTATTAAGTATAATACAAATTATGTATCTTTTAGTCAGAACGTGTAAATATAAAATTTACAAGGCAAATTTTCCGACATCCGTACCAGACAGTCTCCATGAACCATGGGTAGAGAGTCTTATAGTCATTCTTGAAGTCAATCCACCTGCCCATTCGCTTCACTGTAGACTGGGAACAAAAAGAAGCAAAAACATAATCAACAAAAAATAATATAATGGTCATATGCCAAACATTCTGCAGGGCAACTCATTATACACTATTCTTTCTAGGTCAGACCTTATTGAGGCTATGGAATGCCCACAGTGAGGCTCATACTTATGGTTGAGCCTCACTGTGTTTTAGAGCAGGATCAATGCATTGTTCTAAGTCAGTCATGCTCTAATTCAATTGACATGCGACAACAAAACCAAACTGATATCAAGAATGGTTACAAACTTCTCTCACATGAGCAAATTATTGTTCCCTGTGTGCTCACCTCCCACTCGTTGGAGTATCTCATGACAATGTTTCTGCACTGCTTGTTGTACTCAGCAATGCCCATCTTGGCCACATCTTCAGGCCCTTTAATCCCCAATGTTTTATCAATCTCATACTCCTGCAAGAACACACAGCACATGACACACAAATAAATAAACCAAAGATAAACCTGTAAACCTTCACAGTAAAATAAGATTTTAAAAATATTCAGGAAAGACAAAATCTTACCACAGGCAGGCCGTGACAGTCCCAGCCAAAGCGCCGGTCCACGTGGAAGCCACTCTGGTGGGCAAAGCGAGTAACAATGTCCTTGATGGTGCCTGCTAGGATGTGGCCATAGTGGGGTAGACCCGTGGCAAAGGGAGGGCCGTCGTAGAACGTGTACCTGATTGGAAAATAGGCAGCAATTTTGTTTCAAGGAAATATGCTCATCTAGCTCAACAATATTTTCTTGCGGATAAAAAAAAAGATAGACATGTTTTTTGGGACATGATAATGGAAACACTCTATTAGTATTTATGAAGTTCTGTAAGTGACCAAAACTTCTCTTTGCTAATGTACTTTTGCTGTTTGCCATTTGTCACCATGACATTTAATCTTTCTGTTTTGACCAAACTGATTGACCATTTTTATTTTGACCAAAATCATTTTGAAAGTATAATGTACAAATCCCAAAATTTAAATGAGAAAAATGAGATTTAAAATTTTAATGTATTTTTCACTAAGAACAGAGGCCGCTATGACAGTCAGAGATTATTTTTCATCCTTTTTCCATTTGTCAAATAATTTCACAAAAATAAATCGAATTTTTATGGTGACTTAAAATTTAATGTTTGTGCTGACTGACTTTTAACTCACGGTAACATTGTTTATTCTTCCATTTAACTGATTTTAATGGTCCATTTTCATATGCTGAACAAGTACTAATGCTCACTATTATTAAATTCTGAAAGCATGCAAACCAGTTGTTCCCAAAGTCTGGGAACAACCGGTTAACCAGGAAATGCAACTTCTGTATTTGGAAACACAACAGATGGCATGACATTCACTAAAAACAATCCACTGCCATGATTAAAAGATTCAACAAGTTGACTATGTTGCTGTTCTAAACCACATGTATTCACAATAATTTCTCATCAAAATGCATTTTCATAACTGATATGAAACGTATATTGTAACAGTTACTGCATTTTAAACAAACAAAGATCGTTTATTTAACAAAATCTTAGTCTCATCTTATGCTGCGACAGCTTCTTGTACGAATATATTTTGCAGAGTAAATTCATAATTATAAACCAAAACAGCTGGATTTACTTGGGCCTGCTCTTGGACTGTTTGAGGCATTCTTGGAAGCAATCCTTTTCTTGCCAAAACTGCAGAATCTTCTCCTCCTCAGAGGGAAACTTGACAGACTCAGGGACTGGCTCCACCATGGTGTCTGTCTGAACAAAGAAAACAAAAGTTACTAAATATACTTGCAAAGCAGGAAGAGAAGGAAATAAATCACACAACACAAGTCACGAAGATCGCACAATGAATCTTTTGATTCTCTCTCATCTAGGGATATGACGGCAATAAAGTACTGGCGTTTAAAATTAGTCCTAATATTAGGACTAATTAAATTCCAAGTTCAATACACATTCACTATATACTGCTGGGAAGTACTAAATTTGTATTACAATAATAAGAAACTCTAGGACATACCATCCATTATTTTTTGGACACTGTACCAGAGAAACAGGTATAAACTGTGTGGTATTAAGAGAACCCTCACAGACATGAGGTATTAAAAAAGGTTTTAAAAGTCTTAATTGTAAATTGGTGCACATTGCAGAAACCTGTTCATAATGTTGTAAGTCAAGTTGGGAAATTAAATGTGTATTATGCGAGATGGGCAGTAATTTATCTTTGTCTCCCTCCCTCCCCATAAACTTTCTGGATCTTATTAATAGCCGATCTGTCAAAGCCTGTCAATGCTCAGTAGTTTGTCAGCGCAACATTCAGTTGCCATTAACATTGTATATGCTAAAGTCAAATCTATCGAATATATTATCTCCACGTCGAACTTGCAAATGCACAAACTTTGTCCACACTAGTATATTCAATCTGAGAAGTCACTTTGCCACAGCAGTTGGTTTACAGGGATGACGCCTCCTTGTTGTTAGCTAGCAGGCTAAGCTAGCCAGTCAATGCTTCGGGTAGTTAGCCTACAGCTAAACGGGCTGCAAAGTTTGTTAAAGGCGACGTTTATACGCTCACAGATGCGAATAGACGTACAGTGAAGCGTGGCTGCAATGTTATAATGTTGTGTATAATGTTGCCGACTTATGTCGTGACTACACAGTGTGAATGAAGATACTCACATGTCTACCGCCGTCGCCGGCTGCCGAGAGACAAGAAATGATGCAAGCTGGAGTCAGAGCAGGAACGGAAGTGACGACTAAACGCGAACTGATTTGTTGCATCAAAATAAAATGAACGAATTCATTACATTTTAAAAATAAAATGCAAAAATAAATAAAATAATATGCATTGGTTTGGATAAGACGACATGGTATGAGTCTTATGAGGATTTAGATTTTTACGCCATTGTTTGTGAAGCTTTACTAGATGTTATGTCACTCAATGAAAAGCCATATAGGGTATAAAAATATAGAAACCTCCAACCACAATTTACAAGAGGTCTAGGTGTAAGTGATTCTACATACACTAATAAATATATTCGAAATAAATTGCACAAGCTGCCTGGTTATTTCTGTTGGTAGAGCACGAGATTCAATCTCTCGGGGTCGTGGGTTTGAACCCCACTCCGGACGGCACCACCTCCCATGGACTCACCACCTGTGGGAGGTGCTGTAGGACTTCGGTGCATTGTGGACTATCGCCCAAAGAGGAATGTTTTTTTGGAACCCATCACTGAACATTTTCCGGTTTTTCAAGATTGGATTGCAATAGATCGTGTTTATTACAGCTGTAATGTAAGTCTGCAGTTACTGAGAGTATTTTTAGGGTTATCTGTATTGTGTCACTGTACAATACATGACTTAAATCTACATGTACATGTAGAAAGCAGGGAACACATTGTGAAATAAGGGAAAACTAAGCTTAAATGCATCCTCCTTGCATTAAGACTGTCAGTATTTTTTATTTGCATTTTTTTTTAAATATTTTACTTAGTTTTGTCAGTGTACTTCAGTAGAGGTTACCAATACCTTTAACTATGTGCTCACCTCCCATAGCCCCTAAGTTAACAAGCATACCCATATATTAATGAAAATGTTAGAGGTAAGCAAGATTTTCCCAAGATATGGTGTACACTTGCAATGATGCTCTTCTCCCATTCCAGCACGCTACTTGCCATTCTTTCTGGTCTTAATTGGTTTTGCCTTCCCTTCAGGCTGTTTACATGTTCATCAAGGGTGGAGAGAAGGACTGCTCACATGAACAAAGAGCTACAGAAAAGATAAATGTGCTGGAACTAAAATTCCCAGAAAAATAAGGCAAACAGACTGGGAGTTCAATGATGGAGTAGTGACCGGTACGTGACACCTGCTACAGTGCGTTTCTCTTCCTACAGTTCCTTTCATAAAAACACCAGTTGTAATAATCCTTTAACTGTTCAGCGCAGCTCTTTTTAAAATCAGCAGTTTTTTTTCCCCTCTCAGATAACCAGTGCCCAATGAACCTTTAAAATGTCATCTTCAACTCAGCCTTCAATTTTCGAAATTATTTAGAGCTTGATTTACGAGGAACGACAGAAAAGTTGACATGTCATAAATCCCTTGCCCCAAATAAAGTTCGTTTTTCCATATGGTCGGACGGAGGCAGGAGCAGCTACAACAGAAACAAAAGTACAATCTGATGTTGGTTTGTTAACAAAGCATTGCTTTATTGTGAAGGTGAAAACACAGTCTATGGAACGCTGACAGACATGGAGGTAACTGGATAGCAGCTTATTTCTCCTTAGCTGCCTTCTGTGCCACCTTCATGCCTTTCTTGTTGTGCTTCTTGGCAAAGCGCATGTTCCTCAGGAACTTAGGGTCCACCTGAAACAAAGGGGGGGGGGGGACAAACTCAGTGAACAGACCAAGTGAGCAAGAGGGTCAAAGGTGTGAAATGAAGAAAATAAAGAAAAAGACACAGGTTCAAGGTGGGGAAAAATGCAAATCAAATACATGTTGTCTGTATTACTGTAGGTATATATCTGGGGTTATGGTTTAATTGAAAAGGCACGTGATGGTAACTGAGCTTAACTAACTGGTCCATACAAATCAGAAATGTGTGAGAAAACAGACACAAGACACAGAAATCTTAGTGAAAATTGATTTATGTATGCGTCCGCCAACCAGTCAAAAGTTGCAGTTAAGTCGTGTCTGTCTAAACTCATAATACAGGTAATGAAGATTTTAATTTAATAAAAGGTATAGAGTATTTTATCATGTTTTAGTGTGTGACTTCTCAAGTTATGGTAAAAAAAGGTGTTTTGGAGGTCACAGTGTCCTTGATTTTTGACCAGCAAAATCTAATCAGTTCATCCTCGCATCCAAGTGGACATTTGTACCAAATCTGTAGAAATTCCCTCAAGGCATTCCTGAGAATGAGGCGGATGGATGGACAAATGACAAAATTCTTTCGCCCATAGTCAGCAGTTGTTTTTTTTTTCAAGCTAATTCATCCTAAAACTGGTCTCAAGATTAACAACCTTGACCATAAAGGTAATACTCCCAAGAATCTACTGTGAGAGAAGTGATGGAGGGTGTAACATTGTTTGCATGATAAGGAAAAGTCAGTTTCCTGTATCCCAATTCCAGTTGATTCAAATCAGATCAGCTTCCTGCTAAGATCATAATACAATTTAAAGAATATTTTTTTTTTGGGGGGGTGCTTAGTTTTAAACTTATGGAAATACTACTGCAGTAAGAGCTGTGAAAAACTGCATTTCACAGAACTCATAGAACCAGCTGCAAATGCTGAACCTGCCTACCAGTTCACCATTACAACAAACAGCAACCAACGGGAGGACCACTTCCAGTGATGCTTTCAGCATTTTTAAATCAAGCTGCTCAAGAACCATGATCATTTCTACGCTTATGAAAATCAAATATGCAACACGGCAAGTTGGTCTGAAAAGTTGAGAGCAATTCCGTTTAACATCTGATATAAGACAAGGTAAGGGTAACTCATGATTTGTAAAGAGAGATCACATCAATTTCCAAACAGTAATTGCAAAAGAGAAAGTCAAGATTTTTCTCAAAGCACCAATATAATTGAATCCATCTAATCCATTTACCATCCATCCCATGAGACCTAAGCACAGCATGATTAAGAACCTGCTTTATATAAACACATTCTTTCAGTGTCGTTTGTGTATGTAAACATCAACCGCCAACACAGATTTGTAAGAATACGCACCCCCTTCAGCGACTCATAGCGCTGAGATCTGGGCTTCTTAATGCCGTTCCTGTGGGCTTTACGAGCTGTAGAGACAGAAGAAGAAACAGTTAGATCCAACTTGTCAATCCATCATCCATTGCTCTACTAATAAGCGCCATCTATACAAAGAACATGTAAAAGAATTGCAGGTGGACATATGTGCAAAACTAAAAGATGGAACTGAAACATTTCTGACAAATTTCCATTAAGAGTACTGGTTTATAAATTTGAGCCATTGCTCTCGTGATCCTGCCCTGCCAATTTACTTTTCTGCTTGAATTTGCACAATTCACTGCTTTCACACCTGTGCCCTTTTAGATATGGTAATTTTATTTGTCCTCTTTAATTTACCTTATATTTATACTTCCTTTTATGTAACTGTAAAGTAACCTGTTGCTCTTTGCATATGAGAATGAAGTCTCTGAATCCTCAATCCTAAAAGTGAAATGCGCTCTCATGTGAGCAGACATCAACTGTAGCTTTTCATCGCAGTCATACTTACACTGGTTGTGGGTTGTGTGGTTCTTAGACTTGGCCATTTCGACACTGGTTTATCTGAAGAGAAAACAAAATAAAGATGTTTCACGTTCATCTGAATTTAACATTAACGTTATTGGCATATTAGCTCCGGCAGGATGGAAAGCTTCGTGCAATGTAAACAATGCTAGGTTTGTTAATTGCAAATTACGAAATGAAGCAGCACCAGTGACGGTACGAGGTTAAATCACATTTCAGAGAGAAAAAAAACAAGACTATTTATCTGTATGTTGAACTTCCACTCGGTCGCTAGCTAATGTGTAGCTGCTGCTTGGCTAACTGAAGCGTTAGCCCTTTTAAAAGTGCCATTTAAATGATTTTATAAGGATCATATGCAAAACATACAGAGGTGGACAAATAGCCAGTAAGGTGCTTTATCAAACTAAGTGGCTGTTATTGTGCGGACATGTAAACTACACGAGGATTGATTAAGATTTTAGGACTGTGCCAAAGTGGGAAAAATAGGTACCTGCCACACGAACAGACGACAACCGGAAGAGAAAGAAAATCACACCCAGAGGAGAAGAACAGGAAGACGCGAGTCAAGACGATGAAGTCAGTGTGCTCTGTTTAATGATACCGCCACCTGTCGGTGGCGCCTGGAACTACAGGCGAGAGTCCACAACTGGCCACTGGATGTCACTCTCTGTTCAGACGACACCCACAAAATGAGAACAGCCGCAGCAAATGAAATGTATGGCTGAATGAGTCACAATGCACTCAGCTGCCAGTTTATTAGGTAGAGCTAGCTAAAACTAACTTAGTGTAATTGCAACATTCCTGCAATAAATCCTCCCTCATGAAGGTTTCAATATTCCGTTTTTGTTCGAAACTGGTGTAGATTCAGCCGTATGCTCATTTTCGAGGCTGCTGTTTGTGGTGCTGCTGAATTGAGATGTTGACTGTTGTTATTTTCATAGGCTCTTCATTAGAAATGAAAGTGTGGCAATGGCATGACTTCCTCTGTCTGAAAGGACAGGGTTTCATCTTGCTTTCTCCTCCACCAGTCTATGTTGGTCTTCTCTTTCTCTGTTTTTGTTTTGTTTTCTTTTCTTTGTAGTTGAAAAATTACTAAGTAGCTAAATCCTAGGTACTGCTCTTCTGCAAAAATTAGAGGAACTTATACTTTCACATTAAAAACACAGGAGAAGCTTATTTAAAAAAAAAAAAACCAAATGTATTATTGAAGATTAATCCAGTGATTCCCAACCTTTTTGGTTTGTGACCCATAACAAAAAAGAAATGTTTATTTGGCACTCCTTGTCACTTTTCAGATGTCTATGAGTTGTTAGCAGTTTCTCTAAAGAGATTCTTCCACTTCTCTTTCACTGAAATACATATACAATTCTATTATATACTAAATATACTAATTTACAGAGAGGTAAAAGTATCCAGGATTTCACCAAAAAAAAGTCTATTGCTGTCCTTTGTTTTTCTTATTTCCAACCCAATGAATCTGCCTTGTGGCCTCAACTATAAGCTGGAAACCATGGACTGAAATACTTAACTCTATGTAAAGTACTTGGAACAAGCTCCACCTTGTTCAGCTACAACAGGAAATATTGCTCACACACTGATGCATCACTGTGAACATGATCTGTGAATTTAAAGAAGATTTTGCTGCTTATACTTCCATTTTCCTCAAGTAGGACTTGATTTGTTGATTAATGCTGCTTGTAATGAGTTTTTTCACCAAAATGTATTTATTTTTCTCTTGTTTTCTGTTGTGGGCATATGTGTCTGTGATGAGGCTCCACAAGGAGACGTTTTGCTTCAAATGTTAACAAGCAAAAAAAGTCTGGGAGCCATTGTTACAGGTCATTATTCATTCCATAATAACCACATGAACACAACACGGCCCTATAGGAATATTTGGTGATTATTTTTGTTTTTTTTAACACCCTTTACCTCTGTTTCATTCTGCCTCCTTGTATCCCACAGTGACTCAACCATGATCTATTTGACCAGTTTATTACGAGCAGCCCCTTCAAATTATTCCCTGTAGAATAAGGTTTGCTGTTATACATACTGTAAGCTTTCAAAAAAAAAAAAAAAAGATGAGCAATTGATTGCAGCAGAGTTTGAATTTCTCATGAACCTGCATTGCAAAAGCTACACAAGAAATCCATTTATAGGGCCCAATGTTTGCACTTAGTCTGCCACCAATAACATTTCATCACTTCCAAAGAATCTCTCTGAGCCAATAAAGATGGATTCTTGACATCTGATAAAAGTGTGAGGTAGGGGTAACTGGAAATGGTGATTTCACGGTGTGCTAAGAAGATTGTAAGATCAAGTCAAAGGTTTCAATCTGATTAACTAAAAGGCAAAAATATAAAAAGCCAAATTTGCACGATGGAAGGTGTAACTTATGAGACCAAAACTTCAAATTACTGAAATTACCGTCTGATTGTTTTGAGAATTTGACTTATTATCTCATAATTCTGACTTAATATCTCATAATATTGGTCACTTTTATTTTTGTCATTTTCTTTTGGGAGAGGAAATGTAATTTGTTGTTCTTATATTCATAATGTCAGCTCAGAGGAAGCTTTCAGGTTTGTTAAAGTGCTCTTTTCAGATAATCTTTTTTGAAATTTTTATTTAATCCTTCAGTTTAACTGGAAAACTATAGTTGAAACACATAGTTTTCTCTGGACAGCAACACTACGATGGAAGACTA
Source organism: Toxotes lorentzi (assembly GCA_037833715.1). Lineage (NCBI taxonomy): Eukaryota > Metazoa > Chordata > Actinopteri > Toxotidae > Toxotes > Toxotes lorentzi. The sequence continues at coordinate 17,821,562 of JBBMJY010000018.1, forward strand.
CAATGGATAGATTTCAGTCCAGATTAGCAAAAAATTGTCCTCAGTTGACAAAAATCTGAGTGAAGTTTGGTGAAGATTACATGCAATCCTCCTAGAAATTTTGTCTATAAACAACTAAAATGCACCAGCAAATAGGTTTTATGGTGATACAAGGCTTCCCTCCAGTAGACCTGTCAAAGATTAAGCGCCATTCATGATGGGTTTTATGGACAGCACTGTTTCTGTTAGTCACTTTCCAGCGAGGCAGCAACACTGCAACCAGCACGGTGAGATGATGGACAGATTGTAAAGCAGCCAGCATTTATAGACAGAGATCCAGAGATTACAGCGCTGCTGGCCCTCCCCTATGTTGTAATGGATGGGGATGGATGCAGGGCCATGTGACTGAGCTTACACCTCTCTCACACACACACTTCATACACATCACACACTGAAAATACTGAGGGATTTTTCTAAACATGGCCATAACCCACCACCCCCCCACCCACCCCCATGCCCCATTCTGTCCTTTCCTTTCCTTTCCTTTCCTTTCCTTTCCTTTCCTTTCCTTTCCTTTCCTTTCCTTTCCTTTCTCTCCCTCATCTCATTCTCAGCTGAGGTTGGGTGAATTCCTGCTCAAGCAGAAAAAATCATGCAGCAGCATCCTATATTTAGACCCCTGTTTGATCATATGAGCCTCTCTGCTCTACTCTGCAGCACTCGGCTCTGCTCAGTCAATTACAGGGTGCATGTGTTATTTCATATTTTCTCCTTGATCTGATAGTGGTCAAGAGAGGACTGGTTTCCATTTCCTGTCACATCTTTCGCACATGGTGGTTTCGGTGGTGTGGGAGTGTGAGCTTATTCGGCAAAATGAACACGTCTTGGTCATCTGCGTGAAATCTTTATTAATGAAGTGAGATACTCTGAGTTGCTTCACTGAAACACACACAGTTATCACACATCCAACAACTCTCTCATAACAAGTGAATAAATCTGATATTTTCTCAAATAGACTGAATTCTATAAAAGAAAGTTTAAACTTACTGACAATTTTTAAAAACATAAGAATAAAGTGCATTCTCTTAATATGAAATTATTTCTATATTTCCTATAGTTCTTTTGTCCAGATCCACAGGTCCATGTCTGCAGAGTTTCTAGTAGTACCAAACCACTGCTGACATAGATGAAGCTCACTAACCTGGAAAGAGACGTTACTGCACCTGGTCTAAAAATAGCTGAGCACACTACCTCCGGTAAAACATCAACAACTTAACAACACACAAATAAATTTTAAATTCCAGCATCAAATTTTCAATAATAGCCAACTCTTTTTATCAGCAGACTATCTATCTATCTTTTCTGCTTAGACACGCAAATGCAAAAGTCTCTGTAACTGTCTCTGTTCTGAGTCCAACTTACAGAATATTAATGTCTGGAGATGCTGTACATTCTTTCTCACCAATAATACGCCTGTAGGGAACCACCAGCTCTGCTGTTTTACTTAATCATTTCCCTGTGAGAGAACAGAAGACATCACATGCCGCCGCTCCTGCCGCCGCTCCTGCCGCCGCTCCTGCCGCCGCTCCTGCCGCCGCTCCTGCCGCTGCTGCCGCTGCTGCTGCTGCTGCTGCGCTCTCTTCTTCTGTGTCTCTGTCCTCCTTGTCATCCTTACTGTCTCTTTTGTTGTTGTTCTTTCTTTAATTTTCTCTCTGTTTTTTTCTTTGGCTCTCCACATTTCTTATGTGTGTCTCTGCTGTTACCCAGTGGTGCCGGTACTTGTACTTAAGTAAGTAGCTCCATTAAATGCTCCTTTATATGTACCAAATGTCATCCCACGTCAAATCATTCAGTAATTCTTAAGACATTTTACTCCAAACCACAAATGTCAGTCTCTTGGTGGCATTTGACGAAAAGTCAGGGGATCACCAAATTAAGCTGAATTCATCCTGTGGGAACTGTGAATGTCTGTACAAAATTTTCAGCCCACCTAGTAGATGTTGAGATATTTCACAGGAAAAGTTAGAATTTTGAGGAGTTGGTGGCAATAGATAAAAACTCAGGGGTTCACCACAGTCATCCTCTGGGGACTTTACACAAGGTCTTTTTACACTGTTGTGTTGCTACTTATACTTATTCACTTATACTTATTGCTACTTATACTTATTCACAACCCAACTGCTTTCTCCTGCTCTCTTTTTCTTTTACTCTAACTCGGTCTATTGCTCTTTTCTTTCTTGGCATCTCTTTCTCGGTTTTACCCCTGAACTCCCTCCCATGCTCTCCTGCTTTCTCTTTTTGCGCAACTCCCCACCCACTTTCATTTCCTTTTCATCTGTAAGAGGAAATCTTGCCTTTGAGCAGCACAGAGTCAATCCCCCAGGGACTCGCTTCACCTTAACACACACACACACACACAGGAAGCCTGCTTATTATGTCTCTGGATTTTTGAGGCATTATACGCAGGCACATCCAAACAGAGTGGAGGGTACAAAAATGCAAATGAATATAATAAGCAGAAAAAAAACCCCACCAGGATATTGAAGAGCGACATAGTTATGAATATGTAATGTTTTCTTTGTTTGGTGCTAAATTACGAGTTGATACAGTATGTTACAAGACCCTAAACCAGTGGCTAGTATTTGTTAAATGGTTATATCGTTTGATGTGAGGTCCTCTTTACTCCTCGTACTGTACCCTTAATGAACTTAAGCTGCTGCTTTTAAGTGTAGTTGCAGTGCAGTTCAGACTATTGCATGTAGAATAAAAACTGGCAACAACTTGTTGTTATGACATTTTTCCTCTGTGGTCAACCTGTTACAATGTTCCCTTTCGACAGAAGATGCACAAAGCTTCTCAACTTAGGAAACAGGTCAAAGCATTTACTAAGTTTGGCTCAGCTACAATAAATGTTTGGTCACTGAATGTCAGGATATTTGATGGAAGCAATCAGTGTTCATGTAAGGAAATATTAATTAATGGAGGGCATTACATTCCAAAACTTACAATACATGTTCAGGCAGCTAATCAACATAAACTGATGATAAACCACATAACTCTCATTGCCTCCTTACAATTGACTGAATTTACCAACTAATTACTTGATTTACAAGTGAAAGATTTCTCATCACATGTGCTCTGAAGAAACATCAAAATGTTAGTAAAAAGATAAATGCAGCAGGTCTAATGGTAGAATATTTATTTTGTGTTTCATGGAGTTGAACTGCAAATCCTCTTTAAGTGAAAGTGACAGTAATGTGCTCTGCCCTTCCTCACAGCTTCTGAAGAAGTAGTGCTCTTGAGCAACATGGTGAATGACTGATTGCAGGAGCAATCTGCAACAGTTGTGGTGTGTGTGTTTGTGTGTGTGTGTGTGTGTGTGTGTGTGTGTGTGTGTGTGTGTGTGTGTGTGTCCTCTCTTGCCAGATACTACACGTATGATGAATGTCTTCCTACCAGGTTAAAATGAAAAATGAAGACCATGTTAATGCCCTCTTTTTGTTAGTTTGCAGGGTAGAATGACTCCATAACAAAACACTAACTGTGCTCCATCAGAGAAAATCACTTGTACATCATACTCTCCACTTCCTCTTCAAGCTGGCTTTGTTATTCATTGAGTGATTCTCTCACTCTTGCTGTGTGCATATGTGTGTGTGAGCGAGAGCTTGTGTTTTGTCCCTGATGTACATCATGTTCTGAATGATCACATGCAAATGTAGTGTTTGAGGTTTCTGGTCTTCTGATGTGCAGCGTGGGCAGTGATCCACTGAACATTCTCTCTTCTTTCCTGCACCATCTATCTATCCATCTTTCTCTCTACGCTGCCTCTAACTCCTCGTTCGCTTTGCTGCACTGACTCCATTCATTGTGGTCGAAGGACAGAATGAAAGGCAGGATGAACAAATGAGAAACTAGAATAGAGAAGCAGAGTGTGTGTGTATTGGTGCCGGGCGAAGACAGGTGGGCGGTCTCCGCTAAGATTGAACCTTTCTATTGGTTAATGGGAGGGGATGAATGAAAAGACGCTGATTTGAATGAAGGCCAGATGTCACCAAGCATCAGGGCATGAAGCGCTGCTGGGATGACAGGAGGGAGGAGTGATGGAGGGAGGAAGCAGAAGTATGAGTCATTCTCTTTGTCCTACCATCTATCTATCTGTCTATTTGTCTCTCCTCTCTCCATCCTTCGCATCACTGTGGCTCAGCTGGCACACACACATTAGTGAAAAATACAGACTAGAAGAGATATATATATATTTACAGATATGTACAGATACTATAACAAAATAAGGGTTTAAGATGAATAAAAGACAGGAGGTCATGAATCCAAAGAATTCATTGTTGTTAGTCTTAAAGAAGTCAGTATCAAATATACTGAACCTAAAAATACTATAAGCTGCTGTTTGTTTTCTGTTCAAAACTGGCAGTGTTGTTTCTTTTATCCATGACCATTACCCAAATATAACTGTGTTTACTGTTGTAACCATGGCGACAAAGGTCAGACTTGCCTGCTGCTGCTGTGCTCCTAGGGGTCAAATCCAAAAGTACAAACAACAAACAACTTAAAAACAACTTTTAAATTTGAAGGCCTTGTTACCTAATTAGAAAATGTTAGCATGCTAACATGCTACACTAGGACCGCTTAATCCATCAGGGTCGCGGGGGAGCTGGAGCCTATCCCAGCTGACTATGGGCGAAAGGCGGGGTACACCCTGGACTGGTTGCCAGTCAATCGCAGGGCCGACACACAAAGACAGACAACCACACACGCACACACTCACACATACCTATGGGCAATTTTAGAGTAGCCAATTAACCAAACCCGTGCGTGTTTTTGTGATTGTGGGAGGAAGCCGGAGTACCCGGAGAGAACCCACGCAAGGACAGGGAGAACATGCAAACTCCGCACAGAAGAGCCCAGACATCGAACCTGGAACCCTCTTGCTGTGAGTGCTAACCACTGCACCACTGTGCCGGGATGGTAAACATAGTAAAAAATCCTCCTGCTAAACTTGAGCATATTATCATGTTAATATTAATATTTAACTCACTGTGCAGCCTCACTGAGCTGCTTGCGTGGCTATACACTTAGTCCTGTTGTCATTATTCAGGAGCTGATCAGCTGATTGATGCTGCATTGTTGTGTTCATTTTGTGTCTATTATTTCCTTTCATTTTCTTCGTATGTTTGATTTTTTTTTCTCTTTATCAATTCAGGTTCTTTATCTTAAAAAAAAATTCAATTTAGGGGGAAGACCACTGCATAAGGCTGCCCGGTTAGCTCAGTTGGTAGAGCACAAGATTCAATCTCTTGGGGTTGTAGGTTTGAGCCCCACTCCGGGTGGCACCGCCTCCCATGGGCCTACCACACATGTGAGGTGCCGTAGGACTTCGGTGCACTGTGGACTAGGCAACAATTACCCCCGCGACCTGGGCCTGGACCCAGATAAGTGGCAGATGATGACATGACCACTGCAAAACAACAACATAAAATAGACCAGAAAATAGACTAAATATAATAGCATTTGTTAAATAGAACAGCAGTTATTACTCTCAAATTTTCCAGTTGGTTACACTTTTGCTTGCTCTCATTATTTGCTTTGACTTTGCACATCAGTCTTGTTGTTTGACTTTGCCCATCATATTTGACTTTGCACATCCATTTACTTCTGGCCAATGGAAACAACAACAACAACAGAAGTCAGTCTGCATCAGACAATCAGGACATCAGACAGATACAAATATCGGTTACGAGTAATATTTGGTCTGAAATCCCAAAACCGTGTACAACAACACAAGCAGAGGAGATATGCAGAGTTGAGACAATGCACACCAGCAAGGAAATGCGGCAAGCAATTTATTATATGCTGTAAAATCCCAAAACATTTCCATGAACATTTTTGGCATAAACAAGGAAGTAACAGTAATATCTATAGCTGTTGTTATGTTATTTCAATATCCCACGGGGGACTTTCTTGAATGTATTTGGAAATATGTTAATTTTCTTGCAGAATAATGCTGATATACAACCTAAAATAGAAATAAAACCGGATGATATGAAAGCTAAAAATATTATATCCTCACATATCAAAAGAGATATAACAGACAGTTTTGTTTTCCCCAGTGAATACAACCAAAAAACACATTTTAAAACCTGCACAGCTAAGAACTCATTTGTCAGACATCAAAACATTATTTTTTTCAAAAATCTAACCTTTCCTTTGAAAACAATACCGGTGTGATATTCAACACATTCAAGAGTGTTAGAAATGTGCCCGAGATAAGGCTTTTCCTCTGCTTAAATGACCTAGAAAAACGGAGACATGCTGTTATTTCTTCCAGTATTAATTACCGTAATGTACTCGTCTCAGGCGTCCCCACTCTGCTTCTCAATCAAACTAATTCAAAACTCAGCAGCCAGAAAATGAATGTGAGCCAGTAAATATGATTACATTATCTTAGTCCCTGTTCATTGGCTCATTGTGAATGCACATATTGATTATAAACTTCTGTTTCTAACTAACATAGCATTACGCTGTCTCTCCACACAATATGCTACTGATTCACTTGCAGCTCTGTTCACTGAATACACGTTCATTGTTATTTTTCAAAGAGACAGCTCGGAGCACAGCCCTCTCTACTGTAGCTTCTTGACGGTGTCAGAGTATCAGACACTGTCTCATTACTGGAGACTCGGTCGAGACTCAGCACCAATTTATTTTCTGCAGCCTAAAGGTTACCCGAGCTTTCACCCTACCAACGATACTTTCTCCGTCTTCTCTTATTCATTCTCTGTCGAAAGCATTTCAGTTACTTTCTTCTTCTTCTTCTTCTTTCTGTCAGGAATACTGTATTCAAACACACACATAAGACAGAAGACTTTGTTGATCCCAGAACCCATAGCCTCACAAGGAGGCATGTCAAGACCCATATTAATGTAACAAATAAAATGAGAAATAAAAATAAAACCTTTCAAACAAAAGCTTTGTGTTATATACACACTAAAGCTGAGTTGTTATTATTATTATTTATTAATCTGCTGATTGTCTTCTCGATTAAATTATTTGTTAACAAGGCCTGAAACTGTGGCATTGTGGATCTGGTCCAGAGCCTCTGTACAAGCACTAAGGGACACAAAACAACAGACACAAAATCACCATGCAGAAAGACCAAAAAGAGACACAAAGTGACCACTGGTCACTGGGTTAAAATAAACACTTTGTAAAGGTTAGCTATCACCTGAACATTGTTTTGGGGCTCTTGCTGATGTGACTGATTCTGTCCTTCTCCTCAGGAGAACAGTCTCCTCAGATGACACATATTAATATAAAGAGATTCAATGGTTAAATAACGGACCCAAAACTGAGGCAAATGAACTGCATTAATCATACTCTGGTGACTCACTTGTATCACTGCCACACTCGCTCACATTCACACAGCGCGCACACATTTATTGCACATACAGTACACACATGAAAGTGTTTTCACAACACACCTACGTGCACACACACACTTGGACACAGTGTGGCTCAGCATTGGGTATTTTTGAACACAGTGTTGTTGGGTAGCCCGTTATACAATATGTGTCTCAGGGACAGCCAGTCTTACTCTGACCTGCTTTCTGTCTCAGTGGGAAGGTGGAAAGAGATTGGCCTTGCAAACAGGCACGACTCACCATTGTCCTCCCTGAAAGAGAAAAACAGAGAGAGACAAAGATTAAAAGTTATCATCACTGCCACCAGGCTTTTCTGCTTAATTATACTGAGGGGATATGATACTGGAACATAAAACCAGCCACTGCAGAAAGAAAACACTGAGGGGATGTCGTGATGTTAGGTGCATTTGATGGAAAAATGCAATTTTGAAGTGTTTATGCTCTAGAGAGGGAGGTTTTGAATTAAATAACCACATAGGGCTGATGATGACACTGACAAGCTGTGATAATTGCAGTGCCAGTATTTCACAATTTCACATAACCTTATGTATATTATTGCTGACATTTTTAATTATTGCTTGTAGAATTGTGTTGTTTATTTTGTATATATCACCCTTATATCCATTCTTAAATATAACTACTCTACTCCTCTATTCTGCATTTTGTGCAGTAGTTTATCTTCATGTATATCTCTACGTGCATTTCTGCTTCCTTTTGCACTATTTGGTTAGAACTGCATTTTATTTTAGTGGCACATCTATCTAAATCAATCTAAATAACCCAAACGAAGACAGAGGCCTTTCTTTCTCTTCTCTGCAGCTTCAGACTCTGTTGCTATGTTTGGTATCCCTCCCTTGTTTATTCATCCACTATTCCCTACATAGTAAACACTCACTACTCTTATACTGAGCATTAAAGTGAGATGTCTGACACTCATGAATCATCATAACTTTTCAGCAAGTGTCATTTTAAATGACTGTAATTTAAAAAGGAGAAGTGTATGTGCCATGGGTATTACTTTGTCGTTCCTCAGTGGGAACGTTTGAGGGCTCTGCCCAGAGCAGAAACTTCGTACGTAGAACTCAGATGCTCAAATTACTAGTGTGTAAATAGTGTGATTGAGTTCATTCAATCACACAATCACTCAGGCTCATTGTGTCTGAGTTGGTGTCTTTTCTCCTGGAAGGTCTTCATAGTGTTGCACTCAGCTGTACACAAGAAAATTACCAGAAATAGTTGTGTAAGAATTCAAGAGAGCTTGAGAGTGAGGTAAACAGTATTTAAAGTTTCATGTTGCTGTTTTTCCCCAACATAATTTACCTTGGGAAAAGCAACATTTCAGTCTACAAATGGAGAGTAAGGGCAGTGTTTAAAATCTCTAACATCTGATTTTTTTGGTAATGATGCGACCACTTCTCTTCATATTTTGCGACGCTAGATAGTTGAAAATAAATTAAATCAACTATGTTTTTGCTCTGAGCTGAGTCGCAAGCCTCAGTTCAGCTTTAATATCTTGAATCACTGTCAATTATAAATAAATGCTGTATGTTGTTCACTTTGGATTTTTCTCTGTACGCTGTGTCCTATGTTTGTGGATTGAAAAAAAAAATTATGAAAGCACTGTTATATGAAACTGTTATCCAAAAGTCCATTGATGGCTATGCCTGGGTGTTTTTGACCTTAAATGCTCTTTGTTAAACCTCTGTGAAGAGATAGAGTAAAAAAAAAAAGTACATTGTCTTTAATAAGACCAGGCTCTTTGGAGAGTTGAGTCATGTCTATTGAAGGGATTGTTTGGCTCCAGGTTTGTTCTCATTATTATCCTGCTTCTCTTCTTCGGCCATGAACAAAACCATTTTACCAGTCTTATTCAGTGGTCTTCTGCATCGTTGTAGTTGTCAAGCCCTTTCTCTGAGGACCTACATACGGAACCATTTCATAATTAATTTGCTCAAACCATTCTGCAGACTAATCACAATCACTTTGGCTTTTAGGTCCCAAACAAATGTAACTTTACCCATGTTGTTTCTGTGAAAGTGGAAGCCAGGAACACAGAGGAGAGGACCCAAAAACAGACATATTTGAAGGCAAAGAGACTGCTCACTCTTCTTTTACATATTAATAGATCTATCAAACTTACTATAAGTGGGTGGACAAGATGTCAGACAGGAATGTATCAGCAATGGGAAAACACACGAGGGAAAACTATGGCACATAATCAGGAACAAAACAGAACCATGAGGTAGCTCAAGGAAACAGAACAGATGAACTGACAAGGAACGAAGGGAACACAGAGACTTAAATGCAGGGATGCAAGAGTATTTGAGAACAGGTGAAACACCTCAGGGTGGGGCAGACAATCACAAAGGCAGGAAAACACAAAACAGCAGACAGACACATAAGGTAAGTAATTTCATAGTAAAACAGGATATAAAAAGAGTAATTCAAAGGGTCACCTCATTACAGTTTCAGATCATTAGTAAAATTAGAGTGGCTCCAAAATATTGTGTATGGAAGGAAAAACACACCGGAGAAAAGAAATGATTTTCTGGTACAATAAATCCATGGTGGAAGCTAATAAGGACCTTTGGGAAGCAGATTTTCTACTGTATCGCAAACATTTTCAAAGTTTTTATCAAATGTTTAGAAGCCTGCTTTTCCGTCAGCTTCATGTCTTCTTCTCCTCTGTTATTGCTGCTGCAGACAGAAATGCTTGTCAGGTCATCCTTATCCTACTCCTTGCTCGTGGGTCATGTGATACAAACAATATGGCAGCCAAAGACAATGCCAAAGACAAGGTTTGGCTTCATAATAATATAGTTAAACATATCATTTCAATCTTTCTGACTAATTCTGTTCTGTCCCCACCTTTTTCTCCTCCTTTTGCTTGCTCCTCTTTTTCATAGCAGGAACTAATCCGCTGTCAGTGTGTGTAATTACAGTGGAAGCTCTTTGGTGGTTGGCCTGTACATGTCCACACAGACTTCCACGCACACGCACACACTCAACGCAGACTGAGAGCGGTGCTTACAGCTGGAACCCCACTGCTATCTGTGGGATGGGGGAAAAGTAGGTCTCTCATCTTGTTAATCACACACATACAGTTTGCTGCTAGATGAAGGTGTTGATTAAACACGTTGGTAAGAGAAAAAGGGAGCTGCAGCTCTGCCTGAGGATTTTTATGAGGAGGTGAGTTTTAGGTCAGCCCGAAAATCTTCTGCGCTGATCAGATGTTGAGTTTTCCTGCAGATTTTTTTTTTTTTTTTGTGAAGGAATGTACTCTCACACTTGGGACTCATAGTACTTGAAAAACACTTGAAAATAAAGCAATGTCTCCTAGGGTTACAAAATACAAATTAGTGTAACCTATGCACAACAGTTGCACATATTAATATTTTTAAAACAGGAATATGTTGGTTCGGTTTGTTGGTTCCAGACTTATGAAAGCAAGGCCCAAGTTATAATAAAAACAAATTATCCTATAATATTGAGTTTAAAATCCCTCTTGAAGACAGAAAACAAGAGATACTCATTTATACTTGCTCACCAACTTCCTGTTACAAGCATTAGACATCTTTGAGCACTGCAAAGAGATCTGACTCTTATGTTGCAGGCACTAGATATACACTATGCACTCCAATGTGGGCAGGAGCAGGCAGTGAGCGTCATCATAGTGGGATGAAATTAAATGTGTTCTAATTCAGAAATCTATTATTACTGGGTTTAACCATACATGCACGTAGATGGTCTTCCAGCAATCCATATGCACTATATAAGGTAAGGTTAAGTTCCAGGTGAGTTTGTCCTTCACTCTCCCTCTCTCCCACTCTATCATCTAAACATCAGTAGCCAAAAAAATAACCACCTCTTATCCAAATCTGATCCATGGGCAGTAACACTATCACTGCTTCTCAGAATTCGGACATTCCAGCATCTGGTTTGAATCTGCTGCTATGGGAAACAGCACAAACTATCAGAGAAACAGGGACTCAATCCATAAAGTTTTTATCCAATTTTAGGTCCCGCAGCTTCAAGTTTAATCCATAAGGGCTGCATGTGTCTAATTTTCTTGCAGGGTGAGGCGCACAGATTTCCAGCATAAAGCACTGGTGCAGGTGGAAGTGATCAGGATCTCCACGGGAGCAGGTGGGAGTGGAATGATGCTGTAATAATCGGAAATCCTACAGGAATTGGCGGGTAAACCCTTTTTTTTCTTTTTTTCACTTGATTAATATTTGCAGAAATTCAAATATCTATTTCACCGTTACAGCCAAAGAGAATCTGTAACAGAGCCAGAGAATCTGAGCCCTCTGCCCCACCCCAAATGGTTCTCACATACAGGTGGAGAAGTTACGAAAATCCTGACTGTGTGAGATGTGATCATTTTCCTCTGCGCTGCCGCTGCCTTGCGTGTTCCCGAGCAGAGGCCATGTGACAGCAGATCCAGGCAAGCAGCCAGCGGAGAGGAACTGCACAGACAACAATGCACAGGAACATGCACGAACACTTACACATGCATTCACATCCATGCTAATGTATCTCTCCATGCATGAGAGCGTACATGCCTCAGCAGCGCATGCTGTATACACACACACAAACACACTGTTTTGTCTGTGCATGTGCAGACAAAATCATGTGCATGTAGCAGGAAAAACAGTATATTGAGAGAGCATACACAGAAACGCATGCTGCATAAGCCTGCTCACTCACTTTGTCCATCTCAGCCCTCTTTCACTAACTCGAAGCCAGTGATGTATGAAACTGAGATGTGCAGCATGTGACTCTATTAATGAATGAATAGCTCTCAGCATAGAGTGTGTGAGTGCGCTTGCATATGAGTGTGTATGTCTTGAGTATGGTGGAATTAATACTCCCTTTGATCCCCTCTTGCGGTTCACTCAGGACTGTGGATGGCTGTGTGTGTGTATGTGTGTGACACGAAGTGCAGAAGAGAGGGGGGTGTAAGCAAATCCCTCTCATTCAGCAGCTAGCTACCGTTTGATATATCATTCAACTAAAAACGAGCCTTGGCGGAGGGAGGGAGGGAGGGGTGAAGAGAACGACGGGGATCGAGGCAGAAAATTGGAGCTGACAGAGATGAGGCGAGGAAGAGAGAAAAAGATGAGAGCGATAGAGAAAGGAAGGAAGATGGAGAGAGTTGGCAGAGGGATGAAACAGGATTCAGAGGAAACGGGTCAGTATAGGACGTAAGAGGCCACTGCAAAGGATAATTAGAATCTGGGATCTACATTTCCTCTCCATTGATTAACTATGAATGGAGCTGGCAGTGTAGTTTAGTAATGCAGTAGAGGGCACTTTGTCTCTCTCTGTATGTACATGTGTGTGCTATGGTCCGGCCCCCGTTGTGTACCCGAACACACAAACGTGATTCGAGAGGATTCTTTGGCTGTGTCCAAACATCCTGAGTGAAACACAGTGATCTGTGAAAAGTCACATGGTCAGTTCCGCTCTGAGGAGCACACACACTCCAGCAGTCAGTGCTCCAGCAGTAGCTCAGCTCATATTAAGAAAGAGAAGAGGGGGAGAGAGACAAAAGCTCTCACAAATGTTGGATTTTACGAATGAGGCCAAGAGTCTGTACTTGTCTCCGGGCAGTGACAGGCAACAGTACAAACTAGAAATGAAGTAAAAATGCATGTTTGCGTCTATGTACTGGATGTTTTTGTTTATTCTCTCATCCAGCCGTTTTGTCAATGTGTTTTTTTTTTTTTTTTACTCTGTATGAACTACTCTAACACCGTATTATTATAGTATTAGTCTGAAATGTCTGATAGTCTGATAATCTGATAGATCATAAATGGGTCATCGACACCTGTTTCATCTACTTTTCCTATTTCACTGTTCAACCTTCCTCAAAAGGCTTAACTTAGATTGCCTTACACATATACAGGATACACAGGCTAATTTTCTTTTTTCACACTAGTGGCTCTTGGTGAAGTGAAAACATAACTTTTGTATTATCCTGAGTAATCCCACTGACATCTGTAGCTACACTAATGATACAGCCTTGGAACAGAGACTTCCTCAACAGAGACAAGTCCCCCCTCCCTCGCCTCTTATGAGCGAAAGCACTTGTGAGTTTTGTGGCTATGGATTAAATCAAATTTCAATGATAGAAGTACATATGTGAATTGTAGTTTATATTCTTTCAGTAATGATGGCAGCTGACTGTTGTCTACTTTCCTAGATGAGGCCTTGAAAAGCACAGGGTTGTGTGTGTTTGTTTTGGGGTTAAATCGTGAGCGAGGCAGCAGCATGGAGGTACAAGTTCTTCCTGAGGCCATGGTCCATCTGGGAGCAAACAAAGCCAGTGTGATGCTGTGAAGCTTTTTTGTTTCTGTTCAACTCATGGCCACCCCTGCTATTACTGTTTGTCTTTCTGCATCTTAAACTTGAAATGCATGGTTCCTGGATCATGTTAGTGATTGGTTGTCATCACTAGGAGGTGGTTACACCAGCGTACACCACCAGTACATCACTACTTTGAAACTAGTTAGAAGTTACTAGGAAGTTAGGACAAACACAAATATAGGAATGGATTTAAATACCATCATGTAAAATATAATTTTAAAAAACTAGGTTAACTTCGTACTTCGTACTCCACTACATTTGTTTGGTAACCTAAGCTACTAGTTACGTTGCAGATTCAGATTAATGATACAAACCATAATTAATAAATAAATTATGATATATTATAAGATGTATTATAATAAGGTTAATCTAAGATAGGTCTTTAGTGACTGATCATATAACATAATCAAAAATATCATGCATCAATGGTTATGATCCAGTAATATAAAATATATTATTCTTAAATGGGCCATTCAACAGAATAAATTCTTTTACTTTCGGTTCTGTTTGTACATTTTGATGCTAATACTTGTGTTCTTTTACTTAAGTACATTTTTGACTTTCACTTGTAAGAGATTATTTCTACAGTGTGGAATTGCTTCTTTTACCTAAATAAAAATCGGAGTACCTCTTCCCCTGCTGAATACCTCCGAAAAACATGACCCAACATAATTTTTTAAAGGAGAATGTGTCTTGTCTAGCAATAGTGCTCTATTTCAAATTGAAAGTGAAACACAATCTGTTCTCTTTCTTTCTTTCTTTCTTTTTTGGCTGTTTTGTAGAGCAGGCCTATGTGCTTCAGATCCCATGAAAGACCGGCCCATAACTCTGACTGTGTGCCAAAGCTTCCACAATCTATCGATTCTCCGGTGCACTTTAGCTGTAACCCAACTCTCGGCACCCATCAATCCTCTCAGCCCCCTCTGCATCCCGCTGCAACATCCAAAACTGCCTTCTAGGGTACTGGGGCTGACTGGAAATTATTGATCCTGACATGGACCATCTGATTATGATGTGTTTTATGATTGTCTGGGTGGGAGCTTTATTGTTTTAGTGGCCGCATCTGGTTTCTGATGATGGGCCTGATGAGGTCAGTGAGGAGGGAGAGGAGAGGAGAGGGAGACAGTAGTGAAGAGTGAAACACAGAGAACAATAGAGAAAGAGAGAGACAGAGCGATGCGTTAGAGGGGAGAGTTTAATCGATACTCTAAAGCATGACATCATCATTTAGCCGGTCTGGAGGGACGTCAGGCGCTCTGCCAGTAACCGACAACAACCAGCCCCCGGCCATGAATCATTAATGTCATCCGCTCATCCATCCCTCTGCGTTGGTTCTGTCCAGTCTGATTTTACAGGCCAGGGCACCTTCAAGCCAAGCAGCATGTTTGTCAACAACAGGAGCAACTGATTTCAAATGCTGCTGTTGTTGTGTTGAACTAATTAAGAGAAATGGAGCTTGAAGCCAGACATTACATACCATTATAATCACAACTAGAACACCACATTGGTATTTTTTAAAAATGATTCCTGTAGAGTAGAAAACAGTTTTTCTTTCTTTACATAGATTTAAGAGCTTTTTTTTTTTTTTTTTTTTAGCTCCAAAAGGCTTTGTGAACTACTCTTAGATCAAAAACTTAGTTTCTCCTAACTCAGCCATTTAGGAACACAAGACACAACATATTTACTTTATTACTATTTTACTGGACTTCAACTTTTACCGAAGTGCTTTAGTTGCCCCACAGCATGGAGCTCTGTACGCCCAACCATTCACTGAAAAAAAAACATTGCACACAAGTCAGATGTCAACTACGTCTCCCATCAACATGCAACTGGCAAAATAAAAAAGTGGTATATAAATGTAATTTCTAGGACACAGGGTTGACTGAAGTATCCTTCTGTGCTGACTTCTACAACATTTACTCTTACTTTTTCCTACTAGTACTAATATAACCACAGTACTACTGTATGCTAAGGTTATTGCTTCTTTTCCCATTATTACTCTTTCTGAATATCACTGCTACAAGTGCAACTCACAGTACAACTACAGCTACAATACTAAAGTCTGTACTGTTTTTTATTATTACCGCATACGACCACTGCTGCATCGCCACCACTGCTACAGTATTATGATACAACTTATATTTACACAATTGTTTTCTTCAGTTACTGAAAAATACAATATCTCAAATGTTTTGTGAGTATTGACTAATGGGCATTTGAAATGATACGGAAACATATTCTTCATATGAGCCTGCCTATTCGGAAATCAAAATTAAAAAGAAAAAAAAAAAGAATTAATGTCAGGGGAAATCATACAAACACCACCCACATGCTAAATTAAGCAAACCTATTAGATGGTAAACAGGAGACATCCTCGACCTAACCCAGCTGACCTCTAGACGAGACATCCTGTCTCGTCTGGAGGTCATTTATATTTACAAAAAACACACACACACGAAGGATGCAAAGGATGCAGAAGGTGTCCACACACCCAAAGATATCTGAGATGAACATATGAACGGACAGAGAGAAAGGGAGAGTCTGTGAGTAGGGAGAGGAAGATGGGTGAGGTTAGTTAGTATTTCTGCTGTCTGGAGGTGAATTGGTCCCTTGTGGATTATTAATGAAGCAGGGAGAGC
The DNA here is from genome assembly GCA_037833715.1 of Toxotes lorentzi. Taxonomy (NCBI): domain Eukaryota; kingdom Metazoa; phylum Chordata; class Actinopteri; family Toxotidae; genus Toxotes; species Toxotes lorentzi. The sequence goes on from JBBMJY010000018.1 coordinate 17,837,985, forward strand.
CCCTTGAAACCCTGTACTCTTGCCCATTTTAACATTAATGATCCAGGCACTACTGAATATCCTTGCTGTTAGTGTAGACAGACACTAAAAACAGACTGAGACACACATGCAGCCACAGAGATACTGCATATCATTTGATCTTAAGTCTTTCTTAGTGTGACAGTGTTCTAAATTAGTTTATTGGTGGTAAAGTTTAGTTATAGTACACCTCCCTAGAGCAGAAATAAACATGGAATGCATAGACATGACATAAAATACAAACATGAACTACAGATCAAATACAAAAGTATAGTGTGAACATTACTGTGTGCAACACACAGTACTGTTGAGAGACCATATCTCCCCACCTCAAAGTCATCCCACCCAACCAGGTGTCTCCAGCGCAGTGGCAAAAACATGATCCCCAGCTGGCTTCCCACCCAGGAATACTTTAAGTTTGGTGAGGGTCCAGGATAAGGATATCAAGATGGGTGTAATGTGAGATCTTTTAATGCACCTTGTTAAAAGCCTGGCAGTTGTATTCTGGACCACTTGTGAACAATCCAAGGAAGTCCTGCTAATGGAAGTAAAAGGAGAGTTAGAGTAATTCAAGTGGGATGAGATAAATGCAAGATTAGACCATTGCTATGGAAGAGACACAGAGACACAGAGTCTACAACCACTGGTCCAGTGGTGCTTTGAGCTAAACATGCTTGCAACGACAATGCTAACATGCTGATGTTTAGCATTGTCTATGCTCATAATGGTCACATCTTAGTATATAAGAGGTACTCTTAAGTAAAAATACCAGTTCAATGTCTGTCCAATACTTGGACAGTAGTTGTACTAGAGTTAAAAGTTAAAAAATGTTGACCTTGTGATGATGCTAGATGAAAAGTCAGAATATCACCAAAGTCATTATGACACATAGTCTGGGATCCATGAATGTCTGTACAAATTTTGAGCCAGTTCCTCTAATAGATGTTGAGATAATTCACTGGATATTTGAAAATTTTCTTCTGTTCAAAATTTTAAGGCAACGGATTTAGTATTTACTGCAATATTTCAGTCTGGACCAAAGTGGTGGTATAACGTTAAACATAGTTGTAATCAACAACTTTCCTAAATCAGTGCGCAAAATACTGTATTTTAGATTGCAGGTAACCATAGCAACAGGGCTTCTGTTTCCTGGTATGTTACCATTCAGTTTTCTCTCAGTGAAATGAACCTGACCATGTTGTAACCTTTGCTTTGCCCTTAATTTTCATACATCAGAGGACCTCATCTTGTCACATCACCTCCATGTGAGTTTGCCATTCTTCAGCTGGATAAAAAACAGGAGCCACTCAAGTGTGGCATGCTGGTTAAAAAGTCAGGGTCTGGTCATAAGTAAAGCCTGAGTTTTTAAAAGAAAGCCTGGCTCCCCTTCGGGACCAGCCGTGAGGAAGAGCAGATGTTGTGGTCTCTCATCTTTTTACATGTGGAATCAAAGGATTCCCACAGTGGCTGCTGGAGTATCTAAGGAAAACCCTCTCAACGATCTCCTTCACAGGCTTAAAGAGAGGTGTTATGTCACTGTATATCTGCAAAGGTTAATCCCAACATCCAACTGCCACAAATACGCAGACACCTAAACACACAAACACATGTTTACGTACACAAACAAATGTGTACATGCATAGAGATACTTACACTCTCACAAATAAACACGCTCACACTTCACCACTCTGGTTAGTGCTGTGGCCTAGTTGCCATAGTGACAGGGTGACAGAATATTAAGCTCTATAGGTGTGTGTGTGTTACTGTGTGTTACTGTGTGTGTGTGTGTGTGTGTGTGTATGTGTGTGTGTGTGTGCGTGTGTGTGTGTGTGTGTGTGTGTGTGTGTGTATTATCACACCTCACCCTCTCCCAGAATGTGTTGAGTGTTGATTTGCGAGGATTTCATCAGTGCTTCGGCACAGCACTGGTGTGTGTCTGTGTGTGTATGTGAGTGTGTGTGGGTCAGTCTTGGTGTGTACATTTGCTTGTGTGAGTTACTCTGTGTATGTGTGTGTGTGTGTATGAGAAAACAGAGGAAACACTTGAGCTCGTCTGTCGGCACTCCAGAAATAGGCCTGACGAACACCTACTCACCAGATAAGAGCCTCTTTTCCATTGAGCCCCAGACTGAGAATCACTGTGACTCAAAAATTACTCATTTTCTCCCCCTGAATCAACCAGCTGAGAGCTGACTTTTGCAAATTATGTCCCACTTTATAACTTTTATTTGAAGAAAATACTAAACTAGGCAAGATAGTGCAATAGGTGAAACATGTAGAGCCAGATGTTTATTCTAAACTGGATAAAACAGTAATCTGACAGGACATTTGGGCACAGAGTAAACCTTTAAGCCTAAGAGTCACTGTTTTAAAACAAAGGTAAGATACTGATTTAACATAACTGTAGATGACTGGTTTGTGCTGCTTTGTTTTTTTATAGACAAGATGATGAAGAATGCTTTTCATTATATTTACAGGAACTCTGGCTTACAGTTACCAATGCTGAAATGGCTCTGCAAAGTTGTGATCGCACCAGATCTGGCTCCCCATTCATTTCCGAGGGGAGAGGTGAGAGATGTATTCGCTCCCTGCCTTATTTGCTTCACACAGCATTTAATGTAATTGAACTCTGACACAAAATCACAAGCCTCTCCAATGTCCGACTTATTTGAGAGAGGGATTGACCTCTCATTCAGGAAATAGCGATTTCTTAAATATTCTTGTTTATGTAACTACATGGCAAAATAAGATGCAGCAGAGAAGGAGGGATGCTGCTTGTCTGCAGTGAATTGAAGGACAAGAGATAATGACAACACACATGCCATTACATGTCCCACCTGCTTTGGGCCACACCAAACAAGTAAATCTGGCTTGATCAAGATAGTAAAAGTAAAGGCAAACAGGCACTCAGAGCAATCAACCAAAAGTAAAAGGACACAGCAAACAGATAAACGTCCTAAGATACAAACAAAAGATTGTGACATGGATGGACAGAAACCAGGTAGGACAAAACATAAAGGCTGCACTGCAAACAGACAACCTGCTGGAGAACAAGGGCAGAGGTGCCGCTATATATACTGAAGGACTAATTAGGTGATTGAGAGGAGGTGTGCAGGTGGCTGTGAAGGTTTGGTAATGATGAAAGGTGGGAAACACTGAGGACAGCTTCAGGGCAGGGAGGGAATGGGCCTTCTTTTGATATGTCACAGCGGGAAAAACACAGGTGTAAATAAGAAAATGAATGATGGCCAAATTCCATTTAGTTGCTTCAGTTTCTATTGTGCCTGCTGGCCCACTGTCACACTGACATGGCTTACTGGGACATTTGAATAAAACTGAGTCATTGTTAATGTTAATAACACCTTTTTTTGCTAGTGTGACAAAAAGTCAAAATGTCTGCTGTAAAAAAGTCCTAATTTATAGAATTAGTGGTTGGCAGATGAATGAAAGGTTTAAGGTGCAGAAGATTATGAACTGGCTGTCATCATGACAAGCATTTTAGTGTTTCTGTTTTCATTCTTCTCATCATTTTCTATTACTGGAAGCGTTTTCTGAGCAGTGCTTGTCATAAGAACAGGACCTTATTGTTCTTAAACTCCACTTGTCAGTATCTTCTTGGAAACACAACATTTTGTTGTGCGGGAACTTAAAAAAAAAAAAAAAAAAAAAAATCAGGGTGAATTTCTGTTCAAAGAGATCTGCTCCTTTCAAAATAAACCTGGGTAAGTGACAGTCTGTCAGACGAGCCTGTTCATGAGTCTTTTCTTTTCTATTCTGTTTGACCATACTCAGTACAAATAGTCCTCTGCTCTCTCTGGAAGCCCATACGCCCATCATTACTTTAACAGGAAGCTGGGTGGTTAGCGAGTTGGATGTTAATGGTCACAGCATCTATTTTGAGGCTGAGTGCTGCAACCTGAGACGGCTGGCAGCTGTGTGGACCTGGACTGGGCCGCTAGCCCTGAGCACAGGGACAGGAAGGCAGATTGGACACTGGGGTTTAGGTGTCAGTATGTGTGTGTGTTGTGTGTGTCCGAGAGGGCAGGAAGCGGACGTGGACACCCGAGTCGTCTGAAATGAAGGGAATCTGTCGCCTCTGATCACATGGTGGAATCTGTCGCATCGGGCCAAGGACAGGCCAAGACTTTCCCACAGTCAGAAAATTAGTCAGAGAGAGACAGACAGAGAGTCACTTCTCTCAGTTCTGCCAAAAACATGAGGTAGAGACTGAGCAACACTTCCTGTTACGCTGCAGCCTCTATCAAGACATAAAAACCAACATGTTTATTAAAATGAAACTCAAGAGCCAAGGCTCCAGCATGCTCTCAGACCAAAACAAAATATAATATTTACTTGGGGAAAAACTGACGTAGTGAACAAAGCAGCAAAATATCTCAGAGCATTTCTCAGCATGAGGGAAAACAACAACACCTGAAACTGTACTGAGCTCCTTCAGTGTCTCCAACCTCTTTTTTTTTTTTTTTTTTTTTTTTACACTATCTCTTGTCCTCTGTGGTTACCACCATTACCACACAAACTATATCTCATTTGCATTGTGTATACATTCCGTATATTCGTTTATGCTGTAGTTTTTAAGATTTGAGAGCTCATTATTGACTTTGAAACATCAGTTTGGAATACAGACTCAACACAGGTCCATTTAGTAGCTGCTGTGAAGCTTTGACAAAAGCTTTGATTGAGAAAAATGAAGCATTAAAACACAAAAAAGATCAAAAATTGACCAAAAGACCAAGAGCATTCTGCTGAAAACATGGTATGACAAATGGATCATCCTCTCCTCTCCTTCTCCTCTTCTTCTCCTCCCCACAGCAGCTAATCTTCCAGTAATGATGTGTTTTCAGCTCAGAAAGCACCCCATGTGTCACTGTCAAAAGTGTGTGTGGCTTGTTAGCTGACAGAGTGAGAGGGCAGATTTGACTTGACCCAGTCACATGCTGCAGTTAACAGAGGGAGGCAGAGACGATATCACAACCCTCTGAACTCTTTGAAAGAGAGAAGGCAGAAACTTGGACTCGTGTTCGGTTGAATCGCTTTCAAAAAAAACTAACCCATTCAACATGTATTGTGAAATGTAAAATGTGTTGGTGTCAATGGGAAAATGAACCAGCTGAGGTGAAAACAAATATGTGCATCCATTCACCACTTTGACCACAACACTGTTTCTTTGCACTGCACAATTTCAGTGTCAGCCTGTTTCTAGATTAATGTTCTTCAGGCAGTTCTGTCATGATAAAGAATTATATTCCTCTTATATGCATTTCAAGACACTGTGGTCATTAAACGTTTTTTTCTCTACCAGGCTATATTTATTAGCAGGTGGAATTTATTGAGCTATTACTTGTAGCACAGGAATCCCTCTTCTACTCAAAGGGATAGTGTGATGATAGGAACTAATCTGTGTTCTTGTGCGTGCGTGAGTGTGCACAATCACACCAATCGTGCATGCACAGATGCAGACACCTCAGCTGCTGTGCTGTAAAGCCCAGCTTCATGTTCTCCAATACACTGCAGCCTGGGCAGCAACACAACCAAGGGATTTGTAGCTCATTAGTAGCCCCGTCACACACACACTCACACACTCGCGCACGCACACACACACACACACACACACACACACACACACACACACACACACACACACACACACACACACACAC
>JBBMJY010000018.1:17843780-17870596 GCA_037833715.1 Toxotes lorentzi
CACACACACACACACACACACACACACACACACACACACACACACACACACACACACACACACACACATACAGGATATGACTTGTTGACATCCTGATTCTGAACACTGCATTTTCAGCTCTCCCCACAGATAATGGACACTAATGAGGTGAGAAGACAGAAGCAGAGAGTCAGAGGGAGACAAGTAAAGACAGGGACACCAGACACCAAATTGGGGCAGGGGAGTAAGAGAGAGAGAGGACTCCATAAAAAAAAGCATTAGCTGGATGAAAGAAAAAAAAAACACACGGGATGAATTAGCTACAGAGACAATTAAGTGCTTTTGAATGAAACGAGAACACCCTGTGAGGACATAATGAGATTACAATGCGGAAAGAACATTCATGATTATTTTGAATCCACCAGAGAGCTCTCATCCCTGTTGATTCCAAAACGCATGTTAACTCCCCAATAATAAAACACTTGACATGCAGTGTGCACACATTTGCTTAGTCTGAACAACAAAGCCAGAGTTTGATAAGACAGGGATGGAATTTAAAATGATACAGACTCATCATTCCACTTATTTTTTCCTCTAATTGTTCACAAAACTGAAAAATGAAATGAAGCCTTCTCTGCACCATTTGCTAACTGATTTGAAATAGGAGTATTTTTGCACTTCCACAAATTTGTAGGTCTTGTGCAAGGCAGGATATGCCAGCTTTTCAAAACTGGCAACTTGGCCTGGGCCTTAGGCTCGTAGGGGCCCCAGAACCCCCAGGTTGTTTGGGATTATGCACAACTATAGTACTATATCAACTGACATGATAGGGGCCTTAGCAGGAGTCCAGACTGAAAACAGCCCTGTGTTCGGACAATGCATGGGGCTGCGCTGGTGGGGCCATGTCCCTTCATGTCCCACAGAGACATGAAATACCAGCTCCAATAAGTCCAGTTTGAGTCACAGATCCATGAGATTGAACATTTATCTGACAATCAAACTCTGCACAGTGGTTCATAATACTCAGAGACAGGATTATACAGCTCTGGAAAGTTACCACGATGGCAGCTTTTCCATCTTTTGTTGCAGCAATTGTGAGGTAAACAATAGAAATACAGCCTTCACATCACAAAGCAATCTGCTTGCACATATTTGATATCTGGCCACCTCAGTGCTGTGCCATATTTTTTTTTTCCCCGTGGGATTCGTTGTTTAAAAAAAAAAAGTACATGCAAATTTTTTTTTCTCCTTAAAATGTTTTTTTCTCCTTCATTCATACAAGCTTGTCAAACTGAGACTTGCCTGCCCTGCACGTCATTGTACTGTAGGAACCTCCGACAAACATAACCCACATTTTGCTGCTTGTAGACCAGAGAATATCCTTGGTTGTGTTTCAATCTATGTATCGTATGACTTTTCTGACAAGTGGAGCTGAGAGAACGATGGTTATGCAATGCTGTTTCTTTCTATTCATCTGAGCTGTTATTTTAAAACAGCACTATGAATAAATAGCCTTCAGTGAGTCTTTCGGAAGGACACGGCTCAGGATCAGCCTTTCTGTCAGCGTGTTTGTTATGCTTAGCTGTGTAACCAGTGAAATACTGTTTTAGATTTTTTTTTTTCAGGCTTTCTTTGATTTGGGAAGATATTATGCAAGGGAAATGCATTTATTCAACAAGCATGAAAATCCACCTCCTGTATTTGAATCCATTTAAATCAGAGAGGAAGAGAAGACACAACTGAAATGTAAAATCCGAATAATCAGTGGACTAATATGCATTTTTTACATTCTTGTGTGTGAAGTCTACTCTACAGGGAATCGAGTAGCATTATGTAACACAACTCAATGTAGTTCAAGCCTTCATACAAAGAAGAGAACATGGAGTGTAAAATTTAGGCCATAAGAGGGAAGCTTTCTCAGATACAGCACATGAGGGAGAAATACTTATTGGAGGATTAAAGAGTGGTTTCTTAAACCTTTATTCGCTCAGGGAGCAGCTCTTGAACACACGCTGTGAACTCTTTTCAACCCAGACAAATGGAGCTGCCTGAGCCAAATTAACTCCTCTGGAGAAGCTGGGTGTCAAGTGTGTTGCTCAAGAGCACCTCAGCAGAATTTAAACACTTGCTTGCCACTTCACAGTCAGTTACACTGAAAATGTTCCCTTACATGGTTCAACATTTTTGCTGTCTTTCTGAGGGGATAAATTGATAATAAATGGAGCTGGAGCCAGGAAGAAATGAGTGTGGCTTAGCATGGCTAAGCTTAGTGTGGCTGTTGGGTAGGACAGCTAGCCTCTCTAAATGTGCTTTTAGACACATTTTCTACTTTTAATAGAAAGTGAATGTTGTGTGTCAGTGGCTAGGAACAAGGGAGAAAGGACCCAAATACAGACACTCAGGGCAGACTGATGAACATTTAATAACAAAACAAACAAACAAAAAAAAATCATCCACAAAGAACTAAACCTCTGAAACACAAAGTCAAAGGAAAGCTCAGGGATTCTTACTGGGGCAAAAAGACAAAGGATGGTAAGTCCACAGGAAAACACAAGCAAAGGATGGATCACAGGTAGAAACTTACAGATACAAACTGAAGCAAGACAACAGAGATCAACACACACTACCTGACAAGGGAAGCACCTAGACTTAAATACACTGAAGGTAATTAGCAACAGGTGATCCACATTAGGGCGGGGCAGACAATCAACAAAGGCGGGGAAACAGACAAGGACAGGAAGTAGATGGGAACAGATACACAATGAACCCGACTTCAAAAACAGGGAATGCTGAATGAAACCAAAAAACCAAAACTAGAGTCCAAAAAGTCCATAAAGAGTTCAACAAAAGTCCTACAACAATCCAAAACAGAGATGATCACAACAGTGAATCCGTTAATCTCTGATAGATGTGGTTTTGCAGGTCATTTTTTACTTTACAGTAAATACTGTAAAAACATATTTTAAGCTACACTGTCAGTGCCTGAAAGAGAAATTCTCCTTTTGCCCATCCACAGTGAGATCAAAGCACAGCTTACAGAATTGTCATGTGTGGGAAAAGAGATTCATTTTGTTGCTCAAGTACACTTCTGTGGGGCGCATTTAAACTGTGAAGGGGGGCTGAATCACTGTGCGATCCTGCTGACCACTTCTATTATCAGGGCACAGTCTCAGCTCGATTGATTTGGGTTCAGTACAGTGCAGTTTGGGTCAGTGGGAGTTTGCAGAGGCTGATTATGCAAGCTGATTGATAACCTAATGGGGTCAGATAAGACTCTGGCTAGAGTCCAGGGCACAATGATAAGAACTCACCACTACAACCACAACATGCTACTACACTAATAAGGAAGACCCAGTAATAGGAGACTTTCCACTTGCAGCAGCTTAGACAGTTGTGCAGTATTTTAATACACCACAAATGCACACGCACACAGTTACACACACACACACACACACACACACACACACACACACACACACACACACACACACACACACACAGAGAGAGAGAGAGACACACACACACAGGAATCTCTACAAACTGTAATCACTTATTCTGGTTTCTGTCTGTCGGTCCTGCTGAGCTCTGCAACAAATCCACTTCCTTCCTGTTCTCGGTTACCATGGTAACAGCAAAGTAGAACTCTGTTATCATCAGATGGATTGGGCCGCAAAAATTATTTTTATCTCCACTTCCCCATCTCGCCGCCTCATATAACCAGGGGACTGAGTGTCCTCACAGGTTTCACGCTACAGCTGGAGTGTGCAGCCATTTCAAAGAATGTGAGAGAAGTTAAAAGGAGATAACGGCAGCGAGACAATCGGAAGCTCATTGCATGTAACAAGTGTAGATATTTATCAAACCTTCTGATATGCACAAATGGACAAATGTACACATACAGTGCAAAGGGCGAATGTTAGAGCAGCAGCTGCAACACAGCACGCAGATAGGAGAGCGATATGTTTAAAGCTCAGTGTTCAAACGGTGATAAAGCTGTAGCTTCTTCAACGAGTTCAAAGTCAGACTTATAGTCACCAACTCGGTTTTGATATTTCTGTGATGTATTTTAATCTAGAGTGAGAATTAAGCAAGGAAAATTATCATGCAAGTATTTCATGGTCTTGTATTGTTTGTAAATTCACCAAGTTCTAAGACATGAATTGATCATCATCATAACAAGTACTGCCTGTACCTGTTATGATGCCTGGCCAAAGTGTGACATAGCTTATCCCTGTGTGTCATCCACTGTTGTACAAAAATGTTTAAATGTATAAAGGCTATTACAGAATGCAAATACACTGAGTGGCTGTTGCTGAAAACATCCACTAAATCAAATCCAAACAGTGGTAATGGAAACCTTAACGATTAAAACTGCACTTTCTTTGAAACACTGATGGGGCATCACGGCCCGATGTTTGAGCTGCATACAAATGCTGCTGTTATTTCAGTTGTAAAGATCATCCTGATGCAGGGCTCGTCCCTGTGAGTATCTGGTGCCTGCCTCACATCCGGCAGTCATTTCTAATCTAAGCGTTTGTCTTAGAGGAGCAGCCGGGGTGAAAAAGGATCGCTGAGATGGTCTTAGGCCAGTAAGGTGCTCCCGAGACGATCAGGCAATTTAAAGGAGTCAACGTGCTAATGGTCTGCTAATCCGACTCTGGGGAGCACACCGCAGCGTTTCATTCATAATTCATGAATGCCAGAGAAGAGAGCATGTCTAATCACTGATTATTTTATGGGTTCATATCAACTGCTGGCTGAAAAATAACCGGATATATTTTGCAACTACATGAGTGAATGGATGTAAATTAATGGTGTGGTTCACATTTAAAGGGGATTGTTCAGGGTTCATTATAAAAATAAAGTCGGAGTGGGCAGGAGAAACTGGATGCTTAACACATACTTATTTTGAGTTAATGCCACATAAAGCATAAGAATATCACCATAAAATGTAAGATGTGTGCACGTCAGACTCATCTGTCCACAACAGGGAACTCCACAGTATAGTTTTATTTTTATCACAATTTGGGGAGACTAATTAGTAACTGCCCCAACACTGTATCTTCTATGATGCAATAAAACATGAACAGAAAATACAGCCTCAAGAATGACCACAGAGTTGAATTAACCCTCTGTGCCAGCCCTAAAAAAAGTAGGACTTGTTGTCCTATTGCTTTGTGAACAAATGACATACACAAACTTGTGTAACTAGTCTACCTATAGAGTTAAAAGACTAGTCACATGTAAGAATATCGTGGTTATCTTCCATTCCTCAAACAAACCAACCTCCATTAAGAACACTGATCAAAAAAATGATTTGCATCACGAGTGATTTCGACTTTTTCATGTCACTTATGTGAACCTCTTCACACACACATACTGTACACACAGTCTCACCCATGAAACACTCCAGTATGTTTCCCAGACATATCAGCTACAGTCTGGACTGCGGTCACTGACTGTAGTGTGGTAATCACCTGCTGTCTGTTGTTACTCTTTAACTTGCAAGTGCATGTGCATCGCACTTTATTAGCCTGCTGAGCTCCTCACCCTCACCTCTTCTGCAGTCACGTTAAACCCGGCAAGGAGGAGGAGGTGGAAGAGAGTGGGGAGAGATTTTGAGATGACATGAGAGAAGCGGAGGAAGGTAGAAGAGAGAACGAAAGACAGGACAGAGAGAATGAAAGAGAATTGGGAGAGTGGGAGACGAGAGGAGGTGAAAAAAATTAGCGAAGTAGAAAAGAAGGAAGGAGGAAAGAAAAGAAGGAAAAACAGAGAGGATGAAGTGAAAGGATAAATAAGGATGGGGTGGTCATTATCATCCTTATCACTGTATGTGCCTGAAACAAACATAATTTGTGCTTAATTTTGTTTCCAAAGGAAAAACAAAAAAGCTACAGCAAAAAAGCCTTGAACTTTTACTGACTGGAAACCAGTCCAGTAAAGTAACAAATGGACTGATGGTGATTGTAACTAAAATATGTGGTTGTAATCATCAGATGATGCCACCATGCAGTTAAATAGCTGTAGCAACCAAAAGGTATATTTGTTGTCATGAAACTTATCAGAGATAAATTCATAACGGTGGCGTCTTAGGTAATATCAAAGAGGGCAAAGGGAGCGGAAGGAATATATTTGCTCTGTTAGGACAGGATCAAAGTCAAACATTCCCATAGTCACATGTGGCTGCACATGCTCACATGCAGGCATCAGATGCCGCAGCAGCAGCAAGATTGGTTTTGACGCTGCAGGTACTGAAAACAGGCAGGATTTCAACCAGACTCCCCCCCTTACAGTCCCAAATGAACCCACAACACTTTCATTTTAGATGTTGGGACTTCAGAATTCACTGAGCCTCATAAGCAATGAGCTGAGGAATCCTCCAATTTTTGAAGCACTCCCCCTGCGGGGTCAGTGGTGGTCCACTGTTACTGAGGAAGTAACAACTGGGAGTTCAGCTGTTGGAGAGGCTGAGATCATAGTCTAAAAGAATTTGGATTTTTCTGCCAATCTACAAGTGTATAACCATATTTGGCCTCAGTGAAGCTGTTCCACATAACTAAGACGTGGATTCATTCCCCAAATGACATATGTCCATTGTGTGGGTTTTTAGAGTAATTTTCCCTGTTTAGCTTTCATGGCACCAATCATTGTGTTTAAGGTGATGTCAGTGATTTGTGGTGTTAAGACTCTGTTCAGGTGTGTGTTAGTAATGAGCTTGCGGGAAGTTCAGCGGCTGACACAGGTGAACTGGCGAGGTGTGTATTCTCCTGCTGCTTTCATCATACCAGCAGTTTCTTAACCATATGCCACTGACCTGCAAAGGTACACAGGTTTCCGGCTTTACAGTAGCTGATTTCACAGACCTTTCCCTCCTGTATGGTTAAAGGTGTGCGGATGACATTAAGCAATGATATTTTCATGTTGATGATAATAATGAGTATTTTCATGATTAGACAGGTGCAGTGGTTTATTGTCCTCACAGAGAAAACTCTTTGTGTTACACAACTTGACTACACAACTTGAGGTGGTCTCCTTCTGACTGTCAAAGGCCGACCTGTTTCAGCCTCAGAGGCAAGAGCCACCTGTACACACCTGGCAGGTCCTTGTTATCACTTACTGTGAGTTAATGAGATTGTGCTCCTCAGAAATTGAGAGCTCGTTTCAGCAAATGCCACAAAACATTCATGTGACAAATAGGAATCATGACATTTGTCTGTAAGGAGCAAAGGAGGAAGTTGGTGACTTTGTTACAGAAGCACAAAATCTGTGTCCAAAGGAGGTCAGAGTGGAATGATGTGTCCACAAAACGGCGGCTAGTTTGAGAGTATTGCTGAGAGTTTTATTAGCGTATGTATGTTATTTTGCTTTAATGCTTGCCTCTCTCTGCTATCCATTCACTTTTCTCTCTCCCTGTTGTTTTTTTTTCTCTTGCTTGTTCTTCGCTTAACTGTGACGCTTTTACTTGTGTTTTACAATGATAAATGGAGAGCGAGATATTGCACCTGAATCGAAACATTCAATACATGTAGAAGGCCTCCACTCCCTTTCCAGAGTTTGCATGGATAGGGTGTAAAGAGGGCAATTTTGTTTGCCATGTGCATCACAGATTCTGTGAAATCAATGTGTAATCTGCGTTGGCCCTGAGAACCATAATCATTAAATTAGAAAAACTACATTATGTGAACATACTGTTCTATACATTGCAACCACAGACAACGCATGACGCATATTTGCTGCTGAATCATCAGTGTGGATGGAGAGTGTGCTGATGCTGTTTTAACAGGAAAAGGTGAAACTTAATACAACATTTCAAAGCTAGTGGTAATTAGAGAGTAACAAACAGCAACACTCAAGCTAATGATGAAAGTGTTGATGATGGTGGTGATCACATCATGGCAGGTACATTTAAGCGATGAGTAACAACTGCTGCGGCTGAAACATCTCTCTCTGTCTGTCTGTCTTGTCAGCCTCGTTGGATTCTTTGTCCTTTCTAAAGTTTCCATTTTACAGGTATGCAGGTCTCAACGTGATGAAACATGAAAATCTCTCCGTCGTTTCGCTCCATCGCTCCTCTCATTCTCCCGCCCTCCGCTTCCGCTCCCTCGCAGATCCCCTCATATTATGCTCTTGAAGTGGTGAGGCTGCTGGAGAGAGTGCTGCACCGGTTCTTTATATAACTGTGAAAGAGAGCTCAGAGAGTCCAGTGCATCAGTACAGTACCACTCACAGTGGGAGGACAGTGCTCACCTGAGTACAGCAGCAGCAGCAGCAGCAGCAGCAGCAGCAGCAGCAGCAGCAGCAGCCATAGCAGCTATTTACTGTAATTATCTGAGCCAATTAAAGGAGCCAGCGACAGTGGAGCTTTTTGTAAAAGTAGGCAGGCCAGAGCTCCTCTGTTTGTCAATGTCATGACTGTGGCAGGTGTAATTTATTGGTAAGAATTTCAGCTCTGTCAATCAGACAGAGAACACAAGGATAATTTTATTAAAATAAGAAGGAGGCATGACCATTACTGAACTAAGTCTATGCTGCATTCAGGGGAGTGAAAATGGCAGCGTGTTTAACGTTTGTGTAAATGTTGTCAACTGATACAGAAATTATGGCACTAGTATAAAAAAAAAAAGTATTTAATGTTTTTTAGACTGCAAAAATGGAAGCCAGCACAAATACATGTAGATACAGACACTCATTCCCTTCACCAACAACACATATTCTGTCCAGGGCATGTTGGCACCTGCAGCTTTTGGGAAGAGGAGGAGTCGGGATCAGATATCTTCCTGCTGTGACCTCTCATTCACCCTGGGATTATGTCTGACAGCAGGAGGAAATCACACATTCCTAAACAGACAAATTTTGGTTGGTGCAGGTTCACTCACTCATCAACAATCTTAGCTGTGTTCTTGTGTGTATTATCATTAGCAGCAGTAATTAAAGATTTCTCTAAAATGGTTGAGTGTGACGATATGAAGTCTTAGACATGGGTAGCATGTGCTTGAGGTCCAAAGGGGCCCTAAAATTAAACTGGGTGTCAATGCCACATTTTTCCTTAATTTCAACCATTACTTATCATTATCTTATTAGGCTAAAACAGCACCCTGACTATGCTCTGTTTCCTTACCTCTTTCCACTGGGCGTCCATAGTCTGTAACAAACACAGTCAGTTAAAGCCAGCATTATGTTAGGGTTCCTTCAACAAAATATTTACTATTGCAGATTTGTGGTATATAACAGAATTTCTGTGAGACAGTAAAACCACCCAAACCCCAAAAGCCAATTCTTTATCAGGTAGCAACACATGCGCAGCCAGAACTATCTGTTAACTTGTGAGCGGGAAACATTTCCTGTTACATAAACTAACATGAGGATGATTGGCATATGGGAAAACCTGTCATTGTGTTGCCAGGAAACCAGAGAAGGGTGGGCCTTAATTTTCATTATTTAATCTATGCTGTCGCTGTAATATCCTGTCTGAATTACCATGAGGTGAGTGGCTCGCTTGATGGTGCGACGGCCGAGGAAGTCTTAGCAAAAAATGATGGAGAGCCACTGTAGAAGGAGGGATGAGCAGCGAGGACAGCACTGGAGGAAACAAGGAGATATTTATAGCCTTCTCAGCTCAGCTCACAGCATTGTCTTTAAGACGCTCCTTATTCCTTCTTTTTTTTTTCTCATCAAGCCTCATTCTTGCTTCCTCACTTTGCTGATTCTGTTTCTCTCTCCCACACTGTTACCTTTCATGTGCATACGTGCCATTATTACCCACCAGTTGAGAAGATGGAAAAGACAGGAAAGGTTATGAAGGAGCACAGTTGATGGACACACGGGTATCAGGAAGAGAGCCACTGTGTTTCTTGCAGGAGAGAGAGAGAGAGAGAGAGTTATTGCTTGTTTCTTTGCAGTGCAGCTGGAATTCCACTGTCGGTGTATAGAAATAGAAACCTTGTGCTGGTGTTCAGCAATTACCTCAAAATAACCATGCACTTGAAAGAATAGTTCAATATTTTAGGAGATATGCTGATTTGCTTTTCTGCCACAGTTAGATGAGAGGATCGATTCCACTCTCACAGCTGTAGGGTAAATATATAGCTGTAGTTAGAAGCCGGTTAGCTTAGCTTAGCATCCCTACTGGAAATGGGGAAGCAGCTCTCCTGGTTGTCTAAAGATTATCTAACAGCACCTTCAAAGCTCACTAATTAACAATATCTTATTTTGTTTGTTTACGTCTTACAAAAACTGAAGTGTAAATCGACAGATCTGGGGATTATGTGCCAGACTCATCCTTGGCCAAGAGCAGTTGTCAGGTAACCAGTGGAGGCTCTCTACTTGTTGTTTTTACACTTTGCTATTCGAACAGATTAAACAAACAAGACGCAGTATACGGTGCTAATTAGAAAGCAATAGAGGTGCTGGTAGGCAGATTTTGTTTCCAGTCTTTATGCTAAGCTAAGCTAACTGGCTGCTGGCTTCATATTTATAGTACAAACATGAGAGTCTATCAGTCTTCTCTTTTAACTTGGCAAGAAAGCGAATAAGCCTATTTATCAAAATGTCTTTCTCTGTGTTCTGTGTTCTGAAGTATTGTATACTATTCAATAAACAGGGTTCGATTGTGATTGAAGTGTTTTTGGTGGGTTTTTCTAGTCTTTTATGGTAAACACAAACCCATTTTCTTCTTTACTGCACACAAACACACGGTGGTGTATGGGAAGGGAAGTGGCAGAGTTTCAGTTTAAGCAATCAGATATGTAGCTGTGTCAGAAACCTTTGAAACCACAGCAAAGACACAACAAGACAAAGCCTGTATGTGTGTGTGTAGGATTGTGGAAGAAGATGAGGGGAAGTCTTAGGCAAAGCAAAACCAAAACACAAATATGAAAAATAAACAGTTGCTACAGTCTTGTTGTTCTAAGTTCTAAGTGGTTTTGGAAAGACTTATTTCCCATCAAAACAGATAATGATAACACTCTACTTTATTTTGTCTTGACCCTCAGGCTGTGAACCACAGCCTTACAATATAACCTGCTAAATCAATCACTCCAACAACGAATGCTGTACCATATAAGCTGTCGAAATGTTCATGGTCAATGGTCAATAGATGACGAAATCTCCTGCATTAACTGGAACTGGTTCTTAGTGCAAATTTGTGGTAAGAAATAAGAAGAAAACAGGTGTTAAAGAAAAAAATATTTCAATATTTATTTGCGGTATAAACATGTCTTGTGTTGTTTCCATATACTGTACAATACATAGGGTCAATCGTATTTCCTTCAGAAGACAGAAAGGTGAAACTGCCTCAGTTAACATGCCCCCTGTTTTTATACACAGACAGATTGCATCTTTTTTAAAAACTGTTTACAGCACAATACAAAACAGCTATTCAACATGTGTCTGAAGCTGTAACACGATGCAAGATGCATTGTCAAAAAAATCCCTGAAAAATTCCTCACTGAGGTAACATTTTTAAATCATTCACTTTTTCTTTCACTTTGTGTTTTACGCCACTGCCTCACCTCTCCTCTCCTCTGCTCTCGCTCATTCATGTCTTTCCATCCCGAGCACATTCTTACCAAGATGTAGCTACAAGTTTAAGGACACAGAAACTGCCGTTCCCGTGATCTGGCAAATTTACAAACAGAGAAAAAGACTTGATTTCTCTTTCATTGTTACAAAGACACAAAACACAAGAAAGCAGCTTGAAATCAACCATATTCTTTTTAAATAGAAAAGCTCCGTACTGAAATATATTTCAATCCTAGGGTGCAAGTGATAAAGTCCTCAACGTTTTTTCTTATTGTAAATGGGATATGACTCCAGACAAGGGAAGTCCGTTCAAGCATGGTAGTACTGTTTTCATCTCTGATGCTATATTAGGAGAGGAACTTTTGCATATAAATTCATAACATATATATATACTTAGATATATATTCATATTGAAAGGCCACAGGAATAGCATAGAGCACATTATATCAAAACAAGACGGAAAAAGACCTTGTAATTATTTCAGCCGGGTGGTGTAATCGTCTATTGTGAAACATAACTGGCATGCTGAACCACAGCTCTGGCTGTGTGTGTATGCGTGCATGTGTTTGTGTGTGTGTTTATGTTAAGTGTAAGTCAATGAGGGCCTCTTTCAGGTTGGTTTTGGGCACACCGGCCCTACATATTGGACACCCCAGGTGAAATGTTACTTCAGTCCACAAGCCGTAATCGAGCTGGATCTTGTATAATCATATAGAATAGATATAGTACAAAAGAAGAAGAATTTAAAAATTTTGAGGTCTTGAATCTACAAAATACTGCAAAAGGGTGTTTTGATATATTGCAGAGTAACAAAGAGGACCTCGTGTGACCCGTTACGGTAAAAAGACAGTTTGGTGTCTATTATTACCCATGTTCTGATTCAAATAACAGATAACAAACGTTTCTTTTTTTTTTTCTTTTTTTTACACAATGGTTTTTTCTAAAGTGAGATACAAAGAGTATTGAACAGTCAGCATTAGAAACAAGTTAGAAAGATTATGTAAGGCCAGCTAAAACCAACCCTGTTCAGATTCAACTGCTGTCCCCTCTGAAACCCAATGCTTTGTTTCTGTTTTGACCCCGTCCACATTTCTGGTTTGACACAAAATTTCTGTAGTTTGCTTTAAAACATTGGGCCTCAAGCAAAAACTGCATTGGGAACGTTGGATTTAGAACTAACTACAGGCCTGAGGACGACCTGATCGAAATGTAGTAGCTGTAATTCCAGTGTGTGGGTACTCCTTGTGTTGCAATTTTATTGATTTCTATTTTTTTTATTTTGCTATCCATCACCTATCCCACTGAGCTTTTGTGGATATGCACATGACTACTCTAACTTCATGAACTGCATGAACACAGGCAGAAAAACACTTGTTTGACCTATAATTCTTTATGAATTCACAATTGAAGTATGTTCCCGATTTCACTTTTAGGACTTTTTCTTTTTTTTTTTTTTGAGCATTTTGGATAGAGGAATTCACACTCTAACAGCTGCCTCAGCTGCTGCTCACTTCTGAGCCAAACATCCCCTGCGTTCCACCTGGCAGTGAACATCACCTGTAGCCGAACAGTACTCTCTTTTTTGTATTCTCTATTTCAGCTGCCTCACTTTTAAAAGTCAGGAGCCTCTCTGACTGACTGCTACGTTTTGGTCTGCGGCTTTCTGACAGCGAGGTCCTCAGTGTGAACTTCTGCTTTTTTAATCACAGAGACATTTTTGTGAATGAAACTTGCCTACAAAACTCATGAACAGATGAGATTCGACAAGCGATTTATGACATTTGAGCGGTTACTACGAGTTTACTAAATCCAATTTGGAGCACTTGTACAAACAAACCTCATGGAAAAAACAGGAGATTTAGGATGAGAATATGAAGACGTTCTTGCATGAGCCCCAGTGTACCTACAGATATTGACATTAGTCCAATGCTGCAGTGTCGTTCCACACATCCAAGGAAACCTACATTAAAAAGATAATTATTGCAGCATAGGGGAATTTTAACTTTTTTTTTTTTTTTTTTTCTGGAAATCACTGCAGGATTCTCACTTTTCAAAATCGTATTTAACACATTGTTTAAGTGCTACTTATGTGGACAGGGTCTCAGAAAACTCCCTGACCACATGCTGTGTGCCGCCGTGTTCAGCAGCAACAGCAGTTAAAAAAACGGTCCTCATCATTCGTCTGCCAACCCCATAAAGCAACATCCAACCCGTGGTTACGTCTACTGAGAGCATACAGTACCACAGCATGCTCAGGTATACAAAATAATATAGATCTGTTTACTATTAGCTCTATAATATGCCCTGATCAGCCACAACATTAAAACCAGATTTTAATGTTGTAGCTGGTCGGTGTATATACACATTTGTGTTCAATATATATTTCATATAATATACCCAAGGCTTAAGGGTGAATCAACTCAGACAAAATTTTCTTTGATGAAATGGGTGATCCCTCTCCAGAAAGACCTTCCTTTCCATTTTCTCAAATGCAGTTAAGGGACGTGAAGCTATTAAGTAGCTAAGTGCAGTCTGTAGCTGAGGCCAGTCCCAGTCCACAACACCATAATTCCAACACAGAGACCAGTTACAATCACAGTCCCTTTGTCCTAGAGTCCTTTTTGGCATCTATGTGGGCCCTAAAAGGAACCTAAGATAGGCCAACAAATCAAAAGAGTTCCTCTTGGGCAAAGAGAAGTTTGTTCTGTCGGTAATACAAGAGTGCTGAAGCAATTCTTTGCCCGAAGTTGCTAAAAGAAGCAGCCCAAAAAGTTGCTCGGAAATGTTAACACTACCTCAGTATCCCTGACGCCAAACCCGACCTCTCATTCAAGTCTCTGCCTCAAAGTAAAAAAGTAAGAGCTGTTAGAAACCAGTTTGGCAAAACATGCAAGTCAGACAACGTGTTGTGACGCAATAATCGAGGAAGTTAAGGGTTTAGTTTCTAACTGAAATGAAACAGATGACTAAAATAATCAAAACAACTTAGGCAACTAGATGAACAGTCATTTGGGGAAGGAAGCAGGAACTGGGAACTTGAATTTGAACAGTTGGCCAACGTCAGTTTTACTGCAGTGTCTTCACCCATTCCCAACCACATTTCAACTGACAACTCCAAACCCTGTGCCTGGTCTTACCCACTGTCTGCCTTAGCTTCTAACCCAACCCTGAACCCTGAACCTCGTCCTTTTGCTCAGGGCCCAGTTTCTGCTCCCTCCCCACTGCACGGTGCAGCTGTCGGGACTCGTCGCAGCCTGGGACTGGCCTCTCCTCTCTCCCCTCCTCTTCTCTGAATGTCTCTTTATCTGCCTGCTTCCAGCACCGCCTCCAAGTGCCAACAAGTCAATGGCTACACCACTGTGCAAACTGCATTAAGTCATTACAAATCTAAAAGAAAAAACGAAACGAAAAAAAAAAGAAAAGAAAAACAGGAATATCACAACGTTTCTTTGTTGGCATCGCCACACCCATTCCCCCTTTTTAGTTTTACAATCTCTTAAGCCATTATTGGATGGGATTACTTTGTTTTTGGACAAAGATAAGATTTCTATGCGTATATATTTATATAAGGTATAGATTTGTGTGTAAATGTACACAAAAATATACAAAAATGCATATAGACATACTGGATTTGTTAAGGACTGCCCATACATTTTCTGCTATGTACGTTAACATACATACAGTACATACAGTACAAACATACATACTTTGTTTATGTGTGTGTGTGTGTATGTTAATTCCTTGGTTTTTAAAAACTCTACATTCAGTAGAGCAAGATTTCCTACGAGTAAATCCCAGATTCTCCACTTGGCACCAGTCAGCTCATCTCGAGAGCCGAGACAGAAAGACAGAGAGGATGCTGTTGTCTCACAAATCGAACGCTGTAGATTTTTCTGTGTTCTTATCTTTGTATGAAGCTGTCTGTCCTGCTGCGGCCTTCGCTCAGTTTCTCAGTCAGTTAAGTCTCCTCCTCTCAGGTTGATCAGAGCTCTTCCTCCAAATTCAGTCAACTCTGAGGAGGACGCCGTCGTAAACCGTCCTCAGTCGTCAGTTCCCCCGCTCTGGGTTAAAAAAACTCCCCTTCCCCTTTAACGTGGCATCTGTGACCTCCCCTGTCCCCTTCCACGCTGCTCCGTGAACCAGGCTCTCAGACAACGAGCCTCAGGAGGCTAAAACATTCATTAAAACTGGCTGCTCTCCTCCAGTGCAGCCGCTTGTTACCATGGTAACAACACCACCTTGACCCCCTCCCCAAAAAAAGGGGACAGTCTCCCCTCTAATTTTCATGTGGACTCCAGTGTGTCCAGTTGAAACACATTGTGATTGGTCGGGGTGGTGAAGAAGAGCTGGTCGTGTGTCGGGGAGGACGAGTGGTTGTCGCAGGGGCTGTTGAGGCCCAGCGTCCGCTCAAAGTCCAGGAGCTGGCCCATGAAGTTGAAGTTGGGGGAAATGTTCGACTTTTTCCGTTTGACGAAGTCGTAGGCGTCATTGAGCGACAGGTTGAGTTTCTGCATCAGGTAGGCTACTGTGACGGTCACCGAGCGGCTGATCCCGGCCAGGCAGTGGACCAGGATGCCGCACTTTTTCGAGCGTGCCTCGTCTGAGGAGGAGGAGGAGGAGGGGGACCAACAGAGGAGGAAAAGATGAGAATAAAAGCGAGGAAAGCACGATAGAGATGATTAGACTACTGTTAAAGCCCGTGTTTCATCCATCAGATATCTACCTCAAATGATTCATTTAAAATAATAATAATAATAATAATAACAATGATAATGGATGCTATTCTCTCTTTTTTCTGATAATTTGTAGACCAAATAATGTATCAAGAGAAAATCATATGTGTGTTAACCAGCAACACAACTTGTTAGTCGCAGCCCTAATATGGTCGTTTGTAGAGTTGAACCCGACTGATTTATACTTCAAATCATTTTTCAAACATTACAAATATTTTCTGCTTCTCAAATATAATAAATTCTCAAGTATCTCAAGTAAATTCCTTTCTCTCCAAGCAATTTGAAGCTGTCACCTTTAGTTTTCACTATTTTCTGCATTTTACAGGTGAATCAATGGTGAAAACCATCGCTAGCTATAGTCTAAGTCATTTGATCGCGATACAATTCTACCAAACGCCAATGAAACATCACACTGAATTATCTCCCAGCCCTAATTCAACATGAGTTATTGTATAACACAAGCAAAACTCGACTCATAACATTAAAAAAGAAAAAAATTTGATCTTTCTTTCAAAACAAGTCATATTATTAAATGTAGAATCCAGGAAAACCTTTCTCAATGACAGCATAAAGTCATGTTTCATTCTGCTTTCTAGCTTTCAGTCTGTAGAAAAACCTGAATAAAAAAAACATCTTACATTATTTACGGGCTACATCCATCCACCTTCTATCAGTTTCGAGCCCTTGCACTTGCATCACTACAGGGCATTAGGGCGAGAGTTAAGTGCTTCTTTCCTTTCTTACTTCCTTCTCGCTCTCTTCTTTCATCCTCTCCTTTATCTCTCTCTGCCTGCATCTCTTGTTGTAGGATTGGGGTCAGTTGGGCCACGAGCTCAGGCTGCCAGGCGGATGCCAAATTAAATTTATATGTGATGTGTTCTCGCTTTCCACAATTGAAAGGGGCCAACAGTCCTCATCAGGAGACTCAAACCGAACTACGCAAGGCTAACAAGGTGAGTACGTAACCGGCAGTTAATCTGCATTGAACTGATCTTTGGAGTGTGCAGCATTACATCACATTACTTGTGCTTTAAATACATAATAGCGCAAGATCTTTCCATTTGTCAGGCTGCTACATTCTTGAATACATTAAAAACATGCTCCAACAATAATTTCAGATATTTAGGGAATTCTCAGTTTACAACAGTACAGTGTAAGGTCTCCTTTTCAGCCCAAGCTTCTCTGCTTTACTCATAATTACCCTGCTGTTACCAAAAAGATCTGATGTAATTCCTGCACTTTACAGCCAGTCAGACAGCTCCATTTAACATCAGCATGACCCAAATCTGCCACGACCTCTGGCTCTGGCATATATCATACTTCCTCCCACCTAAGCAGAAACATTACAGGTCAGGGGTCTGGACAATCTAAGACGAGCATAAAGACCTTGACCCTGACTCATCAGAGAGGGAATTCACTCATTCTCAGGGAGTTACATCGGAAGGAATGATGGGAATGATGGGAAATACTGAAAATGGGACGAGATGATGCACAAAACTGGAAAGCAGCTTTAACAGGGATGAAATTCATGTGGTTTCAGTATGACCTCATTCTCAAAAAATCCATTTCCATGTTTTATTCAAGGCTCTGCTTTATGTTTTGTGATTTTAAATTCATATTTTATCAGTGATAGTAGAATAAAGGCAGCTGATGGTCAAAGTGTGGCTTAGCAAAGCACTAAATTCTGTCCAAAGTGTTTTCACAAAATTGTATATATTCAAAAAAAGACACATTTTTTTCTTGATTTAAATCAATCAAGCTAATAAATCCTGATTTGAGCTTCTGATATACGAAGATTTGCTGCTTTTCTTGGTTTTATTTTATTAGAAATTGAATATCTTTGGGCTTTGGACTGTTGATCGTGAATAATAAGCTTTTTTAAGACATCAGCTTGGGCTTTGGGAAAATATGATCTGCTTTTTTCACTATTTTCTGATATTTCATTGACTAAAGAGTCTTAAAGTGATTAACAGAAGAGGAAAACAAAAAATCTCAATACACTTTGCTTTTGTCTTGTAAATTACTGAATAATTCAGCTTTTTGGGGAAAATGAGTCAATCAAAATTCTTCGGTTCAACTGGTCACAGTCAGTAAACACATACAACTGATGATGAGGGGTCACAAGCAGACCTTGTTTTGTTTAAAGGTTGGGAACCACTGGGACAAACCATTTATCGATTAACTGAAAAAATAATCAAGACCACGCTAATGAAAGTAATTACAGTTTGACCCTAAACCTAAGTAACTACAAATGAAGATAACTTTGTATAGACTCTATCTGCCCTGATGTATCTCTGAACACAACATTACATGAACTTGAGAACTCTCCACCTTCACTCACCAATGAATGAAATGGCCTCGGGGAAAAACTGCGAGAGGTTCTGGCTCCAATGGTCGGAGATTGGGATCTGTTTGTACTTGAAGTCGCCTTCGTGTTCAAACATGTTAGGCAGGTTGGGCGTCACGTTGAGGATGTACTTGATATTGTACTTGCTGAGCACATCCAGGTTGGTGGAGTCTTTAGCACAGCCCAGGTAAAGGTACGGCAGGATCTGGACGGGGAAAGCTGGCTGGTTGTTGGGGAGGGGGCTGCCCTCTGACTCCGTGGCGCTGCCCGGCTCGCGGTCAGATTCCCCGTCAGAGCAGTCAGAGCTGATGCGAAGTCCTCCCAGACCCAGAACAGAGGCTGGTGGGGAGCTGCTGGGACAGGAGCAGTCCAAATTGGTCTCACAGTGCTCGGGGTACTCCGACTGGAACTTGTTGAAGCCCCCTGGAGGACGAGGAAAAGACCAGCAAAGGTCAATATTTGGATAATGATGTAAAGAAAAGGATTTCAGTGAGAATAAAAAAAAAGGCCCTCTAAATAAGCACACGCATACGTTTACAGTGTGTGTGTGTGTGTGTGTGTGTGGCAAAATGTGCAATTCAGCATCTACAAAATGGCAGCTGGATGTCAAGTCTGCATGAAACAAGAAGTCGACCATGAACCTGAACAATAAGAAATTAAGCTTTTGGATTTTTGAACCTCAACGAATAAAATAAATGAGAAAGAAGAGATAAGATAAATAACATTTATTTACTATCAAAACATAGTCTCAAAAAGGACAACTCTGGTAGTAAATAATAAGCAAAACTTATGTTTTAGGATAGAAAAATTTCCTAAACCCACATTGACCACAATACATTAATTTCCTAATGACATTATATGCTATACAGAAGCCAGGTAGATCTGCAGTGACCACATGAAATCAGGTTAAATACCTGTTTTATTAACACTGGAGTGAACTCAGGTGAGTCATATAACATCACAGGCAGTGTAACTGTAATTTATATAATGATATGGATTTAAATTTAAAATAATAATAATTTTAAAATACACATGTATACATCTGTGAAAATCCTTTTAAATACCACTACATCACACACTGATGTGACAGATAATACGAGAATAACGTGATATTTACGTCAAACAGGCTGGACAGATGTGCTCCATTGAGAAAAGCTCCATTGAGTCCCGCAGAGACTCGGCAGCAGAGCAGGACAGTCAGCTCTGCTACAACACGCAGCTCTGCTCAGTGGACTTTTTGTGAATGGCAGCTCGGATTGTGACACCAGAGAAACATGTCCTATGGTATTCTACAAACCACATACACCCATATCTTCTAATACTACTTTAAGTTACATGTGTTTCACGCTTTTATAGCGATAGCACCTTTTCTTTTCCTGCTGGAGGAGTATTCGGAGTGCGTCGTCTTTTCCTCGTTTCATTCATGAAAAAAACAAACAAAACAAAACAAAAAAAAAAGAAAAAAGAAAAAAAGCCTGTCTTTTCCTGAAGGAACACACAACATGGCGGGGCCATTTTTGCAGCGTTTAATTGAAAACATATTTGATCCAGCTCTATAAATTCACACTCAGGACAATGCTGAAGGTTTATTTTTGACTATAATTTACCACGTTTTGATAAAGAGAGAATAGAAAATAAGGACATTTTTATATGTCGGTGATCGGGGAACGAAACTGTCAAGCATCAAAGTTCATCATGACTTCACACTGCCTGGTGTTCTACAATTACCTGTTATAATAACTGTAATCATCACAGTATGTGTTATGTAATGGACAAAAGTGTCGCTGCCTTTTATGATATAATATAATAATAAATAACAGACTAACTTTGGTCTGTAGACGGACGATAACAGCTGGATTTAGGTGAAGTGGCGCCACAACAACCTTTCCAAACACTTTAATAATCTCTAAAAAAATGTTCTTTTAATTAATGTCAGTACCTCCTCATGTGTGAAGATATTCTACCAAAAATAATATTACTGTTAAAGCAGCCAGAGTCTCAAGCGTCCTGTCCCGCAGACCTAAGACATCTGGAGATAAACTCAAACCAATGTGTCCATTAACTTAAATCCTCAATCATCATTCAGTCATGTCAGAACTATAATACTGTTTTAGCATTACTTGTTCACTGTGTGGTGAAAGTGACAGCATCAGAGTTACCATGTAATGTAACTGGGACAATCTCAGTTACTCAGATCAGAGTGAAACCGTATGTCCCTCCGCTGGTTTGGACGGAAAGAGTCAGCGTGAGTTTTTTTTTCTTTTTTCTTTAATGAATTAAAGGAACTACAACACACAACCAGACCCTCCGATTTAAATCAAAACACTGTCCAATCTTACCCTCCAGATAAAAAGCCTTGCACCCGTCGTCCCGCAGCTTCTGCAGGAGCAGCCCCAGCACGGAGCTCCCCAGTCCGGACTCCTGCCACTCCGAGGTCGCCTCGTCGTACAGGACCACCACGTCCGTCTTGCATCGCTTGACAAATTTCTCCTTGTCCTCGTTGTTGGGAATGATGGAGCGGATGGGGAGGTTGCCCTTCTTCAGCCTCCGGAGCATGAGGCCCGGGATGGCCAGGTTGATGGCCGACTCGATGTGCGAGGACTCGTACAGCTCATGGGGTCTGCAGTCCAGCAGCAGCAGAGCGCTGGCCCCGGACTCCAGCTCCTCCTGCAGCCACTCCACGCTCTTACTCGACATCATCATCATAGTAACGATCACAGAGCCTCTCCACAGATGATTAATTTTCATGAGGGAAACGTTAATCCGCCCGTCCCCTGCTGTGACATGAAAAACACAACAGAAAAGAGGAAAAGAAGAAAAATCACGGCGCTAAACTTCCCTTCCCGCGGCCACCACCACCGCCGCCGCCGCCGCTGCTCCTGCTGTTCCTGCGGGCGCGCACACACACGCACCCGACACACACTTCCACACACATCCAACACGCGCGCACCGATGCCCCTCTGGTTGGAGCAGGAAACTTGAACATGCAGAGGTTTCTTTCCCTCCTTCCTTCAGTCCGATAGAAGAAGTGGAGCTTTCATTCCAGTCCATCGACGTCCATTTGGCGAGCTGGCTCCAACTTTGAGGTGTCCGCAGACCAACAGGGCGGCCCAACGAAGCCTCGTCAGTGTCCCAGGATGACGGCGTCGGATGAGGTGCCGTGGCTTAAGCCCATGATTACTGTTTATTATTTGACATGCTGGCCCGCGGAGAGCCTCTGGTTTGTCATGTCCACTGGACGCGTTAAAGAGGCTCTGCGGGCTTGTCACTGAGGAGGAGGGAGGAGCGCGGAGATTTAAAGGTGCAGAGCTGCTACGGATTTACAGGAACTCAACTGTTTTCATGACGTACCATCCATTCATTGATAGTCTAACTTTGAATAACCGGCTGCATTTGACTTGGTTTGGTTCAATTTGCAAAGTACTGAAGTACACATTTTTACTGCTTATACTTAACTATTTTCTTACAGTACAGAGTTTAGTATACAGTATTACCACTTCTGAACACAAGCATGTAAGAAGCTTATAAATATGATGCCTCTCCACCTCTGCAGTAAGTGGAGCTGAAAAGATTAGTCGATTAATTGATTTGTAGAAAATGACTTGGCTATTTTTTTTTTAACTGAAGTAAAGGATCTGAATACTTCTTCCACCACTTGTCTGTTATGTTCATGGTACTTGTAGCTTTTTATTTATGTTTACAGTGACATTTAAAAAAAAATTTCTAAAAATGAAGAAGAATAATGTAATTACAACAGATCGGGGTGCTAGTGTGATTCTTGGAAGTGCGTCACTTCAGACTGTTGAAAGTTGACAGTGATATTTCCATATTTCCTGTATTTGCACAGTATTTACATATTAATGTTTTATTAAGCTATGTCTACAAGAAAATGCATAATTCTTTAAAACCATGTCAACACTCTCTAAAACTGTGTGACATCAGAACATGTTTATACATGGAGTTCACTGCTCTCAAATGTGTATTTACAGGTGTCTTTTTGTTGCTCATGAGGCCACAGCCATACAAACCCAAGCAACAGCTCATGGGCAGTAACTTAAACTGTCCCCTTGAAATAGTGTGGTGTCTAGACTGGAGGAGGGATCCGTCCTCTGTTGTTCTTCCTGAGGTTGTGTGGGGGGAGTTTTTTCTTATCTGAACTGACGATCAAAGGATAGAGAACATCGTATGTTGTACAGATGTACGTATGTAAAACCCATTCAGGCAAATCTGTGATTTGTGATATTGAGCTTGAAGAGTAAAAAAATACTTGAGCTGTAATCACGGCTCTGTGTGTACCCATTCCTCAGCCACCACTGAAATGTGGTTTGTTAGGTGGAATCGTTACCGTCCTGTTCACGTAATACTGTCAGAGCACAATGAACTCTGCATTTGAATGAATTTCTCAGGGACAGAGGTTTAAAAGAGAATTATGGGCCTTATACACAAGGAGAGGAAAGTTCATTTTCTTTTAGTCTCCACACAACCTCCACTCAATCCCCTCACCCGCTATGTTCACTCACCCGCATTTCATCCGCACCTCCACACGCTCACTTACAAATCAATTATTGGAAACGTTCCCAGCTGAAAACTGTCTTTTGCAACTAACCAGACAGAATTAATCCAGTGGCAAAAATTATAGACGAATCCAGACATATTTTCAAAGTGTATCTGCAGAGAGTCTGATGTTTACATCTCACAGCAAAAAACCTGAGCCTAATTTGTGTGAACAGATGCTGTATCACACTGTGTATTTTTAGAAGTTTTGATAGAATTTTACAGAGCTTAGCAAAACTTGTACAAAATCAGAGCTGTGAAAAATCAAAACATTGAATATTTCCAAACACACATTTGGGAAAAAGATAAAATGCAGTTAAGGAATCCCTGTAAACTGCAAAAGTAGGTTAAAAAAAAAAGGATCCTTAGGAGGCCTATGACGAGTTGGAAGTACCTTTCTTGCAAAAAAGTGAATGCATTTATTGAAGCCCCTGATGCACACATATCAACAAAGTACATGTGGAGCAAAGAAAAGAAGATAAGTGGCTGCAGTTTAACATACAGATAGGAAACGTGTTTCTTCCTCCATCCCCACTACGGCCTTATCCACTGACTCTTTAGCTGACTCTTAAGACGTGCTGTATGTTTGATAACACAATATCATCCAGATCATCCAGTACAGTGTCAAGTAGCTGACAGCACAGCTGGAACTTTTGATTTTGTCTCACCATCAAGTTTTTTTTTTTTTTTTGATTGATCAACCACATGTTTCATCTGTGAAAAATGCTCATCACAAGTACCAAGAGCCCGATGTGATGTCTTTACATGCCTGATTGTAAAGACATCACATTGAACCAACAGTTGTAAGCCCAAGGATCCTCTGTTTACAAAGATATTAAACAGAAAAGGCTAATTAATTCTGTCCTCCATTATTCAGTGTGTTACATTCATTAATTCATTCAAAAATTGTTTCAGAGGAGCATAAGTTCCTCACATTTGAAAAGCTGTTCCCACTTGAAGTATTTGAAATGATTCATAGATCATACAAATTGTTGTCAGTTCATTTTCTGTCAGTCATCTGTTAACTGGCATTAACTAGTCAGTTGCTGTATATATAGTTCCTAACCAGACACGTGACATTTGTACCCTGCAGAGTTAGAGCCATTATTTAACGATGACAGTAAATACTGTTTTCAGAGATGGCTATCTCACGTTCTCGTCCTCACATGCTGGGTGTGGTGGTGGTGTACCTGCTGCGCTACTCAATCCATCACTGGGTCATCTCTACGTTTCACCATGAATGACCTAATACGGCATCAGCAGGTTGTGACAGAGGCAGAGAGGGGGAAAAGAGGAGTGTTTGATTTCCTCACAGCTGCAGAGAGGAGGAGTGGGGGATGCACCAGCTGCAGACAATGGATCTTTATCCCCCCCAGTGACTTACACACAGATACACACTCTCACTAACAAAACGCAGACACACACATACATGCGTACACGCACAAGTACACACGCAGACTCGCACAAACTTTAGGCCTCTTGTGTTTCAACTCCCTTCATGGACAACAACAGGCTCTCTGAGAGAGTGTGTAGCCACTCTGTGTGCGTTTGTGTTTGTCTACAAACTGCGCTCCAGTAGTAAACACAACTACCGTCGCTTATTTTAAAACTTTCACGACCGCGGACTGTAACTTCACCCATGATGAAGCTCTACCAGAGCTGGTTGGAGGAATTTTAAGTGGATATGGAGGAGATAACCAGGTTGCTTTGAGGACACCAATAGGCCGAGTGACAGGAACGCCTTGGTCGCAATCTGTGACAGACTGTGCAACATAAACTTTGAGGAATATCAGATTGCGTGATAAATGTGTGGTGAATCATAATGCTGCGGTAAACCGGTATAGCAGACACATTTCATTGACTACCATTAGTCATCTGCACTAATGTCATGTTTCAAAAATGTGGCACAACAATGAATACGTTTTGGCGCTGGCAGAGCTGTACACCACCAAATCTTTAAGAGCATGAAGAGACTGTGAAGCTGGATCCCGGCCAGGGAAAAGAGGGCAACATGGAACAATGATTTTGAAAAGAGGGTTTGACATAGGCATGTTTTTGAAAAAATAGCATTATGCTAGCTCACCAGTGAATTCTGAGTTATTTCATCTCATATTCTGGTTAGTTCTGGTTAGATGGTTTGTAAACCCGGGTCATGGTGACAGTCACAGTGTTAGATCTTGGACTGGATGTGGGCTGGGTACGGTGCAGACACTTACAGTAGCTTTGCTGCCAAGTTGCCACAGTGGCCAACTGCAATACTAAAATTCCTGAGGACCAAAAAGCATGTTCCACATAGATCACCACTATAAAAGAGTCACATTATGGCATTTTTGTTTGGAGTTTCTGACACTGCCAGAATTTTATGTACAGTCCCTCTAAGAGTCACTTAACCTCTCTATCTGCCATTAGTGGTCATGTCTTGCAGTGAAATCTAAAACCACTGTATTTGACTGATGACCAGAGATTTCACATTTGTCATGATTGTCAACTTTTGTCTGTGTCTGAAGTTCATAACCCCTAAAACTTTGTTTTCAGATCTCTCTGTAATTTCTGTATAACCTTAAATAAAAAAATTTAAAAAAAAGCAACAATGAAGCTGGAACAAAATCATCCTTCTGTATTATCCACTGAGAATTTAAAACTTAACTGATCTGTTTTGCGTTTGACAGTTAGGGTGTGGTCTGATCAGATTTGTTTGTCAAAGGCCTGGAAATGTAGGCAAACAATCGTCATCACATTTTGATTCAAAAATTCCGAACTGCTGATCCTCAAGTGTTCATGTGGGGCCACATGAACGGTCACAGCTAAAAACTGAATGAGAAGACAAATTTTCGGTGTCTGTAACTTGTATTTCTTCATAAACGTTGGCGGTACCAAGCAGGAGGAGTTAAATAATAAAAGCAGACAAATAAGACAAATAAGCTTATGCAAAGATTAAGATGTAATCACCACTATTTGAACGACAAAAGACATGAACTCATCGCCAGCTTTACTCACCATTGTGCGTCTACCTGCTCATACATGAATCAAAAGCCTTTAATCTGCCATTATGGAAAGCACAGAGCCTTTCAGATCGTCTGTGCACACGCATTTCCTGATTCACAATACCTCTAGTCAGTGTTTTCAAACCACCAAGTTTTCAGAAAACTGCCCTCCTCCATACACCGCTGCTCCTGAGGGTTTTAATCAGCTTTATTGTTCTCATATTGAAATGAAATATGAAACACAGCCACACAAAGAAATATGGCTGTACAGAACAACCTATTCAAACAGAAAAGCAATATATGCACTATGAATCTATTTGCTGTTGACACAGAGATCCATCCTTCTTTGGTGGAAAAAGAATCCCTCTGCTAGATGGAACAGCCCTTAATTCCATCTCAAATCTCTACCCCTGAATGGTAACGCAGTTTTCCTAAGCATGCTGTTAAGATGAGCGCAGAGGCCCATTTGTAAAATCCAGACCTGAAACTGAAAAGTCACATACCAAAAATATTACACAATTCCATCCAGAACCTAAAACAAGGACGAAGATAAATCTTGTTATGTGAGGATTTTTTTTTTTTTTTTGGGGGGGGGGGGGGGGGGGGGTGAAACTGGGAAAAGAAAAACAAAACAAATGAGAAAAAGTTTTTTTCCCCCCCTTTCCGTTTTTCAAACTTTTGGGGTTTTCCCCCCCC
>JBBMJY010000018.1:17870696-17883075 GCA_037833715.1 Toxotes lorentzi
ACAATAAAAAAACCAAACACATTAATGTGTCAGTAGTAGTGACATTTAAATAAACTGATATAACTCGGAGCCTGTTTCTGTTGTCATTCCACCTTAACAACTTTCTCTTCCTCTCCCCCCCCCCCCCCCCCCCCGAAACCCAAAAAGGAGAAACAAAACAGATGAGGAACAGTTTTTGTCCCGCCCTTTAAGTTTCTCAGACTGTTGGATGTTCCCCCCCCCAGTACTTATCTAAGCACATCAAGTGCGTTACACAGCACACTGTTGGGAAAGGCTCTGTTCTGAGGCTGGATTTTCAGGTATTGGCAATGTTAAGACACGTCGGTGGGATTTTGAATGAAGTTTTCTTACTTCTACAATAGTACCCGGAAGTTATGGTTTCACTTTTCACTTCTGCTCTCTACAACGTGGGATGAACACAGCACTGATTGTGCGAGAGCTGCTGATGACTCAGTAGGTGTTGTAATAATATGAACAAAAAGTAACGCCTTGTGGGAAGCACTGCTGATGTTAGCAAGCAAGGCTAACTGGGGCTGTACCTGAAATCACTTCCTATTTCCATATGTACTGCTCTGCATCTACTATCTGCTATTTTACTTGAGTGCCCAAATGCTCAGTGGGAAATGTTTAATGCGGTCAAGATACATACAGCTTAAACTGGTGATGATGCAAAACCAACACTGTGTGGACTTGTTGGGGGGAAAAAAATAAATAATTAAATTAAATTTTGTATCAACCTTTGTAGGTTGCACAGGGCTGTCATGTGTTCCAGTCAGTAGCACACCATGGGATTTGACAGTGCTTTTCCCAGAAGCATGTGTAATAGCTTCAGTATTTGTTGTAATTTCTATTTTCTTACACAAAAAGTGAGGAGAATTAAAACTTCAGTTCAGCTTTGATGAATATCTACGGAAATAACATGCTCTTCCGACAGTGAATGGGAGGATTATCTGATCTTTGTGGACTCGTCTGGGCTTTCTTTCCTATGAAAAGCATTAAATTGATGATTTCTGAACCAGAAGATCTGCCCATATCCCTGGAAAATCACCCTGGGTTGTATCCAGTATTCAGAAAAAGTCTCCCATTCATTGTCAGTGGAACAGCTCCAAAACCTTTTTTTTTCACAGATTAAAATGTTCTCGTTTCAGGCTTCTGCAGAGGTTTAAACTAAACATGCTCACAAAACTGAACTGTACTTGTTCAGTAAGACATTTGTAGCTCAAATACAGTCTGATTAGGCAGGATTTGTAGTACTTTGTCCTGATAAAACAATACACTAATAACTTTTATCTCTTGCCCTGTCTGTTATCTAAATATATTCCATGTACAGCATGATGACAATGTAAAATTCTCCCCCATCTCTTCCTAAAGAAAACTTGGAAAATACCAACTTGGCACTAAGCCCCTTTACTTGTTTCTGTCTGAGGTCTCTTTAAGGCAGACTGTGGTTTAAACCCACTCACCTCAGTGATGGAGTGAGGTGGCCACCCCTCTCCCACGCTAACGCTGGCATTTCCTCTGCTGTTTCCTTTGCCCCCAAACATGCAGGTCGACAACCCATAAAAACAGGCCTGGAAAATGTATCAAGCAATTTTGCCTGTCTCTGTTTGGCTGCTCTGTGATTTGTATCTATTCAATAATCACACATATGCAGGCACAGACACTGATACTTAATGATTACTGGTAAAATTGTTACTATTACTGAGGTTTTCAGGAATAATTTTCAACTTATGTACAATAAGGTTACAGATTTAGGTGCATTGTATTAGCATTGTATTTATATAGAATTTATAGAGATACACCAAGAAGTTGCAAAAGACTAAAACACAAGATTTATATTTTCAGTTTAGGACATGCAATTCTAAATTGTGTTTTTAGAAACCCTATCCTCAGTTAAACACTGGCTTGCATTTATTGACAATTCTTTTTTACAGTGAGAGTCACTGGTTTTAAAATCCTCCTTTTCTTAATATCGTCACATGGCAATGTGAAGTAACATCTTCACATACCCTCACTTTTTTTCTAGCTACATAAAGGGTACACAGCTTCCTGTATAGGCCCTGATTGTTGGCATTAGAGGTGCAGAATGGGTGGATTTAGCAGAGATTTAAATGAAAGAAAAAGACCTAGCTTGTGTGGTTCCAGAGTTGACTATAAAAGACCAGTCTTCACAAAATTTCAGGCTACACTGCGCCTTAAAAGCAATTATTCAAATCTTAAAATCTACTCTAAAACATATAAGCAACCAATGTAGAGATGCTAAAGTTGAGGTTATGAACACTTTTCTATGGGATCTTGAACCAGGTGAAGCTTTTATGTGAAAAAATGTGACAGAAGCGTAATACATGTGTATGTCGCTACCTGACCTGAACAACCAGAGCCAGCTAACATGCTAGACTGGTGTTTCATTTTGGACAAATGTAATAAAATAACTGAACGTTCTGTGAAAGACAGCTGCTGAAACAGACTAAAACATCTGGGATGAGATCATCGGGTGAACTGGTGGAGCGCTCAGTGTTGCACACAAGTAAAAAGACAACCAGTGTTAATGCCAGTGGAAGTGTCCAAGCACTGACTGCTATTAATTTTTCAGGAATCTCGGGTAGTGTGGCAGTGTGTGTCTAAGTGAATATGCTGTATATAGTGTGTATGTGTGTGTGTGTGTGTTTAGTGTAGAGCAGTGAACATGTGCTTACGCTGTGAACTCTGAGCCACAGGGCAGTCTCTCAGTTAAATTCATTATTAAATATCAAACTAGAAACACAGAAAGAAATAGAGAGACTAACGTAACGCACAGAGAAGAGAGAAAGAGAGAGTGTGACGTGGATAACGATCTTGAGAGAGAGATGATGGAGAATGGATTTAAAGAGGATCTGAAGTGATCTGACTGAAATCTCCTCAGTCTCACAGGAATCATGGGAGAAAAAAGAATGACATGAAAAATTAATGATTGTAAAGGTTTTTGCTTGTCTTCCTTCACCACCAACCCCCTTTACTGTAAAAAATAAATAAATGTATACAATGCTAACTGGCTGATTGTATATTTGGTAGCAATGTAATTCTTACCCAGATTACATTCACTGGCAGTGTTTTTGTCCAATCAAGGATTTGTGACATCCTTAAGATCTTATTATACCAACAACAAAATAGTTCATAAAAGCACATCTAAAGATTTTAGTATTTAAGCAAACCCACAATTTATCCCTAAGTGTAATCAAGTGCTTTGAATTGCCTCAGAATGTATCTGCTAATGCAAATTGTAGGATGTAGGAGGATTAGTTTGATGATTACAAGGTAAGAGATCAGGGTTTGGATCAGCACCTCTTTGATTTAGGTACGCACATCAGTTAGTCGCCTGACCTGCCCTCAAAATCCCTGGTGCTCTCTAAGTTTGGATCAGCTCAAGATAACGCTGACTGATTTTGTTCACTGTCCCTCGTGAGTATTAATAAATCACAGAACCAACATGACAAAATCAACATTAATTCTGTTCGACTTTTTATTTGAACGTTTAATCAAAAAAACCCCACCTGTAATCTTTATCCCGCCTACTGTATGTAATAACCCGCAGAGCAAACACACTGTACCTACCTAGGTAAGATTGTAAAATCACTGAGACGAGTCATTGCGTGCT
This sequence comes from Toxotes lorentzi, assembly GCA_037833715.1. Classification (NCBI taxonomy): domain Eukaryota; kingdom Metazoa; phylum Chordata; class Actinopteri; family Toxotidae; genus Toxotes; species Toxotes lorentzi. The sequence goes on from JBBMJY010000018.1 coordinate 17,874,331, forward strand.
CAGTCCTCACACACACACACCTTCAGCCTCACCCCATTTTTATCACTATGACAGCTGAGGGGCAGGGCCATAAAGACAGATGGTCAAAGTGGCCAAATAACACTAATGATCTGTTGTATCGCCTGAAGAGTTTCACTTTCCTGCTCTCTGTTTCAGTTCAGCTTTTTCCACACCACAAGGATTTGACTCACAGAACATCAACACAAAACAGATCCACCAATTTTAAAGTGTATAGACACATGAACACATATCTACTGCTGTTACAGAATTACAGCAACTAATAATATTCAATAAACTGTGACATAAGACGAAGCAAATCCTCACAACTGAGAATTTCCATCTTATCGTTTCAGTTTCCGTCAATCTCAATGCAAAGTTGTTGCTGCTCGAGAGATCTTATCACAACTTGACCTAAGGTAATAGCACACTTCATATAACACACAGTTTCTTACGCTGCCTGTCAAAAGCAATAAAAGAGTTTTTATAATTCAGCTCTTTTTATACTGCAATTGGACCATGTTATAACACTTGACAATTTAATAACACTTTATAATGTCCTTAAAACGCTTCCAAATCTGTCTACTTTCTTTAAGTTCAAGTAATTGATTAATGACACTGTCAGAAGAGCATTTGTGGGCATTTTAACACTTTACTATATGAAGTCTGCCATGTCATGTTTATGTCAGGTCTTGCCCTCTTGGCCAGTGTCAACTTGTCACGACAAAGCTCTCTGGAGCAGTGACAACAATAACCCAGAGCCACACCCTGTGACTACAGACCTCATTCATAACTAGGACTGGGTGATATAACTACATTACTACAATGTTTATACGATTTCACAGAAATCTGGTAAACAATACGACTGAATAATCACCAGCAGGGCCGTGGCTGCAAACGAGAACACTGAAGTCATGCTGCCTGTTCTGTGTCAGGGATTTTAGGAGCTCTAACAACCTGAAAAATGGTTTTGTATTATATGTACAATTTCCACATGCTGGGTTTTGAAGACTTATTCTCATATTTCCCAGACTAAAAATCTGAATCCCCCGGAACTATATTATGGCAATAAGTAGAAGGCTCTGAAACAGAATTTAATCGAACACTTAATTGAATTTAAAAAAAAAAAAAAAAAAAAAAACTTACTGAGAGTTTTTGGGTGGCTAGTCAAGCATTTTTTTAAAGGAGAGAAATTGCTCTGAGGATATTCTGATTCATGACCTCAGTATTTCTAATATCCCGGCTACGGCCCTGATCACACCGCCGCACAATAAATAAATAAATAAATGAATAATAAATAATAAAATGTATTCCTGTTCGTTTCAGTTTTCATGAGATAGCTCTGACATTGTTACACAAGCCTTATAAAGCTTTTACCTGGGAAGCAAAAATAAACTTAGCGAACGCAGTATCTTGCTGTCAGTTACCATTCAAAGCTGTACTTCTAGTTAAACACCGCCTTATATTTTGGGTGTGTTTCAGAGCGGTCGACCTTTAGAGAGGCAGGCGAGTTTAAGGTGAGGCGAGGCTTTGAGAAGGGGGCAGGTGTTCTCGAGTTATCAACAGGTTTGTTTTATGGGTTGGCCCGCTGTAAAGTAGGTCACTACTAGCCCACAGTTACACACCTTTGAGCATGTATGAGCTGGTTTTATTTGTGTTACCTGAGCAGTGGCACTGCAGTCGTGTGACTTAGAGTTGACCTTGGTTACAAGTTTCATGTTCTACAGTCAGGACTTTTTTCCTAAGAACTGAAGTGGTGCTAACTATATGTTTAGTAAATCCAATCTTTGCTGAGGCGCATGTGAACATGTTTTTGTCCACTGAAACAAATCCAGATATAGTCTGTTGATATGAGGGAAGCAGGAATGGCTTTTTAGGTGAGCTGCAGCTTTTTCAGACTGCCATGACAGTTTAGTTGGCCAACTAGATTAAAAAACCTTTTTTGTTGTATTGTCTTAACACAGAGGAGGATAAAAAAAAGAAAAGAAAAGAAACCTCACTCCATCCATCCATTCACTCCCACTGGGATCGAATGGAAAAGATGGTTTTGGAGCAGAAGCTGAGGCGTGGGTTGGAGGAGCAGAGCGCCAAACCTCAGCCACTGCCGACAAGCACGGTTAAGTCTCAGAGGGGGAGGGAGTGGGAGGCGATGAGTGGAGAGAAAGGGGGGAGACCAGGGCTGAAGCAGGAAATGAGGCAAAAGGGAGTTTTGCCAAAATCCAACAGTGGTCAGAGAAGACATGGCAGGACTGAGGCTAAAACACGTTTCTCCTCTTTCTGTGACAAAACTGAAAAGACTTTCTGTAAACTTGTACATATTACTGGTTTATGTTAATGTGACTTTGCAAGCTCAGAGATGCATCATCTGGGTTTGTTTTTACCCTTTAATCATTTCTACATTTGTGACTGATTATACCCCAATATCCAGTTCATTACATACAAAGAGGTGGCAGACAAAACAACGTAAACAGCATGCGATTTAGCAGAGGTGGCAGCCCACCCAGATTAAGACGCATCTCGGTTGGTGATCAATAGCGTCTAACAGTTAATAGTGTCTCTGAGTATCGTTGCAAACACTACTTCAAAAGTGGGACATAATTAGGTTGAATGCAAACTACCAGTGTTTGTCACTGAATACATTGTTGTCACGAAACAATTTTACTTTTTTCTTTTTAATAACAACTCACCTGCAATTTGGATAAAAATGATGCAGCTTCTTTGTAGAAGTGTTAGTTAGCTCACGTTGCTTTAATAACTCACATCTGAAACGCAGAGTTATGTAACTGTCTGACTCCGTAGTGACTCACTGGAAACTCTTGTACATCACATCATATAGTTTCTGAAACACTGGGTTATTCTATGTTATTTTACTGTGGTTCCTCAAAACCGAACTGTGTATTTTGTATCCTAAGAGTGCCTCTCATTTATTTCCTAGAACTACAAAATGTACAAAAAGAACCTAAAAGTACTAGCACCACACCGATGAAATGATAATTTCAGTGTTTCGGTCAACAAAGACAATTTATAACACACCCTTGTACAACTTGTAGTTCTAAGAATACACACTGGCAGTAGAAACACAAAACTGCCTGTTGTTCAGCCACAGTGAAACTATGTATGGCAGTGTAGCCTCCACCTGCTGCAGCAGGGGCACAGCACTTTTTGCCGTCAAAGCGGCTGGGTATCATCTAAAACTCATAAAACATTTGTTTGAGGAAACAAAAAGCCAAGAAGAGCAAGAGAGGACAAAGGCCTGACACACTGAACGAGTAAAACACTAAAACGCACACTAACACACACACACACAGGCAGTGGCGGCAACCACAGCACACCAGGAAAAACATATCCAGATGTTCTCCTCATAGGATTACCAACCCCCTCCCACACACACAAACACACACACACTTGTGGGCCACACATGGGCTACATATTACAGAGGCTTGCTCTCCAACTTCTCTTTTCTTTCTTTCTCTCTCTCTCTCTCTCTCTCTCACACACACACACACTTGTACTTGTGTACTTGTGAAAACCTTCTCTGACATAAGCCTAACCTAACCATCACATCTAAATCCCTAAGCCCAACTGTTAGTGGGCTGCTTTGGTGGGACTGTGTTGCTTCAGGTACCAGTGAGACAACAAAATATGATCCAGGAAAACCATTATGAGAGACAGGCCCATGAGTTTGAATGCTTATCTGAAGCCAAAACACTGCACAGAGATTTACAATACTCTGAGACAATTTTTACAACTCTGGAGAGTTATCACAGCGGTAACTATTTTATCTGTCCTCAGCATGGTCGCAAGGTAAACGTTAGGTTCAACTTTTGCCAGATTTTGCCTGTTGTGTCAATGGAGTGGACGCATTCAAATGAATGAAGGGGCCGAAAACAGATATATTACCCTACACTGAACAACGGCAGCAACAAAATATTATTTCAATTAATCAATCTGCCAGTTATTTCCAAAAGTAATAGTATGGCAAATAAAATAGTGAAACATGAGCATCATATCCTCTCAGAACTCACGGTGACTTCTCAAATGTCTGTTGTCTGAACAGTTCAGCTCACAGAGACATAAAAAAAGAAAACCAGCAAATACTCACAGCAAAGAAGTTGGAACCAAAGGACGTTTGATGGTTTTACTTGAACGACTAATCAATTAACAGAACAGCTGCCAACTGATTTCCTGTCAGCTGGCTTATTGATTAATTGACTAATCACAGTGGTGAAAGAAGTGACATCTTCTACTTAAGCAAAAGTAGCAATAATACAGTGTAGAAATACTCTGTTACAAGTAAAGGTCCTGCATCCAAAACTTCATTGGAGTAGAAGTACAAAGGTATATGTATCCTTCAGTTATAATTACTGCTGAATTTACATGTAAGCATTACTAATGCCAGGTAGCCTAATCAATAACAATGCATCATAATTTATGAGTTGATTATATTTTGTACTAGAATTGCGAATCTGCAAAGAAACTAGTGACTAAAGCTGCCAAACGAACATAGTGAGGTAAAAAGTACAACACAATCTGAAATAATGTGGAGTATGAAGTCACATAAAATCGAAATCCAGTAAAGTAGAAGTACCTCAAAATTGTACTTAAGTACAGTACTGGAGAAAATGTACATTCCACCAATGACTAAGTGACTGACTAATGCTAACTTTAACCCTTAAACCAAGTCTTAATCCAGATCCTTTTAGGTCTGGCTGAAAATGAGGAACAGCTAAAATCCTTACTTTACAAAAATACCTGTCCCGTGAACTAAAACTGAATCTGGTCCTCTCAAAGATAGATGTACGAGAGTGCACAAACACACAAACACAAACACACAAACACACACACACACACACACACACACACACACACACACACACACACACACACACGCACACACACAGTCAAGCTTAGCAGTTATTGAACCCACTCTTTCAGCCCCTCCTCTCCTCCACTAGAGCTCCTGGCAGGCCGTCTGGTTGAGGCCCATAGTAAAGGGAACAGTTTTCTCTGGCATGAGTGTCTAAGTGTGTGTGTGTCCATGGGCCCCAGACAGGAAGGAAGAGCGTGGGCCCGGCAGCACAGCTCCAGAATTCCGGTTTTATTTTTCTTCTTTTTCCATCAGTGCAGAGCCTGAGCCGGGTCTTAAAGAAACAGTCATTAATATTTTTCCCCACTTAATGACGCTACACTGTTCTCTGAGAGCGACTGAGACCTCCACAATAGGACTCGGTATGACTCAGTACTTCAGTATGTAAACATATTACCACTTTAAATAAAGAAACTCGAATGAATGAGTAGTTCTTTTGTTGCTCAGATGTTTCTGTTCCTGGAGAAGTCACAGCATGCGCCTAAGCTTAGCCTCTGGCTCATTTTCATTGAAGCTTCTAAAAATAAAAGTACTGATCCAGCATCAGTGGTCAGGTTACATAAATTACTCGGGGGGTGAAACATAAGGATTTCGGACACAAGCAGTGCAGGCGTATTTAGCTGCCACCCCTGTGCTTTTGTAATAAATCATCACTCAAAATCTGCAAACACAGGGTTGAATATTACTCGCCGTAATCGATAGATGACGCATCCCAAGTCATGATGTTCACATTTCTGCTGAGGACAATAAAGACAGGAAAGTCCTCATTTCTTGGGTAACTGCTCGGGCTCTGTGGACCAATCAGAGTGGAAAACAGTCTCTTAAAAGTAACCGGTGACCTCATTGCTTTGGCAATGGTTATGAAAATAAACTCCCTTTCACTCGATACACAAACAAAGCTCGGTGTAATGAAAGAGGAACTGGAATCGTTTTATCAACTAATTTCAAGAGTGAAAAAGATTTATTAAAAAGGTACACAATAACTTACCTTCAATGTATAAAAGTTTCACACACAGGATATCTCAAACTGCAGGAATTACAACCAGGCGTTCTGTACTCACGGTGTTAAAAAAAATCCAACACAGAACCAATGAAAAAAAGCACAGTTATTCTAACTTAAATATACAGCTGCCATTAATCAAAAAGATTCTTCCACTGTTGACAGAACAAAATCATGTGTTAGTCTGTCTCTCAGTATTTTCTAACTATGCTACTGTTGCACTCGGCTTTAAGCCAATTTATTCCCACTGAAGACAAAAATCTTTAAAAAGGGGTTTTCTGTATATTCTCCTACATATTATAATACTAAAATCCTAAAACAGATGGGCACCGTGTATTATTTTTAACTTAAAGTTACTCAGTAAAGTAAATACTGCTTTTGTTGGGACTTTATTCAGGCTTGGATTAAAATTCATGTCCTGGACTAGTGAGTATTTGCTTGAGATGCACCGATCCAAGTTTTTCTTTCCTCATACTGATTCATCAACTCATATCTGAGCATTTATTCATTAGCAGTGGTCCCTTTTTCCCAAGTTTAAAACCTCTATAATCTGTAAAATCTGTATTTTCATGTAATGTAATATGAGGCCAAGGACTGCTGTTGTACTAAAATCTGAGGTTGTGGCTGCCATGACTGCATGGAAACTGGTAACTGGAAACGGAATATTTAAAATGACAGTGACAAGGGAACTGTGTATAATGTAGACTGGTTACATGACAGCCGATCTAAGATCAGTATTGGTGCCAACATCAGTTTGGAGTACTGAATCTGTGCATGCCTAGGATTTACTGGAGAAGGACAATGTACATGGTAATGACTCAAAATAAACTACAGTGCCCTTGTGATGTAGGAACATGTCACCAAGTGCAATGGTGTGGCTCAGTGATGTGTGCTGATGTGTGTTTTTGGACAACAATGGAGGCTCACAGAGGAAAGATAAATCAGGCTTTGGCTCCACAGTGCTTATTATGAGGATAAGTTCATTGTTGGTTTTGATCTTTTAATGAGAACTGTTGACAGTAAGAAAAACATAGAACAGATGAACAAAAACTGTCTCATACTTGCCAATTTGAACAAAGAACTTTGTCATATAAGACAAAATAAAGGCACTATACTGGCTCTGCACTGACTGTTTAGTTAATTTCCAACTGTCAGTACTTTTACTTATGATCGAAGAAGAACAAAAAAAAAAAGTATCTGCTGGCAACAAACTGAATAAGGTCAAAACCAAGCTGATAATAAAAGAGGTTCCTATTTTAATGAGTTTTTTTTCTATGAGCCTCTGTCTCCAATTTAAAATAAATGTATATGCCTGAGTGTAACTAAAACAATGACTGTGCTCTGTGGACATTTTGGTTGTGTATAGTGTATGTGCATATATGTGCTCTTTAATGAAAAAGAGCATTTTTCTAATGTCATTCTACACCAGCGTGGACACACAAACAGAAACACGAATGCATGTGCAGTGCATAGGCAAGTAGGAAAGTCTCTTGCATGTGTCTACACTTTTGCACAGGAAGCCATTGTGTACTCACACACACACACACACACACACACGCACAGTGACTAGTAGCAGCAGGTCCTCCGTCAGCAGAAAAGGGACTGCGCTCTCAGCACTGTTGTAGAAGAACTTCTCTAATATTCACCTCCTTCACTTCTGATATCTCTTTGTGAAATAACCACACACAGTACATCAGCAGTAAGGCTCAGGGTGCATTTAAAGTCCAGTCAGGGAACCGCTTCGGGTCAGTTCCTTGCTATATGTGTGACTGTGCAGCTGTGTGGGTAGGCTCTCACATTTTATTGTGAGCTAACAACAGTGATGTGGGTCTCTGTTTCTCGTGTTGATGAGACCCCATTTCACTCACACCACAGCTCAATCGGTCTCTGATGCCGCCATCTTTAGGCCTCCTCTCGTCCCTGGAGATGTAGACCGATCTCCATCTGATTCTCCAAACACTCCTTGAGCTTGTCCTCTGTCAGCGTCAGCCGCTGCTCCAAGATCGAAACCGTCTGGATGAGAAAAGGAGAGAAGAGGGACGATTGGGTAGGGGAACAAGAAAAAGAAAGAAAGGGGGAAGGAAGGAGATGGATAAGAGAGACAGAGCATGTTAGAGAGGGCTGTACAGCATCAGCCTGACAGTAATGACTATATAATGGCTGTGTTTGTGTGTGTGAAAAAGGCAGTTTGTGTGTGTTTGAGACAGATGTTGTGCGTGCAAGACAATCCAGCTGATTATAGTAGAGAGATCTGCTGCCTGAGCCGAAAACAGCAGAGTCTCTGTGTCTGGCACGCACTCTCTCTTGTTCCCTCTCTCACATAGTTGCATAAACACACTTACACACACAAGGAATACAAGAAAGTCGCTTTCCGATACAGAACGGGCATGTGTGGGTAGTGAGATCACAGCACGACATACTTTTCCTCTCAGCATCCTCCAACAGTGACAGCGTTTGTTGTATATTTGTGCTTCTACGTTCTACGAGCACTGTCATCTCAGCCCGTTTATCAGAGGAGCCTCCAGGTGTAATTTTCAGCTGTGTCACCGTCTGAATGAACAGATTTACTGAGGATAGAGCTGACTTTTGCAGCTTTTATTCTGTTGGAGCTTGAGCTGCCACATCAGGAGAATGACTTTCCATCACTGAGAACAAATTGTAAGAATTAGAGGATTCAAGTCCAGATAAGCTTATTCGTGCCTTCAGCAGCCAGGAGGATTCAGCACGTTTCCACAATTCTTTCAATCTTAACAGTAACAGTTACATATATATGTATATATATATATACATATATAACAAAACAGACACAAATTCACATGCCGATGCTAATTTGTAAATTATTTAATGACCTCGGGCGAAAACACACTTCTGCCCTGCTTGA
>JBBMJY010000018.1:17887098-17913134 GCA_037833715.1 Toxotes lorentzi
TATATATATATATAAACAGACTGATGGTGTGAAAAAAAAGGGCAGTGAAAACTATAATAACAATCTGCAGGTGTGGAGAACCAGCTGTGCGGTAGTTTTAGACCAACAGTGTTAATATCCATAACCAGACTAAAACTCATTATACTGGCCAACAGCCACTAAAAAGCCAGACAGTCATCAGTTAAAAGCCTCAGCCTACCATTAATATACAAATGTTAGCCTGTTAGCATGCTATTCCAGCATTAAGCTCAAAGAACAGGCTGAAAGGAGTATCTTGTAACGAACATTAGTGTTGGATAAGTTGAAATTCTGAGCTCTATAAGCACAGTGAGGAGATAACCAAGTCATGAAGTGATTCTAAACTTCAATATTGTACATTTTCCATTACAATATTCATTTTTAAAAAAATAAGCATTCACCATAAAAAAAAGACATTTAATGCCAAGATATGTTCTGAATGGTAAGGCTACAGCAAACAACTATCCCTGTCATCATTTAAACAGTCATTACAAATTCTTCACAAGTTGTTAACAGATTGGAAAATATTAATACTAATATGTTCGCATTGTTACCAAGTAAAAAGACTGACAAGAAGACTTTTTTTTCCATGTGGATTTTCTGGAGTTCTATGTTAATATTTACAGTCTGATCAAATTGCCTTGTTCATATTTTATTACAATATTTCACTGGATTATGGTGACTTAACTCTGGAATCCTCTTTCTGTCTTGTTTTTTTTTTAATTTCTACAGTTCAGAGAGAAAGGAAATCAAATGGCCTGGGTGCCATTTTAAGAGAAATGGTTTCATTCTCCCAAAGAAATACTATAAACACTAATCAAAGACTTCTTCCAGTTTCTTAGAATCAAAAACACTGTGATGAAATCTTTGCAGTTCTTCAAAGAGCATTTGGTTAGTGAGCAGTTTAGTGGTTTCCAAAACTCCAGAACCTACACTTTAATCACAGAAACTGGTTAAAAAAATTCGGAGAAGCCGTTGTGAGGGAATGTCCCGAAAGATGTTTCTTTCCCTTTCTCCTAATGTTCCTCGCAACTCCAGTTATAGCTGCTCTTACAGGAATACAAATTCAGTGGACCTGTCATTTCTATTGTGACACACACAGGTGAAGCAGAAAATGCTGAATTTTGTCTGGATACTCTGATAGTTTGGGAGAATTACAAAGCAAGGCAAATGTTGTTTCAAACATTGTGTTCATACAACACTTTCTGCTACAATTTTTGCTCTCATGAGCCATGTCACAGAAAATTCACAAACTGTGTCTAATAAACTAAAGTTGAATGGTCTATTGAGGAAGAAAAGGTGCGAATGCACTTGAATTAATAAATGAAACTGTAAGAGAGCAAGCCTTCATTCAAGAGTCTTCATAATTAAAAGGAAGAGTATGAAAGAAGGAGATAAGTGTGGGGACTGCAGGCTTAGTGTGAGAGGACATGTAAGAGCGATGAATAAGACAGGGAGACAAAAAAAGGGGGTACAGGGGATGAGGACGGGGGTGGAGGGTTAGACAAGTGAAAAGCAGCTAACACAGCAAACTGTGGCTTTGGAAGATTCAGTGTAATGTTGAATAATTCATCATCTTCCCTCTCAGTCTCCTCGACTATTAGAGTTACAAAGAGCTGTAATAGTGAAAAATAATGCTGCAGAAAAGACTTATAAAAGGAGCAGGAATATAGTGCAGAAATAAATTATGTTGCTTCGTCAGCCTAATCTCCAGAGAATGGGCAGTAGTAACTTAAGCCTCCATATTAGCTAAAGTTGAACAGAAATTAGAACAAGACTGTTTGTTTGTTTCTAGTTACACCTTTTTGTGCATTAAAAAACAGTGTGAGTACATTTCAGAGGTACACTGCAATAAAAATGGGCTGAGCTTGTCTGACAAATACTTTATAGTGGGCTGCAGTTAGCATGTGTTTCATGTCTGTATTTTAGGGAATAATATGTATCATGGGTTACACTTTGCCTGGTAAGCTAAATCACGCAGACTGCCAAATATTTCAGTCTATTTTAAGCAAATTAGACTTTGTGTTTGAAAAAAAAAAGGCCTGCAATATGTAGCTAATTTTGTGCTCCACAAACCACTGTTTCCTGGGCATTTTACTATATTGCATTACACTATTTAAAGTTCCAGTGGTCTGAATGAGTTGTTACATGCTGTTTCCCCACAACATAATGCAGATCACATCAAACTAGTAGAGGTCTGAACTCCACTGTGTTCAATAGAAACCATTATTTCTAACTATTATTCACAAGCTGTGTATAAAAGAGCAGATCAGGCGCTGGTGATTGATCTGCCAGTGTTGAGTGGCATGGGAGAAAAAGTGTGCCAGAGTCTGTTCCCACTGTGCTATTTGCTGCATTTTTACTGAATTTTATGCAGTACTCGATACAGGTTCACCTCTTTAATCTGAGATTCTTCAGATTCACGCCCCATTCATTAGCCAGATAACAAATTAAATATACCCTGGGGAGTTTTCTTATAAACAACTAAAACTGCATTAATAAATGAATGTGAGTGATTCTGAGTCTGTGTCGTCCACGGCAGTAATGATAAATCTGTAGCCTCTGATTTCAGAAGTGCTGCATCAGAACGCAGTGACATTCACAAGGCTGTCTGCTCTCACACCTTTACCCACATCAGACTGGTCTCTATTCTGCAGCTTATGCAGGAGACATTGGATTACAGTGGTTTATCAATCCTGTGTGTCATTTATCCTCTCCAACTTTCTTTTCAGTAAAAGTAGGGTTTCAGGTTTTGTTCTGGAAATTCAAACGCTGCTGTGTCACATTTTAAGATATGATGTGACAATTTAGAAGAAATAAAAGTGAGAATGTTGGATTAATTAATAAACCGCAAAATTTGCTCCTTTGATCATTGTACTAATTAACTGTTTACAAAAACCCACAGATTAGCAGTGCTGTATGGTCACATTGTGCCACGCTGCACCATCCAAACAAGGAGAAGCTGATTCTTCATTTGTTGAGCTGTTGTTTCTATGACTCGCACAGATGTTTCAGTGTGATGAGACCAGTGATGTGAGTGGCTGAGAGTTTATTTATTAAACCCTATATTCCCCTTCACCCAGTCCTTTCGCACATGCAAGAACCAAAATTGCAAGCACACTGAAACTGTTGCAAAACCACAAGGGAACAACACTTTTTTCATGACACATGATGAACTACTGCTACAGGTATCAGAAATGTGCATTCATATAATATATAAAGAGAAAACTGCCAATTTCCTACCACTTGTCTCCTGCCTATTGACCTAATCTAGAAAAGATATCAACCATGTTTCCACCACTGAAGAATGAAGCCTAACAATAAAAGACCTGATGAATAAAACCAGATGCAGAAGGTCCATCTGGGATCAGGGTTTGTGTACAGTGAGTTTGAAAGAAAGAAGCTGGCACCACCAACCTGGGAGGGGTTAACTAGCTGCCTGGCTGCCCAGGACCAATATTAAATGCTCCCACATGCTGGGCTGCAGCTTGACCAAGAGAGAAAGACAAACTAAAGCCAGTGAGAGACCTTTGACAGAAACACACACATAAAAGAAGTGCGTCTGCATCTCTGCAAGGCCATTAAGCATTTACACTTACTTACACACACTTATCAGTGAGTGAGGCAGAGTGCTGCCAGCACTGATGTATGAATGATGTATTTTCCTTAGAGCACATTCACAGCCTCCAGCTAAAACCCTGCACCACACACACACACACCCCTCCCCCTTCCACCTCACTTTACTCTTCATCTCTTCAGGGTGCTCTTCTTCCTCTAAACTGTTTATTTTCTTCCCTACAGTCATGTTCCTTAATCCACTGTAGCCTTAAAAAATTATTTGTTGTGTCTAGGTAAAAAGAAAGCTTTTTGTACAGTAAATGCATCTCTGACCAAGTCTTTCACTGTGGAATTTGTACTAAAAAAGAGAAAAAAGTTAAAGTGAGACTTTAAGTTTTGAATGAACATGCAGCACGCTACTTCTAGAAATGTGCACAACCTAAGTTCAATTCAGTACATAAAATAGTGCAAGAAGCTGCAGTTATTTGGTGGAAATTGTATCTTAGATGTTGACCTAAGATTAGACATCTTAGAATTGTATCTGGCAAAAATCTTTTGGTGATAATTCCAGGAAGTATAAAATAAATGGCCATTTTTTTTCTAGTATCTGACACAGCTGCATGTGGGTTGTTAATCATCTGCAGAAAGTGTTAGTTTAATTTACAGCATCTTAACACAAAGAGGAAACCAGCAAAGTAGATCTAGTTCATGTAAATAAATTAGAGATAGGTGTTGCAAAAACCTTGCACTTAAAATCACATTAATAACAACAAAAACATGTAGTACATCCAATATACTTAACATTTGCAACACTTAATAACAGAATTACAAATCTTTAATTTGCATTCTGGATAGGTAAGTCAGCTAAAGGCATAAGTTGTAATTGCAATTTTCCTTATGTTTTGTCACATCATGTCACATCTGCGAAGCTAAACAATAGCACACAGCATACAAAAGACAAACTGATAAGAAGCGGACCTTTTGGTCTGAACTGGTTGCTGTTCTTTTCTGTTTTTGTTCAAGGGCCTATTTTTAGTCCTGCAGGCTCTGGTTTGGTCTGGCTTCAAACTGTGTCTGGCCTTCACTAGCCACGAGAGCACTCATATTGAGAGTAGAGCCTAACCAAACACAGCCAGCGTGGTGTGTATATAAATAAAGACAACAGTTTTTTTTCTGTTTCCTATTAGAAGATTAGAACAAGATTACACGTACACGTACATTTCCCTGAAATTAGTAAGAGTAATGATGATGAGTACAAGAAATGAATGAAAGAATATGTAAATGTTGATAGTTAGCTGCTACACTGGTGTATATGTGAACGAATTGTGGATGATGCTTGTTAGAGGGTCAATTCAACCAAATTACAAAGATGTAATTTTCTCAACTAGTGGACTCCAGCCATGCAGAAAGTTTAATTGTAGTGGTTTTTTCTCCCTCCGGTTTTTACTCCAGATCACACAGGTGGATTGAATTTCATTTCTGGTACACCCAGCATTAAAAATATGTTTCATAAGCTTTACTGTAATGTTGCTATGGTGAAATGGTGTCCTGGGTTACTCAAGATTGTCTAGAGACCTTAATATGGACATTATCAATGTGTCATCCTATCTGTAGAGAATGGTTGCCAATGAAATAATGAAATGTAACGATACATTTGAGGAGTAAAACCTACTATAGACCTATGTGGAGTCAGTGTGCCAGTCTAATGCAGTACCAAACAGCATGGAAAAGGTTGTTCTTTTTTAGTATTTTTATGTCCGTGGTGCTGAAACCATCTCTGGCCCACAGGTTGAAAAGTAAAGGAAGCTTTTGTTCTGAACAGTGTGAGTGGGAGGCTCAGCCAAAGTACAGTGCATGCTGTTAGTCATAAGAGATTAGCACATCTTCTGCTCACCTGAGTGAGAATATCCAGTTGACCTATGATGTGTTCCAGGGTGCTGGCTAGACCAGGAGGGACCCCTCCATCTGAGACCTGGGACTGTGCTTGAACATGGGATGAATGCTGCGGTAAATCCTGTGTCTGATGGGTGGAGGTGGAACTGGTGCTGGGATTTCTGTAGGTGTGGGAATGAGTCGCTCTGCTGTGGCTGCCACTGCGACTGCCACTCTGAGTGCGGGGAGAAATTTGGGAGTCCTGTTTGTTAAAATGTTCTGATGGGTCAGAGGTCTGAAAACAGAGAGAAAGAAGGGTGTAGAGGTGTTAAACACTCAGATGGCATCTGATGTGTTTCACATACAATATGGTATTGATATAAGAACCTTGTAATTGTAGAAGGGTGTGTCATCAACACAGAGTTGTGTGCAAACGTTTTACCCTTGGTTAAATTACATATTTTGTTGATTTCTGGAATAAGAAAAAGAAAACGCAATGCCTGCAGCAAACAGACATTAAATACGAACTATTCTTCAAGTGTTAATGCAGTGTTACTTTTTATATCACTGTTAAACATGGGGGTGGGGCTGTGTGACAGCCAGTGGCACGAGAAGCCTCGCAGATAGAGGAATGAATGGATTAAACATGCTGTGTTTACAAAACAGCCTAAATATATCTTAGAACTTGAAGTGATCTGCAGGAAGAGTTGGTGAAAATTAACAAATCAAGAATAGAAAAGACAGAGTAGTGGGCTAAAAAATGTGTAATGTGTTTGAAAACTGTGATATTTGCCAAAAGACTGACTCTGTAGAGTGCCAAAATGTTTGCATACAATCACACAGTGTGGCACTCCTTTCAGGAAATACTGAAATGTGTAACATTATAAACACCTGTAATTTTGATGTTCAGTAAATATACTATCAAAAGGGAGATAGTTGTAACAGTGAATCAAGATTGGGATTCCTTTCATTTTTAAACAAGATGACCTTCAAAATAAGTGCCAAGTAACTGTAATTAACTGTAATTAAATACGGAAAATAAAACCTCTGGTCCTTTTCAACAAGACAGCACAAAGTGACAAATTAAATCATCAATGAACTGCAAACTGGCTTTATGAGGGGTTAGAATATCAGTACTAGTATGAGTACGTTGTAGTGATGTAGCGTAGTGTAGTTCTAACCTTACAGAGTTTAGACTCACTCAGTCCATAATAGATTTATCACCAACAACCTTTTTTTTTTATCATTGGTATGAGCAACACATTTTGCTCAGAACTTCATCAGACCCTTTTTATGGGCTGAGTGTGTGGTTGATACCACAAATATTTCTGACTCAAATGTTTTTCTGACTACAATGATGTTCATCTTGCAGTTACCACCAACTCTGCACATACTGTGAACAATAACTACAACTGTTTCTTACTGAGCATATTTTGTCAAATGTGCAGTCTGTTCAAAGTCTGATGCATTCTGTCAAATTCCAGTGTAGTTCTGGTAACATATTAATTATTTAGTTCTGGACATTATCAAACAAAAACACAAGAAATATACGTTTCACATTTCTAGGCCTGGTTCTGAATTGATTTTGAACTTCATTTTCATTCCATCATAAAAAAAAAAAATCAATTGACCCTCAGCACTACACCAAATATCCACTTTTCTTATATTTTGCCAAAGAATGTTAGAACATAAAATGTACACTTCAAATGGAAAACAATCAAGACTGATGTTGCTTAATTGATTTTTTGTTTCAGTAAAGGAGCCTGTTGCACTGACTTCAGTAAGGATATGGAGTCAAAAGAGGGAAACTGCTGACTCTCTCTTTCTCTCACACACACACAGTCTGCCTGTGTTGTGATTAATTCAATGAGACATAAACACATGAAGGTCAGTGACCACATCTCTCCATCACCATGTGACTTAAATCTGTGTGCACACATCTATAGGTTTCTCCATATTTATGTCCATGTCTGCAGACCTGTCTGGTTGTGAAGACTGGGGTATGTGTGGGTTGTGTGTGTGCATCTGTTCCAAGACAACATCTCTTCTGCATCTCAGCGATGGAGACAACTGTTTTACTCATCACCACACAACAGGAAATCTATTCACACTCAGCTAAACACGTTCAAGACTGCAGTGTCAAACTGTGCTGTTCCTAAATGAAGCCAGATGAGCAGAGTTGTCAGCTGTCGCCTGGCTCGAGACATTTGCCACTGACAGAGGTAATACATACTTTCACAATAAAAAGGGCAATGGTTCCCAGCAGTCACGTACAATGCACTATAAAGTATTCCTTGATAGGTTGTATTATTTTTTTAATTATGCTTTTTGAGTTCTGAAAAAATAAGACAATAAATAGAGAACATACTCTGTTTTTTGAAAACAGCGTATGTTTGATATGTCACTAAATGTGACATTGCTTGACTGAAACTGTAACATGACCAGCAAATGAAGTCTAAAATTGTAGCCTTGATATGGCAAGAAAGCGACAAAGTATAAAACAAATAATAATAATGGCTGTAGAAAGGCCAACTCTGCAAGAAAGTGTAATATGTGAAAATGAGATCCCAGGGCCAGAATCAATTGCATGCTGGGGAAGTAAATGGCAGAAGAGGAACTCAATTGCCCTTAAATATGTTGCCGCCAACTTGCAATTGGTTTGGCACTCAGTATGGTCTCAGATGAGATATTTCTAATAAAGAGGAAAGGAGCTGTTCAGTTACTCAGTGTGCTTTTTTTTTTCAAAATCAAAATGTACCTGCCGCATTGTGCCCATCAGTTTGCGCAGCTGTCACCTCTGTCACAAATGTGTTAGCAGGTATCGAGACTCTATTATTTCCAGGGGATGCTCTCTGAATTTTTAGCATGTGTGCTTGTCTCTGTGCTTGTATACTGAGAGATTTTGCATGTACTGAACCCTTCTCCAACCCTCATTATTGCTTCCACCCATATTGTCCAACCTTAAATTCTCATTATTACACTAATATAACGGGATCAACTTTTCACCTTATCTCCTTTATTTAAATTATATGACATGCTAAAACAGTTTACATTTTAGTTTTGTGAAAAACTCTTTTAAATTAAGTGAACAAAGTGTACTTTGTTCGAGTACTCTTTAAGACTTTGCATTCAGCTGCAAAATCAAATTCAAGAGGTGGGGATTATCAAGTGCAGAATGACAAATAACACACCGTAATGGCTGCATGAAATGGATATTCACTCACTGCCACTGTTCACAACAGAGAATAATACAATAATACACATCTGAACATAAAAATATATATTTAAAGTATAAACTATATCATCATCAGTTATCACCCAGAAGCTCCAGGAGGACCATTCCACATAATTAACTTGTGAGCCTGAAAAATAAATTAAGCACAGTATCTGTAGATTTTCTCTCTTTCTAATTTACCATTCTCAACCTCTGTTGGAGGCTGTGCAGACAGAGAGAGAGAGAGAGAGAGAGAGAGAGAGAGAGAGAGAGAGAGAGAGAGAGAGAGAGAGAGGTGACAACAGATCAGTTCTGCTGAGCCTACAAGCTCCACCAAGACTGGATTAACTCTTGTTGAGAGTATGACTTATAGCTTTGTATTAAAACAGCTGCTTAAACACACACAGACACCAAGCACCGGTCATACAGAAAGAGGCAAATGTGTAGGCATATGTGCATACATGTATACACTACACAGACACACACGAACGCACGTGCGTGCTCACACAACATTCACATTTGCTTAGCTAAATCTAAAGTAGTCTGCCTCGTGTTTCTGTTGAAGCTGAGTGAAAACATGGAAATGAGCAGAAACAGGGTCAGAGGTGCTGCTGAAAATGATGAAAAAAAATGAAGACAAAATATACAAACAATATGTAAATCAAAATACTGTATACACAACTGTTGCTCTCAGTTTTTCATCTTCTACTCATAAAGTTAGATTAAAAAATTTGTAGTCATCACTTGTTAGAAAGTTTTTTTCATTGTATGCTTAACATAATCAAAACCGAATTACGTTATCATCACTAAATTGTTTGTCTTTCAGGTTAGTCATGAAAAAGTAATCTTTTCTAGCTCTCATGTGCAATTAAGCAGTAAAATGGTTTATACAGTATACCATTATGGGTCTACTTTGCCTTATTACATAGCATCCTTTGCAATGTGACATGTACATAGTGATGTTGCTGCTGAAACAATATATTGTTCTGCAAACTCAACAAGTCCTGTAACCTCGTAGTGTTACGCAGAGCCAGGGAAAACCCTGATACGCAAAAGTGTACACACACATACTCACGCACACACAGTAACCACCCTCCTAATGAATCACCTGGAGTGGAAAAACCAACAGTGGAAAATTTCCTGAGGCCCAAATTAAACTCTTAGTCTGACACAGCTAGCCATCAATACACCCTGCAAGCTGCATGCAAATCATTCATCTCGCTGCACACATTCAAACCCACATTCACACACAGAGTAGGTCCCGCACTTGAAATTTTCAGAGAATTAAAGCAGGAAAGTGAAGAGAAGTGAAACGTGCACAGACAGGCACAAACTGAAATTTCTTCTATCCACATCAGCAGCTGGCTCCTTCAAGTTCAGCCTCAGTATGATGAGAGGGGGGTTGTAACTGAACCAAATTAACCTTAAACATGCCTGACACCTAAAAGACAATTTAGAATATTAAGGCAATATAACTGATCTGAGCTGAGGACACTGCAACTTGAAAAGTCCTTCAATGCTAGAACCCTGACAATACAGGAGCAGAAGGGTGATGTACTGTTAGTTGAAGGGCCAAGTTCAACGTCATGTAACAGCAACCAACTGCTATCATTAGCTAAAAAATTTCCTGAATCTATCCTGAAACTCTTCCAACTCTAGAGGTGCTGTTGTGTTTTTGACCTTTATTGTGTGAACAGCAACGGTGACTGCAATTTAAAAGTTTAAAATCAACACAGACTAACACGTTTGGAAAATGACTGGTGGAGTTGATGAATGGGTACTTGAGCTCCTATGACAGAGCTTTGGGGATATCTAAAAAGGCGGGGAACCACTGGCTTAAAGAATCGATAAGGGGAAGGTGTTTCTCACTAAACCCACTGTATGTGCTCTTCTCTCTCATTTTCTACTTCTCTCTGACCGCTTCTCTCACTCTTTCATCCTTGACTCTTTTGTCTGCCTCCATGTTTCTCCCTGTTTCCACCAATTTCTCCTGATCCCCTTCTCTTTCAATGAGTCCATCTTTAGTGTAAAAAGTACAAACAGGTGTCTGTTAATGGCTTTTAGATTTTCTTCCTTCCATTACCCCCCTGCTTCTGCTTCCCATCTTGATTTTTCTTCTTTTTTGGCTCCAGTGTGCTCGTGTTGTGTCGCTCGCTCACGTGCTCACCCTGTTTTCCCCACTTTCCCTACCTTTCACTCTCCCTGTTCCTCGCTGATGCTCTCTCGCTCCACTAGACCATTAGTCTCTCTTTAACTCCATTGCTATCTTGTCTTCAACACTTCCTTGTCACACCCCCTGCCTTTCTCTCTCTTGCTCGCCCTTCATCCCCTGCTGTCAAATGCATTCAGCCCCCGCTGTCAGAACAATACCACCTGCCTTTCCATACCAGCACCTTAAAGATGCACACACGCAGCCACAAACACTTCATAGCGATCATAAACTGCAGTCTACAGTGCAATGCTCTGAGGTCTTAAATACATTCATGCTCGGTGGATTCTTTTACTGCTTCCACTGCTATTGAGTCTTTAATTAAGGAGAGTGCTGGTAAAGTTTAGCATAGTTACAGCAGCCTATTAGCTCCAGTAAATGATTAAAATAACGGTAAAGGAGATATAGGTTAACACAGCTACTGCAGTCTCAGAACACCCTCCCCACTTTCCAATCCACATCCTAAAGCCGGGCTGAGCGGTGCAGTGGTGTGTGTGTGTGTGCATGTGTGTTGAGCTGTAAAGGGAGGCCTGCTGTGAGTGTGCAGCTCATCTGTCTGCACACGTGAGTGGGAGAAAGACCCAGATGTGAAGCTAGAGACAGGAAGGGAGGAGGGGGTGGGGGTTGGATGGAGGGATTAGGGTGGATGTGATCAGAGAAAGCTGATCTGCCTGTCAGCAATGGTTGGCACTCACGCACACACAAGCATGCACGCACGCACCAATGTATCTATTCTCTCACACTGAAACAGCGGCAAATAAAGATTTGCTCAGTTCTGTTGAGCAGAGAGAGAGAGAGTGTGTGTGACCGAACCACACACACTCTCAATCTTTAGCTGGGGAGACCTCATTTTAAAGCTGGCTTATTGTGTTTAACAAATAGGCCCACATGTTCCTGGTATAGCGCCCATCATTGGCAAATTATCATGGAGCGTCGCGTCCAAGTACATTAAAGGATCAGCACATCAAATTAGCTACTTATGAATTCCCTGTGGATTTAATTCTGAGAGGGCAGCAGACATGGGTGGCCTTTGCCTCTGTATGAATAAACACAGCATTACTGTCTCTTTGGTCAATTTCTTCCTGGTGAAATGAATCACAGCCAAAGGCATTATTGCGTAATACTGGATGTTTGGCATAGCAAGAAGAGATGGCTTTAACACCTAGATCACATTACACAATTTAAACACAGGCTAGAGAGCTGAAGTCCTGCCTGTGTACCACAAGCCACAGCCAACAATTATCTCATAAAGGAAAATCTTTTGTGGCTTTCTGTCCATATCATAAGCTTCACTGGTATCTACTTCTGTACTTCCTGGAAAAAAAAACACAAAACATCTTGTCATTTTAAAGATAAAACACTGATTATTTTATAAGCATACAAATACAACATATCCCATGAGTCTCAGCTCCAGTAGGGCTATCAATGCTGTTCTAGACCAATGGGAAAATATTTCAGAATGCAGAACAGTTAATACCATACACAGTCCAGTCCAGTCCAAATGACCGGGAGTGTTTTTTGATCCGTCCGTTTTATCATACTTTGGGAGATGACTTTTGTGGACTTGGGGTAGTCCAGTATCCCAGAATGCCTTGCAACCAGTGGCAATGGCAGAGATTTTTGTCCTACAACTTATCGTGTCACTTTATTAATTTTCGATATTTTTTTGAGGTGAGGCAGTAATCATTTACATTTGGAATATCTGGTCAATATATCTAAATAATGCCTATTTGGAAATTGGTTTCAGAAGTGTGCGGGACCCAACTGCTGGGTGAGACCAGGCCAACGTCTGGTGTCTCTGATGTCTAAGTAACGTTTGAGGGATAAATCTTGATAATGAAATTGTTGTTGGCATATTAGTTTGTTTGAATGTAAAGTTAAGTAAGAACAGAACAGAACAGGATAGAAGTGATATTCCCTGCAGCCAGCATCTGAGAATAAGAGGCAGAGAAAACAAGTAATGGAAAGTCCCATTGAATTTGCATATATGTCTATTCCAGCGCTGATAATAAGTTAAGCATTACGTAGTTATTCATACATTACTGGTTGCTTAGACATTTAATTAGTGGTGTAGTTGCTGATATTTTCCCTTTTTGTATTTGTGCACACAATTTTTGGGTTTCCAACTTGAATTTAAAGATTAAAAAAGAGACCTCTTAAAAACCTTTATATACCACATACAATGCAATTTAACAGTCATCTCATTACCATAATAGGCAAGTATAAAAGTATCAAAAGAAACAAGAAAATATGGCCTAGAATTATTTATTATTATATCACATTCTTTCAGTACTTCCTAGCAGTATATAACAATGATTTCTAATGATATAATTAATGTAATTAATGTGACCTGGACCCAGATAAGCTGATAGACCCAGATAGTGCTGACTGATACTACACAAAAAAAGAGATTGAACTGTCTCCTGTGCACACGGTTCACTGCTGAAACAATCCCACTTTTAGTTTAAAACAAGTGAACATAGATTATGTGATTTTGGTGATACACAGCTGTACTTTCCATTTAGTCTAAACACAGGTATACCTCTCAGGTGTAACTGCTTTTTTAGGTGCTTCATTACAGCTATTCTGTTTCCTATTTTAAAGAGTACATTGGGTTAGTTAGTCCTAGTTTTGCTTAACTGACTGATTAGAGGTTTTAGACACTTTTTAGACAAATTTGAGTGTAAACAGGCTGGTAATATGCACTTATTCATCTCTTTAATTAGGCTACAGTCTGGTATTTGATTGTGTGAGTGGCAGTGGTGTTCCACAACTCCTTTCATGGTTGCTTTCAGCTAAAGAACATCCTGTTTACTATGTTCTGCCTCTCTGAAAATAAGTCAATTTATAACAGCACATTAGATCCACTTTTCCTATATTAGAGTACCTCTCTGTTTTTTCCCCTCTCCCCATAAACTCATAAAACCTTTGAATACTCTTTCCAAGAGAGAAGAAAATGAACACATTTATACGAGCTGGTAACATTTTTCTCTTCTCTGCTTTCTCTCAGGCAGCACGTGTGTGAGACTTGTGGCGGTTTATGAGAGATGAAAGGGCCTGTATTAATAATAAATTATGAATGGATAAATTATACATGAAACGGAAAATCTACGAAGCTGGCACTTCCAGGTGCAGCTGCCACTACAATTTTAACAACTGGCAGATAACAATTCATAAAAGAGGATGAAAGAAATATCAACAGGAAATAATGTGGGTTAATGAGGTTAGTGTGTGTCTGTGTCTGTGCGTGTGTCTGTATCAATCTAACTATCAAGAGATATGGTGTTATTACACATTATTTGAATAGTTCTAGTAATCAGTTATAGTCAAAATATTAATTTGGTGTTAGTAGAAGGATATACATTTTCTATATAACTCATTTGCTATGATGTTGATGTTTCAGTTAAAGCTCAGTGATCCATTTGCATATGATGCCTCCCAATGAACAAGAAACTTTCGTGGTAACAGCAACATCAGTAACATGTTTAATATGTAGCAGCCAACAAAAGCCAAAACAGGAAAAGGTGCCAGGTGTGGTTATGTCTGTGTTCACGGGGACAACTGTTGGAGCTAAACACTTTATTTACATGTAGCTTTTGTATTCATTATTTTTCTATATTCTGCAGTCATAATTCATTGTGTTTTGAATCTACTCAGCCAGTGAACTACTTTGCATTTATTTTATCCACAATTACCATCACAGGCATGAGACCAGTTTTCATAAAGCCACTGCAACTATAATTTGTCATTGTTTAACAAAATTATGTAATCGTGAAACATTTTATCCACTAAACAAACCAGATGATTACAAAACTGTTCAGTGTTTAAATACAAGAGAAGATGGTTAGCTTCAACACTGCAAAAAGTATCCACCATAACAAGTTTACCTCAGATCCAGCTAACATTAATTTCCTTTAAATGAAAACACTTCTGCCAATGCAGTGAGATGATTACACTTATTGTCAGTGCAGCTGTCCTTGTCTTTTAGAAATGACTGCCAGTATCTTGAGCGAGACAGGATTAACCACCACATCCACCATCATAAATGAAATTCTCAGTTTATAGAAAACACTGGGCAGTACATCCTATCCTGACAGCGTGCAACTGAGACAAAAGAAAAATGATTAATCATGGGTCTTATTCTCATAGTTGTTTATTCTAACTATAATGGCTACTGATACTGAATTTACTTGTAAACATTTTATTATAATATTTAATTAGCTACTTTATGTGTTAACTTTCAGTCTGAAATGATTTAACTAAAACTGCAGTTTATTTAACTTTTCTCTCAATATATATATTATTTTGTTGTAATGTTATTTTTGGTTTCCATGTTTCCAAAATGGCTGCAAGACCCAGGTTTAAAAATACAAGAACTCCCCTTTAATTTTCCTTTTTACTTGTCCATGTATGGGTTGTTTATTTACAACAGTAAAATCTCTACTGGTTAGCAGACATATAAAAACTCTTAACGACTGGGTTTAGACAGAGTGGTCTTGGATATGGCTGCAACTTAGACCTTTGACTTGTCTTTTTTGATCACCATGCAAGCAATGCTAGCTACATGAGCTAGGCTTAGCTGACCAGAAAACAACCAACACAGAAGAGAGAGTACAGAGTTCCAACACAAACCCCAGAGTTGAACTGTCTTACATATCATTTCTTAATCAAGCAGAAGTATTGCTTTTCCATTTGCTCTGAAGCTTCAGACAGCTGTATTTGAAAAACATATTTCCCAAAGAAAGGGTTTAGTACGATTATACAAGAACCGTAGTTCTCAGAAGGAGAGAATACATTTCACACATTGCACTAATCATCTCTCTCCACATGGTCCGGTTGCTCATTTGATAATCACCCTTTGAGGCAAGTCTGTAATAAAGGCTGTCAAGTGGAAGAGCTATTAAAATCCATTTACAATCCTGTATCACAGCAGCGAGAGAAAAAGAGAGCCAGACAGAGACAGAGAAGAAAAAGAGCCCCAAAGGGTCTGCTGATGGCATTAAGAAAACAGGTGTTTAAAGGGCACTAAAAAACATGTACTTACACTGTTCAAGTTAGTTTTAAAGACATGTTAGAAATAATCACCCTCACATAGTTAATGCTGCTTAAACACTTGCTTCAAAATCTATTTTGGCCTAAGTGGACGGTGAAAGCTTTGTGATATAAGCAATCCGACTTCGGTGTTCCAGTTGACATTTCCGACTGGGAACTTGGAATTTCCAACATTCTAATTCAAATGGACTGTACAATAATATTCCGTCCCAGTTTAATGTCATACCACCTCACATTTGTTTATTGTGAGTCTGGATACTCAATAGTGTGAATACTAAAGGCAGCATCACTGTGGGTGGATTTAAACTTCTAGCAGAGCGATCAATAAGAGAAAGGAGAGACAGGACAATTGCGTGTGTGTGTGTGTGTGTCTGTGTGCATGAGGACCTTGGCTGTGTCCTTGTTGATGTAAGTAACACTGTACCAGTCAAAGGGATTGAAATCAAAACCGTTCCATGAGGTTTCCCGGCTAGCCTGTGACACCTTTATGTTCGTGTGCTTGTGTGTGTGTATATATGCCTTTCTATTGTTGTGTGGACAAAGTTTAGTTCAAAACTATTGTTGAGGTAATTTCAGCACTGTGAGGACAATTTGGCCAGTCCTGTCAGTGAGTGTCCTCACAACTTTAGACAGGCCAAATTCACGAGCCTGTGTATTTTAATATTTAAATATTGCTAAACTATATGTTTTTATATTTTAAGACATATGAGTACATATGAGTAGAACTGTAAAGTTATAATGTTTAAGTGGATCCACAGAAAGTTCAACAGTATATTAACTACTCTTTCTTCTTGGACACTTTCATACAGCAGTCAGAAAGGGTGTGGTGGAATCAGTGCAAGTAGAGACTCCTACTGAAAAACAGAGAATGTTGTTTTATTACATTACTGTCATGAAAATGGAGGAGATGCTGCTGCAAAATGGGCTTTGAAGTCTGGAAGGCTTGATTTCCATCTGAATATTTTTATAGTATAACTGACTTTGGCATTTATTGACTCGCATAATATTATCCAAACCTCTTAGTTATCAAACTGAATAAGAGCAGTATGATTAAGGATAGTGCAATGTCCCGTGTACTGCAGTGACGTTAGGAATAATAACATTAATGTGTTATTAAGTTACAAATGCCTAACATAAAGACACTCAAATGAGATTGTATAAGATAGGAAAAATAAATAAATGAATAAAGATGGGCCATTTTGGAAATGACAAATGAGGAGCATCTTAGAATAATGTGCACATTTTCACTGACACCTTTCCTTGTTTGTCAGTGCCCCATTTCAGCATGTTAGCTAATTGTAAAGACAAAATAATCACAGTAAATTGGCTCAATACTCAATACTTCATAATACTTTGTCATTATAGTCTACATTTTTAAAACTCACTTGCAGTATAGTAAGATATCTTTACATTTTTCATCATAAACCACATTTCTGACCACATAAATATTTCATTTATTTCATGTGGTCAGAAAGATGAAAAAAAAAAATTTCCTCTATATCAAAGTGTAGATGTGGGAATAAAGTAGGTATTTCTTGCCCTGCATGTGAGATATGAATGTAGCTTTGGGCTACACGGCAGACTTCAAAGGAAGGATATGCGTGGAGGAAATAAGCCAGCCGCACTGGCAGCATGAAACACTGAGGGGCATCTGTGCATGTGTATGTGTCTCTTTATGTTTATTTTTGAGCCACTTGGCACACAGGCATGCAAATGTGTGAGAATACTGGTTTCAATTAGTCTCTTTAGTGATAATGTGAGCACTTATGCTCATACAGTAAACATATCTCTGTGTGTACATACCATATTGACCAAACAATGAGATGACCCTTTAACAACAGTTTGGAGTCCTCAGGAGAGTTTTACTTGAGACACACTCAGGACAAATTTAACATTTTAACTTCCACTAATTCCTAAGAATAGTGAAATAATCAGTATGTTATCATTTCCTCCTAATTGTTTTGTTTGTTTGTTATTTTAGACATACACTCAAGTGTCTGGCCTCAGCAGGTTTTAGAAGTGCAACATTAATGGCAATCCTTGGCCCTAAAATCAGAAAATTCAGCCTTGAACATTTGGGGGAAAAAAACAAAAAGCTAAATCAGCTGAATTATGGAGCATCCTGGTGGCTTCTCTTTGAACCAGTTCCCGAGACATGTTGTCCAACCACATCAGAAATCAAAAGTGTTTATTCCAGATGCGAATGGCTAGAATGGAAGGCAGCATGAAAGCCAGCCAGCCATCCTAAAGAGCAGGTAGGCGAGATATCTTTTAAAAACAGGAGTACAGGCACTCATTTTCAGACAGCCCCTCCTGGAAGACATTCAGAGTGTTGCACTTGGTAGTTCACATGAAAAGAGCCACAAGCAGTTGTGTAACAAATGGAAAAAAAAGAACCAGGGAGAGAAGTTCAGATCTTTGACTCCTTATTCACCTCTGCACAGCTGACCAGTCACAGAGTGAAGTGTGTGTGAATGTCAGATCATTGGCATCATATGGAAAGTTACAGAAATGGTCATACACAGACTGGTGTGTTGGTGTTCAGCATAAAAATAATTTGTGTAAAAGAGAAAAAGGATGCATAAAATGCTAGATCAAAATGAGACATGAAAGTATATCTGCTGTCAGTTCACTGTGTTTGTCTGCAGCTGTATGAACTTACCTGGCTGCGGAGTACAGACGGGTGCAAGTCAAAGGGGACGTGAGCCGTGGAGCTGGCTGGTGGTGCCTGAATGCTGGAAGTAGTTTTGTGTTGTAGCCTAACAGTGTCGCCACCCTCACTACAATCAAAGTTGCTCTTCCACACCATTACCTGTAGAGTATAAACAGATGCTTATTCTAAAACAACACACCAAATCCTAATAACCAACAATCCTTTAACATACATAAATACAAGTTCTTAATTCCTTTTCAAATATTGTAAATATACACTACAATGTTAGCTCAGTAGGAGGAAGGGACATGATATGGACCTTTGGCTACCAAGAACCAAGCAAGCTGATCAGTCTGGATATATCTTGTTCAACATTTTAGGATCAGTTGGAAAAAAACCCATCATTTATCACCTGCTCATCAGAGCCTCCAGAGGCAAAGTACTCTCCTGTCCTGGAGAAGGCCACACAGGTCACTGGACCCTGGAGTGAGGGAAACAGAGAGATGGAGAATGGAGGTGATAGAGCAAATCTCATGATGCGGGGCAAAACAAAATGTCTAGCTGATGAGTGAAAGTGTAGGTGTTAATGTAAAACATACAAGAAAGTAAACATACAGAACACAAAAATAAAAATATGTATTACAATCACCCTCACTTCAGAAGTCATATATAACATACACTGACAAAACAAGACCTGCAGAAGATTAGGTGAGGGTTTTTAGTGCCTGTGGCTCTAGGAAACATGTTCCTGGAACAAACAGAATTATGGACTAAATTCATCTATAATTCCTAAGAATTAAACAAGAGGCAGCAACAAAACAGCTGAAACAAAAATGCAATGATAAGCTAATGTAATTATCATGTGCTGTGGATGTGGAGGTAACATTAACGTTACTTTCAGTCAGCTAACTTTAGTGTTGCTATCAGGAGGAGTGAGTAAATTTCAGGATTAATGTCAGCAATCCATCTAAATCGTCCTCTGGATGTTTGCTATACTAAGATCACAGTATTGATGTAATCTGATGATACAGCCTCTCCTCTCAAACGAAACACAGAAAATGAAAGTGAGTGAATCCAGCTTCTGAATGACTCACTGACTTCACTCTGCAGTGAAAAGCACAGGTAGCTGCATTAATGCGATGTTAGCAGGAACGGCTGTACCACATTAAATTAGTCAGAGCGGTTCTGTTCAAACAGACAGTTTGGAAATGCTAACTGGATTTACTGAGGTGAGTCAGTCTCACTACTGCAGAGCAGAGCGATATGGACACCTTGCGGGAGACACGTGTAACCATGGTAACTGTACAGTAACATGGCGACAGCTGTAGCCACAAAATGAATTTAAGACATAAAAAATTTAAATGTGTAATGAAAATGTGACTAACATGTCACTGACAAAAACTAGACTAAAATGTCTTGAGTCTTTGTTGAGTAAAACTGAACTAACAAAAATGAAGTGGCTAAATTTTGACTAAAACCAATCATTTTTTGTCAAAAGACTAAAACAAAAAAAAAACCATTTGAAACTCCTACAAAAGCTCCCGAATGTTTTGCGTGTGTGGGTGTGTGGGGCTGTAGCAGAGCAATCAATAACAGAAAGCAGAGACTCAGGTGGGGTGAGGTCGCACATGGTCAGAGCCAAAAAGGATCACTTGGGGATGTCAGGAGTTTGGCGTGCCATGCTCGTGTGCATTGGGTGAGTATGTGCACTTGAACCTGTGGCGCAGACAGGATCCAGATTTAAAAACTCAGAAATCACGCTCTCTCTCTCTCTTTTTTTTTTCCACAAGCTCACAATGCAAAACAGGGTCAACGGTTACAGCCTGAGCCCTCTGACTGTGTTCAAAGAGAAGATGATGGTGAGCGCAAACAAAAGAAGGGGAAAGAAACGGACAGGGATGCTGCTGGGAAGAAAAAAGGAGCTGTGTCCTGTAGCTGGCACCCAGACAGGCTGGTTTGGGTGAGGAATGGTTTCCCAGAAGCACCTGAGAGAAGCAGACAGTGTCACTATGGCAACGAGCCGGCCTGACAGACAGCATGTTCTGTCTCTGCTCTGACTAATGCCTGCTGCCAGGCTGGCACTCGCCATGGCCAGACACACACACACAGATATACGCATACACACGCAGAGGGAGTCTGACAGGGCAATGAACCTAACTGGCACATTTTATGTACTGATAAATGAATAGGGATTGCAGAAACCAGACAGGCCCCACATGGTGCTCACCATAAACTTGTGACAGGAAAATGTTCATGCTTGTACTGGTTTTAATTTATTTGTTTTATTTTTTAAAACATGCCTCCAAGAGTGGCTATAAATACTTCACATTTATGACCGAGCCACATGAAATACTGTGTCTTGGTCCATGTTGCTATGATGCTGTATTGATGCAGTTCTGTAATGTTTCTAAAATAATCATTTAAATTTCCACAAATGTAAAAGAAACTGATTATGAATGTCTTCAGTTGCAATTTAGAAAGGTGATATCCAGAACAATAACAATAACAAAGAGCACTAAGTTTACTTATCAGAACAGCTACTGAGGATAAATGAGACAATCAACTGATTGATTGATAAGTCTATAAATCGATGAATCATTGCAATCTGTATTTGTGAGAATTTACTGCTCTTCTTAGTGATATATCACTGTAAATTGAATATGTTTTGTTTTGACAGTCTGAAAACCAGATATTTTCAAACTATGTAGCTAAAGTGCATCATTACATATATGGCCTTAGGTCTCAAAACATTTTCTCAAAGTATTTTGTGTAGTTCTTCATCAAAGTTCTGCCCTTTTCTCCTCCTGTAAACACCTGTAAACACATATTACACATATTGCGCTCAACTGCATCAGTCCAACCAATAAAATCTGATCACAGATTTTCAGATATTTACAGTAAAACTCTGCCCTTGTAAAACCTGCAGGTCTACATTTCTCCTTTATCTAGCATGAGCACCAGTAATGTGTTGAAGGTTTAAATGTCAGCGTAAGCTTGCAACAACAAATCGCCAACCTCACCAACACCTGTGTGCGCTGACAAACAGTCACACACACTACATAGTCTGACTCCAGGTATAAAATCATGTCTATCCTCTTAACCCTCCTCCAACTCCTTTGTAACAGGGGTGATGGAGGAGGTAAAGTGTCCACAAGTGATGTGCTCTTCCTCAGAATGATTTGTTCCACATACACTACCAAAAGACACAATTGGAAAACAAAGAATATTCACACACACATTCAAAAACGGAGCCTTGTATTATCGCAATTTGAGCCATTAAGTCCAATTTAAATGTAAAAGTTATGACAAGCCATATTTTTCAGTATTTTTGTGCCATTTATGTGCAAGATGTTGGCCTACTGAGCAAGAAAAAGAGTTATGTGCACATGTGCTATGGGTCACCATCTTGGTACACTGTCCAGTTTTCTTAAAGGTACCCTGTGGAGTCCACACTCACTGTTTCACACCATAACACACTGTGTGTATCTTCCTTACTCAAAAAAAGATATACAGAGATGAATGCACGCACACATCAGTGCATATGTAGTGCAAGTGAATGAGATGCAAACCAAGCCCACTCTTAAAATCATTTTTCCCATAGTGCTCCTAAGGGTCCACAGGGACATTTACTGGAAACATGTAGTTGAATAAAAGCTCTCAAAGTCTCTCAAAATTTTGTAATGGCTAATTTTTAATTTCTAAAATCAAGTAAAACCTGACCTTATCGCCTGCCCTATAAAAACTTTCAAGCAGGAGCACATAAAACTGAGGAAATATACTAGCATCTGAACTTTTTCATAGGGTCTTTAAAAGCTAAGGTGTACTAATATATTAAGTTGAAGACTTACTTCATAAAAGTTTTGGATCACACTGTGAAAGTAAGTTATTAGACAGCGGAGCAGAGAGACAGATTAAGCCAAATTAACATGATTCTATGACAGCCAGGTAAGGTTCTCCTGAGGCTACGTAAACAACACATTTGTCAGATCCAACAGCAAAACACTCCCTCAGACCCCTCATGTGTTTTCACATACATTACATGTATACAGGCCCCCACCGGAAAACACAGAAGGAGAGGAGACACATAAACACACATAAACCCACAAACCCACACCAAACAGATGGGGGTATCTCCCATCTCTAGCTATGCAATTGAAGACAATTAACACCCTGTGCACTCCCAGCACCAACAGATCGGTGAAGTTACCGCTGAGCCAAAAAGAACAACAACAGAAATGGAGACACATCGATGACAAATTTCAAGGTGTGAAGAGAGAAAGGGAAAAGAGCTTTTTTTCATCTTGACAAAGAGAAGCACAGGTGACACAGACAAAAAACACTGAACAAGAATAATGCAAGGTGTGCAGAGGGACAGATAAACAGACGGACCACATGTGGTACTGGCATGCTACTGATTTCCAGCAAGCCAGTTCATCAGCTGTTCAAACAAACTGATACAGTCAGTGAGCCGTCCGGCCAGCTAGTCCAGCCAGCCAAAATGTGAGGACAACAGAAGTAGGAGTAAAAGAGGATGTAGGAGCAAATAAAAAGGGTAAAATGATGGTGGCAACACTAAAACACCCCTAGAACATATGAGGATGCAGAAAAAAAAGGACGGGACGGAAACAGAGGAGGATGAAGAGAAGAAGAAGAGGAACGGAGGCAGAAACACAGTTCTGTTTCCTTCCAACAACCCTGAGATGAGTCATCATGAGTGGGCTGCCCGCTCGCCTGGCAAGTACTAAAATACACCACATACAAAAAAAAAAGCTTCAAACGCACACACTAGCACACATACACACTTCAGAGAATCAAACATGCACAAAGGAGATGTCAAACACACTCACACATCGCTGTCGGCACCAAACTGTCCACACACACACATGCGCGCACACACACACACACACACACACACACACACAAGAACAGCAGAGCAGACTACAGACATGAACTTTCATGACTGGGTAAACTGCACAGTTAGGCCTGTAGAATATCTAAAAGGTATGTGTGTGTGTGTGTGTGTGTGTGTGTCTACCTGATGTCCATGCAGTGTATACAGTAGCTTGCCCTCTACAAGGTCCAGTATCTTCATGGTGGAATCACTGGATGCAGTGATGAGGAAATTACCCGCCAAGTGGAAAGATAAACTGTTCACCACACCACTGTGGACTGGAAAACACACACACACACACACACACACACACACACACACACACACACACACACACACACACACACACACACACACAGCTTACAACTGACTGAAGTGTATTGTTCAGCAGTTTAAGACAAGAAGTTGTAACAGCACATCAGACTCAATTGTGTTTTGAAG
Organism: Toxotes lorentzi; assembly: GCA_037833715.1. Classification (NCBI taxonomy): domain Eukaryota; kingdom Metazoa; phylum Chordata; class Actinopteri; family Toxotidae; genus Toxotes; species Toxotes lorentzi. The sequence goes on from JBBMJY010000018.1 coordinate 17,911,007, forward strand.
ATTTACAGTCTGCCTGTGAAATAACATGGAATCGTTGAACATTATGATAGAATAATGACAATAACAATGATTATAACTATGACTAGGACTGCATCTAAAGATTTCTTCATTATCAATTAAACTGCCAATTATCTTCTTGATTAATAGTTTGGTCTTTAAAACATAAATCCAGCAACAGTCCAAAACTCAAAAATATTTCATTTATGGTCAGAAAAACTGCAAATTCTCACATTTGGCAACATGGATTCCACAAATCTGGGGTATTTTTGCTTTAAAAAACAATTTAACACACTACTATTATAGTATCCTTTATTCTAGCGGTTAAAAAAATTGTTTCCCTATTCCCATCATTGACATCAGTGGACAAGGTCACTTATATCCAGCACCTCAGGAGCTGTTAAGAGTAGTGTGTCTTGCCCAAGGGCACTTCAGCAGGCCAGATGTTTGCTTACACAGTTACCTCAGACCCACTTCTGCACATCACGCAGCCCTAGTTTCTGTGTAACTTAAGAATGACTTACCATCAGGTTTACATTAGCACTTATCATTATGTCAGGTGTTGTAGCCTAAAGTGAGTAATCAGAACTTCCCCATGCTTTAAATTATTCGAACGTGGTGAATGGGTTCTTGATGGAGAAAAAATGAGGGCAGTTGGAGACACTGAACAAGCGACATGGTCCCTCTGCTGGCTGCAACATGCTATAACACATATAAGGCATACTGGTATGTCTAGCTGCAAACAGATGCTGAAAAGCTGCGACTACAATACGGCTTAGGTTCATGCAAGGATACAGAGAAAGGTAAACACCCCAATAAACACAAAACCAGTTGAATTAACCACCAAATAGCAGGCGAAGACAGCTAAAAGACAACAAAACATACTGTACCACACTGACTATTCACACATGATCCCTTGAAGTTGCAGTATTTAAAGGCTTTTCTAATCAGGAGGTTTAAACCTTACACTATGCACATATACCTGCCATTGTTTGTGCTCACTAATCATTTCCATGGGTATCTCACAGTAACCACACCACATTTCAACCTCAACTTAACACTTCAGGTGTAATTAACTACAGCATGTGAAGTGCAGCACTGTGGAGAGAGGGCAGAGGAGATGAGAGGAAAAGCTTTTATCTTCATACTCAATCTCTTCAGACAGATGTGATTATCCATTATTAGATCTCACAAATTAAATCTGTTTAAGAGTGCTCATTACAACAATCAGACTGAGCAGCAGACTAACAAAAAGGCACCATTTGCTTTACTGCTTTACTGAATATGCGCGAGATCGTGAATCTTGATTACCACTTTAATCACAAGCTTTAAAGCTTAATTTTATCGTGGTGTTATTTGAGTTTTTCATTGTAAACATCAGATGTATTTTTCATGGAGTTTAAAGGTGATATTATAAGTTTGTACAACCCACTTGTGTTGTTTCTGTGTGAAACTTTCATTACTACATTAGGTACAAAGCATCGGGACTGGCTAAACTGAGACCCTTGAAGCAAAGAAATGTAGCAAATGCATGTCTTCAAGGCTGATGTGGTTTTCATTTATTAAAGAAAATTATAACTTTGCATTAAAGCAACAAATGTGCAATGACTGAATTAAAATTGTGGTTTTGCTGTAGCAGATAATTCACTGCAAACTAAATACTGCCTTATAGGTTTTTTGATGGGTCTTTACCTTGGTAGTGTTGTAGCATCTTATGGGATCGGATGTCCCACACCTTGACAGAGTTGTCAGTACTGGCAGCAGCAATGCAAGTTCCACTGGGATGGAAGTCCACATGGTTTGCGTAACTTGGGAGAAAGAACAAAACCTTTGTTCTAAAATATTACTGGGAATCACCCAATAGAGAAATTTTTGAATGGAATATTTTTTACCCAACTTAATTAAATATCAAAAACAGTCTACATTGGAGGCTTTTAGTTGATGCTTTAAGAGAAGCTTTTAAAGAGTGAGTAGGTGTTTAGTGCCTTGATCACTTTAACAAAAGGACACATGATTATGGGACCTGTCACCTTTTTTCTCTTTTTTCTCCTTACACATGCACACAGAGCCTCAGAACTGTGCACCTTAGCCCCTCCTTTTTATATTTTTATAATTCTCTTTTTATAGATTT
>JBBMJY010000018.1:17913234-17963466 GCA_037833715.1 Toxotes lorentzi
ACATACACACACATTATTTGCACTAAACTTATTCTATCTTATTTTATTCTATTCTATGTTATTCTATGTTATAGCCTATATTTTACATATATGTTTGCACTGGAGAAGGAGTTGCTTTCCATCTTGTTGTACATGTAAAAAAAGATGTATAATGACAATAAAAGGCATTCTAATTCTAATTTTCTGTGTTTGTTGCTGAAACATTAGGGCAAATTGACATCTATTTTCTGACCCTATCTGCTGCATTATAAGTATAATTATAGGTATAATTATAAGTATATAACACTGAGTATGGATTCTGTTCGGTCTCTTCTGATTACTGCATTTCTTTCTCCCACACAAATGTACACACTTAAAAATGAATTGATCTGGTCTCAAGTGCTCACCCAGCGTGTTCATAGAAAGAATGAATACACTCTCTGCTGTTCTTGTCCCACAGCTTTATAGTCTTATCATCACTGGACGACACAATCAAACGATCGTCTGGAGAAAACCTGCAAGAAATATATTTTTGTAAATCAAAATTTCATTGTCAAAAATGGCCATGAGCTAAGTCCAGCTACAGTTTTACTGATGACATGTATTCATTTAAGTTGTCAAACAGTTCAGAAATCTTTAATATCTTTGTACAGCATATACAAATACAAGAAAGAATAAAATATGCCAAAACATCTGCAACAGCAATTGATATCTATTTGTGAAAACAGAATGTTTGTGTATGTCTGTGTGCGTGCGCATCGTACTTAGCACAGCGGACCCAGTTGATGTGTTGGTTAAGAGAGAAGAGAAACTTCTGCCTGTGGACCGTCCACACCTTGATGGTTTTGTCGTCAGAGGCTGTGACCAGAGTCTGTCCATCACCAGAAAAGTTAACGCTGCGCACGGTAGCAGTGTGAGCCCTGAAAGCTGTTGACTCAGCCTTCCTGCACACACAAACACCAATACAACAGTAAAGTTTAAGACTGTATTCAGCAAAACTATCTCGTTTTGTTGCGTTTATGAGTCAGCATCTCTGTTCTTTGTGGTAGCTTTTTAACATATAGACACAACTTACATGCTGGGCACCCACAGACGAACAGTCTTATCCCTGGAGGCGGAGGCCACCAGGTGGCCAGAGGGAGAAAACTGAACAGACATGACAGCATCTTTGTGCCCATCAAAGCGATACGCTCGCATCTGAGGTTTCATGTTCCAGATCATCACACAGGAGTCCATGGAACCTGTGGCTGGTGGGGACACAGAGTTCAGTATTCTGTGAACTGATCTGTACACACCATATATGACAACAGAAAGCATGCCATTAAAGAAAATTACAGAAAATAAAACAGAACCACCAGTGATGCAGATGCCATAGGCAGAGAAAAAAACATTAGTAGTTACCAATCTGTTTCATGTTGCTGCTGAAGTCCACACTTGTCACAGTGTCTCTGTGACCCTTGAAATGTCTATCTAGGGTTGGATCAGACTACATAGACAAAGAGAGAGTGTTTGAAGCACAGACATATTAAAGCCAGTGAACACTATGTTTCAAATCCTAAGTTTTTTACAATGGTTAGGAAAAAAAATCACCAGATTAAAACTGCTAATATGCTTCATCAGGACCGTGTGGGTGTGTGATATGATTGACAACAGCCCTACAACATAAGCAAACAACCCCATAATTGCCATTAATTGCTAAAAACAGATGAATCTCTGGAATGAGTTAAGAGACTGTACAGCTATCTACACTCTGTTTTCAATACAGCTAGTCAGCCAGTAATGCAGTGATGCTAATAAAATAAACATACTGAAAACTGTCATAAAATCAAAGAATCCAGATACATAGATCATGTAGCCAACAGTAGTGGGATGGCTGAACAAAGTATGTGTTCACTCAAATATAGGCCTTTTTCCCTGAAGACATTTTGACATGCCATAGCAGGAAAAAACACAGCTGTAAATAATACAATTCTTGATAGATGAATTCCATTAACTGTTTCATTTCCAGGACCGTGGTATTGTTCATGCTGGTTCACTGTCACCCTGTTAAAGCTTATTGGAACACTTGAACAGAACAGAGTTATTGTTATTTGCACCTATAACATCTGAGCTGTTATTAAATATGCCAAGTCAAAATGTCTGCTGTGAAAACTGCCCATTGATTGTTAAACATCTCATTCCAGAATCATTGATATTAGTATGCTATGTAATGACTGCCTCCAATCTTCTGGAGAACAGTTTCACAATTTTTTAACTAATTTATGAAACCAGCCCCAGACAATATCTGCCAAAAGTGGGTTATTTAGTACAGACTTAGTAGGATGCCCAAATGTTAGTATATTCCACAATTACTTTTTAATTTCCGGAAATATGTTTTAAGTTCATGAAATAAAAGTTGCATTGTCATGTAATTTGCTCAGAGATCGCCAAACTTTTGCATAAAAAAAATGTATAGCAACCAACCATGGGGTGGCGCTGTTTCGCAGAGTACTTGTTCGTAGACTCCGAAAGCTGTTTACACTCCAGGGAAACCAACAAATTCAAATTCAGTGTGAGGAGAGCGGTGAAGCTGAGTTCAGTCGCCCTCAGTGTCTGATCATGAGAAATTAACATGTGATTACTTATTTTGTCTCGCGTCCACAGGTGCTCTATGAAACGATGCCAAGGACAAGAGTAACCCGGAGGAATTATTGCCCCGCATTTAGCCTGACAGGCACTCAATCCGAATATAAGAAACCACCAACTAACTCCATCAATCAAACGGATTATTTTTCAGATATTTCATTGAGGGAAAAATACTAATGTGGCACAAGCTGGGCTTTGGGTCTTTCAAAAAATATTTTTTAATGCAGCATGTGGAAACAACATGACAGGAAGTGATGCCTGAGAGGCCAAACTCAGGACAGGAAATCACCATAGAGCAGCAGGCTGAGTTACCAAGGAGACCTGTGCTGTGGTGATAGTCACAGCTAGCCGTTAAACTAGCCGTCGACCTCGGGGGAAAAAAAACGGACTTTCGGTGCCGGATGTTTTTGTCTAAGGGGACATTTATAACATGGCAGAGCTGCATATTATCGGCCAGATCGTCGGGGCCAGTGGTTTCCCGCAAAACAGCCTATTTTGCAAATGGGGAGTTCACACGGGAGGAGCATGGCGTCTTCTGTCCGGGCTGAAGGAGGGTCAGACCCAGGTGGATATACCCCAAATTGGAGACATGGCGTACTGGTGTCACCCGATTGATCTGCACTACGCGACCAAGGGACTTCAAGGCTGGCCGAAGCTTCACCTCCAAGTGTGGCACCAGGACTCTTTCGGGCGCTGCCAGTTGTATGGATACGGGTACTGCCACGTCCCGTCTAGTCCCGGACATCACCGAATAAACTGTGTGACCTGGAGGCCGCTCGGTTCCTGGCAAGAGCAGTTGGCGCAAATGTTTGTCGGCGGAGGACCCCAGCTCCGCAGCCCGGACCTCATTTACAGCGGGGCGGACAGATACAGATTGCACACCGAAGCCACGGGGACTGTGGAGCTGGAGCTAGGCGTTATCATCAGGCACTTTGACAAATATGGCGTCGAGAGTTAACATGATGAAATGTAAAGGACGTTAGGAAAATTGTGATGGATTGTATATTGTGCAGGAGAACTGTCTTGTTTTTAGCAAAGCTTTTTACTTTTTCTGAATCGCTTTTGTGTTTTTATATTCTAGATTTATGTAAATAAACAAAACTATCGTCTTAACGAAGTTGGTTCCGCGTCCATTTCATTCAGCAGAGCAATAAAAATCAGACCACAAAGTAACCGAATCAGTACAATGGTTAGTCCGTTAATTGATTAGTGGATTGACAACTGAATGTTATCACTATTTTGGTAGTTAAATACTGCAAAAATACAAAAATGCATTTTTTGGCTGTTTGTTAGCTTCTCAATTATGAGAATTTGATGCTGTTCTTTGTAACATGATGGTAAACTTTGGGTTCTGGGCTATCAGGAAAATAAAAACATTTGAAGACAAGTCACCTTGGTCTGTGAGAAATTAATGGGCATGTTTCAGTATTTCCGAGCACATTATTGACAAAAGAACCAGTTAATCGATAAAATACATCAGCAGGTTAATCGGTAATGAAAACAGTCGTTAGTTGCAGACCTAAACCAGATTATTAATTATCTAATTACCTGAGAAGTCTCTGATTTCAACATAACTCCCACTTCACTAGTCTACTCAGCAAAATGCCAGTTTTCACAAGTTTCACTCCACCCTACACTGCACATCTTAAACATGACTGAGAATCATGTCATGGGTGTTTGGATTACTAAAAATCTGAGAGGCAAATAATGTACCAAACCCTTAATTACAACCCAAATATGAGAAAACACGCGGCAGTATAGTAACAGACTTTTGACGTTTTTTTTATATATCACAACAGACTGATTTCTGTGACAACTATATTAGCTGCTCAGCAGCTTTTAAAATCGATGGTTCAGTAGAATCTGAGGCGCTTGACCTGGGGGAGTTAACGCACCTGTACACAGGACAACACATGTAAAATTGGCTCCATTTATAAATCATCCTTTCTTACACATAGAGCCAAGGTCAGGGTGAATTATGCTCAGTTCCCACGTCTTAGCACAAATAGTAATTTATTGCTACAAATCTGCTGTTTTTTCCGCACTTAAACTAGTCAGCGTGAAAACATGACAAACAAAAAACGAACTTCAGCTCCTTGCCCCGGCAGCGACACTCACCAGTCCCGAAGTCATCTTTCCTGATATTGCAGACGAACACCCGGCGTGAGGGACTTGTTGCTTTTCTGACCGTTACAACCGAAATATAACGGCGCTCTACTTCAGTACAACGACGAATAAGAATAACGAGGCCGTCCTGTTAGCTCACCGGTCGGCTAACGTTAGCTTACATCTAGCTGGTAGCTGCTGACAACAACAAAGTTCAGTTTACGCGCCGCGATTGGGCGCTGAGCTTCTTAAAGGGAAAGTTGTGCCTTTAACGTTTGTGTCGACACAAACAATCGATGCTACAGTGATAATAATTGGCAAGTATGGTAAAATAAAAATGGTATACACCTAAAAAGCGGGTTAATTAATCTATTAATCTATACAGACAATCGAGTGAAAATTTTCGTGCAGGTCATCTGAAAGTGTAGTGGCGTACCGTCACCGCCAGGTGTCAGGAGTGTAGCACTAAGTGAAATCTCTTGTTGCGGAGCCATTGCCATAGAAAAATATTGAAGCGGTGTCCTTAAACCGTTTCTTAAATGTAAACAGTGTAATTGTTCATACAAAAGAAGAAGCAAAAAGAAGATAGGGTGTACTCACCTAAGTGCTGACATCTCCATAAAAAAGCTTGCATCACCATGGTCAGATTGCCTATGCTAGAATGGCCTTTGGCCAAAATGAGCTACTGAGCCCCAATTAAAACCTCATTCCTCACATTCTTTTTGCAATGTGTATATTTATGCTGTGCAAAGTATTCCCCAGATTTGCAGTGTGGTAATTTGATAGCTAATAAATTTAGGAAATCACAACATACACAATAAGTACAAAGTTCAAATAAAGAAGATTTTGTCCATGGGATCTTCCTCAAGACAGGACCTCAGGACATCAGCTAAAATAGCACCCACTTTAAGGCCCTTGTCATGTCAGTTAATATTGTGCTTTAGTGGTGCACATTGCCAACTTCTAAAATAACCTAGCACAAACCAGTTGAAACACTTTAAGCTGGGATCATTCTAGGGGCCCTGGGACACTTTCCCACTTGGCTGGGTTGGTAATCCAGCCTTGTGCATCACTTAATCAAATGTACAGCATGTTGTCACCATAGTAAACACGTGGGCTACCTCAGCGACTATTTGTCAGATCAGGCCATTTTACCTGAAGTGTAATTGTTTGCCTTACAAGACGTGGCCTGGAACACAGGGCTAAAAATATTTAACAGGTGGAGTGGAAAGAGAAAACAAAAACTGAACAGACCAAGTGCGGTATTTCAGTTTTAAATCATTCTAGAAAATAACCCATTCTGTTGACCCGTTCAGTGTCAACACAAACCCTTTCTTTAACCAAATCCTTTGTGGGCCTTTTCAGCTCTAAGGTGCTGTGTCACATAGCCAACAGTTCATACCACAAATACTGAAATAAGTCACCTTCATTACCTCATATTTGTGTAGCATGACTAGCTGTAATTAGGTTGTTTCCATGTCAGTTTCACACTATGTAGCTGTGTCTCTGATTTAGGATGTATTTACTGAAACAGTCTGCACTTAAAAAAGTTCTGTATTTCCCTCGGGTACATGTAAGGCCTTTATCAGATGTTGTATTCAAAGGAATTTACAAAACTTGCTAAACTTGTTTCGGCCTGATGTCAGATAAGGCTTTTTGTTAGCACTATTATCTTATCTTATCTCTATATTTACTTCCTTTTACTAATTTCCAACCTATATTGCATGTGAGTCAAGTTTCACATTGCCTGTTTGTTGAATCCCGAAGGTGTTAATTCCTATTCAAGGAATAGGAGGAGTGTCAACAATTAATCAACATACTGTAATAAAAACAGGTGGTGGCTTTGATCATTTAAATTCCTGGAAAAAATAAACTGATAATGACAAGCGATAATAATGAGCAATAAGAAAATAATACAAGCCTCACAATTATTTTAATTACAGTACAGCAGAGACTCAGCACTGTACACATGAGCCACGGGTTTATGTTCCCCTGTGAATCGTTATACAGAAAGCAATTTTATACACTACAGCACAAAACAAGACCAGTCAATGCAACCCTGTTCATATTTCATGATAAATTTAAATCACTCATTTCCAGTAGACGATGAAAGGCAGGAGCAGAAACATGAACAGAAGAATGAACAGGAATCCTTTTAACCACAACTAGTGATTCATAATCAGTAACTGTAGAAGAACTGGGGTTGTGATTTACTAACACACCCAGACGGTAAACATACACACACACATACAGAGTATGCTGCTCAGCAGAAGTTTCCCCACTTTAGCAGCACTTTGTCCAAGGTTACCAGCCTGTAAAGTAAACATTCAGGCCTTGTCAGTTATCTGAAAACTGTGTCCAAAGTATCTGTGCCCGAAGCCACGGTTCAATTGCTTATTGCTCAAGGAAAGTGGTTCACTGAAAATCACAGACACAGTTTCCTTTCCACTAAAAGAAGAGATTTTTAATGTTGAATATTTCATCTGTTTGAGTCTTTATGCAAAAAAGAGGGAAACTGCCAAAGTCCACTTAATTTTATTAATCAGAAATTTGTACCTCCTCCATCTGCCATCTTATGGCCTTGTCTTGCAGACAACTGATTGTCCAGTCTGTCAAATGTCATTATTCACTGACGCCAAGTTAATAGATTTACCTTTTTATCTGACTAATGGTCAAAAAATGTTCACATTTGAGAAGCTAGAACCAGTCACTTGAAAAAAAAAACTGACTGAAATGATTGATTTCTGATTTCCTGGGGAAATAATGAAACTGCCATGTACAGTTATGGTTAATGGTACATTTTAGCCCCTCAGCAGATTAGTGCAGCCATGTGTTTATAGCTGCTATTTAAACCTACAAAGGGCTCCAAGCCCATGTTTTTGACTGGTAATAGAAGGTTTTCACCATAACAACTTATCTGACTTTGTAATGATTAGTGTGAAACCCTGTTTTTTCATGTGAGTGTCTACTGATGACAGCATGTTAGGTGTGACATCTGAAGTTTCTTTTGGAATAAAGCCACTAATGTTTGAAAGCTTTTCTGTAACTAACATTAGATTTTCACATAATGGATAAGTTGCGTGAGAGAAACATTCCACAACATCCTTCTTCCTCAAGTTTTCAAAGGCACGCCTTTACGCTGTCAGCTCTTTCAGTCCCACACAAACACAAACTCATAGGGAATTTCTGTCCATTGTTCCACAGGGTGAAGGTATGTGTGTCAGGCTACAATCACAACAATGTTAGACTAGTAGGGAGGTTTATTTTCAGAGACAAAAGTGACACAACCCTATGGCTAACAAATGAGGAAATGCAAAGACTCATAGCGCCACTTATATACAGTGGCGCTATGAGTCAATATGTACTGTGCATTCAGAAAGTATTCACACCACTTCACTTTTTTCACATTTTGATTTATTGCAGCCTTATGCCAGATTTTCTAAAACTCTTTTTTTGCTTTGTCATTTTGTGGTATTGAGTGTAGATTGATGAGGGACAAATGAATTCAAATGATTTTCCAATAAGACTGGAACATAACCAAATGTGAAAAAAGCAAGGGGGTTGAATACTTTCTGGATTCACTGTAGGTACGTGTTTCCTACAGACACACAGCACAGAGTTATGTAATACTTGCCCAGTGCGTGACCTTGTATAACTGTAGTTGCAGAGTCAAAACACAGTTCATATTGTCAAAGTTAGGTGAGAAAGTGTTTTTTGTTTGTTTGTTTGTTCAGGAAAATATCAGAAGGCGAGCCTCATTCGTTGCTTTGTACTTTGAGCTAATGGTGTTAAGGGTTTACTGAGAGCAGTGGGGAGGAGACTGGATCATCCTCTTTCTTATCATGTGTGGTGTACCTTCTGTGTCCAGGCCATTTCTGTTTGCTACCTGTGTCCTGCATGCTTTGACCTGTAATGTTAGATGGCAAGTGTCTTATTGTGCAATATCAGTACTCATGCCACACTTGGCCTGAGTTTTCTTTTCTTGTAGTTTTTACTCCCCCATGTTTTTTGCACTGGATATTGCATAAAGTAAGAAAATACTGCCTTTAGCCATCAAAGGTTTGTAGATTTCCTATGTTTGGTCCATAAGACAGGATTCTTTTTTTTTCTTTTTCAAAACATGTTTGCATCATGCCTGTAGTTTCTGAGTTTCAAAGCACAGTCAAAAACGAGTTGGCTGTCTTTAGCAAGAAAGTATAATAATGTAAAATATGCACAACTGAATGTGAATGTAGAAGTTAGTGTAGGAAAAATCATGTTTTGGTTTTAGCAGTGTCTCATTCCCACAACTCGGGCTGATCCATGAAGAACGCTGATAGCAGAGATGGGAGTGGCATTTAAAGGGTGTGCTGTGCAGACGTTCTTTCATAGCTGTCTTCCAAGAAGAATGTATTCTTGACTTAGTTATGACTTCTCTTAAGGGATAGAGGAAAAACAATTACTGAATTTCTGAACTGACATCCTCGTTGTTGTGCTTGAACATCTGACATTGCACCGTGAACAGTGTTAATTAAGATAAATGCCCTCACACATGCAGTTCTCTAGAAGGAAATTCGGTAAGTGGGTCACTCTGGGATAAATGGAAATCAAAGTAATAAAAGGAAGTCACTATGCAAAAAGCCAACTTTCCAATTGGTGTAATCCCACCTTTAGCCTCATTTGTGAGTTCAAAGGTTCAGTGTCTTTTTCAAGTATTTGCCTGATACCCTTTTACCTGCATGACATAGAGATGAGTGTGCAACATGGAGAAGCAGTCATAAGAAAAAAGTCATGATGGTACTGCAATTTGTGATGCCTTCTCACACAGAGCGTTATCAAATGACTCACACAGAGTGCAGTTACCACTCATTACCATACAAGTTAACCACACTTTGCAGCAGTACCATGCTCCAAAATTGTGAAATCAAACTAATGCATTCATAATGTTGCTCTCCTCTTGTTTTGGTAAGCTACAGTGGTGTTAGTTGCGTGACAGATTTGTTAAATGAAACTGCTTTTTATCAGTAGCTCTACAATGAGAAAAGGAAGGCTGGTGTGTTGCTTGGCCCGCAGGGAGGAAAAAGGAATGACTGACCTCATCCAATCTTCTGCCACAGTGGCTGTTATCCTTTAATCAGTCTTTTTTGTCACGCACATGCACACACTGTATACACAACAATGCTCTTGCTGTCTCTCTCACTGGAAACATGCAATCTAACTCAAAACTGAGTATTTCACTACTTTACTACCTGTGTGCGCAACAGATGAAATGTCTTGACTTTCAAAACGACCCACTTTTTTGTAAAAAGCGCTTTTCCTGGGTTTAAGACTTCAGAGTGTAAAGCCAAATCCCACAGATTTTTTTACTTGTTAGTGTTGGAACTTGTCGTGCTGGTAACTACTAATCTCTTTTGTTCACCAACATGAAGCAGACTGGAAATGAACCGCAGAAGTCTGAGAAGGAAGCTCTAGAATAAATACTGAATACTGAGTTACCAGCAATCTAGTACAACCTCACAGACGCAGACAGTAACCTCACCTTTACACATCCTCGTTCCTGGTGTCTGACTCAGAATTTATTAGAGTTAAAATTGGAACTGGCAACGCATGTCAAACAAATAGGAAAGTTATTTAACAAGCACTACTACAATTACTACCACCATGAGGAATAATAACAAAGACAGAGTAGTAACTTTTATAGAAATCAAGGGTAAAATATGTCCCACCTGTAATGACCACTACTATGACTACTGCTACAAATAATTGTAAGAGATTATATCAGCACAAGAACAAGAAATAAAAGTTAGTTCTCCTTTTCGGTTTTGTCACTTTCTTTTGCCCTCATCTGTAACATCACCTTGTCTGTCTATGGGGGTGTTTCTAACCAAGGACATCGGACATAAAGGGCAAAGAGAGAGAGAGGAATTCCCAGCTGGTAAGCCTGGACCCTGGCCAGTCTATGTCCATGTCCGTGAGAGAGTAACAAGGACCCTAAACCTCAAAGTCCTTATGCTCACTAACCGATTATCCTGATCCACCAGGTTTTACACTTTTTTTTTATGAAACTGTGAAACTAAGTAGTTATAATATTCAAGAAGTTTCATGGCAAGAACCATGACTTTGGTATTAAATAAAGAGGAAAGATCATTTATTTTCATTTGGCAGCTACTCTTGCAATTAATTAATCGCTATTGCAGCTATGAACGTGAGTGCACAGCAGATCACATGTCCATGAAAAAATGTGAAATTTGTCAACATTTAAGCATATAATTCAACATATATGGAGATTTAATTTCCCAATAATAAAAACATAATGAATGGTTTAAAATTCTTAATTTCCTTATATTATATATAACTCTTTTCAGAAGCTGCTTGCGGACCCAAAGACAACATTATTTAATCTCTCCAACTTCATGCTGTAGGCTCTGCAGAGGGCCTTCAAAACTTGAAGATTGGAGTACATAGCTGTCTGCATACTGGGAGCCATCACTTAACATAGGACACTGATGAGAAAAAAAAGATCCCCACTCTGACTGGATTGTTGGTGGAAATCATTTTTGCAGCTAGCACCCAGAGTTTCATTGCTCTTTTTTTTCTTTTTTCAGTTCTTTTTTTTTTTGTAAGCCAAACAGGAAACTTCTACAGTCATAAAAAGACTCACAGTAAAGCAAGCAAAGCTTATCAGTGGAGTTTCCTGTATGTTGCACCTAATGAAGACTGTGGTTAGTTAGTAGTATTTCCTTAAAAGCATACAAAAAAAAACAACAAAAAAAAACAGAGCGTCCTTGGCGGAGAAACTGCCCACACTGCCATAAATCTGACAAAACAGTCACATGGCATTAACACCCACAGTATGACCATGTGTTGTACCTGCGCCAAACTCTAGAGAACTTTCCATCAAAAATCAGTTCACTTATCTTTTTAGTTTCTTTAACTGAGACAGGAAGTCTTTATTCTCTTGGGTTCTCTGGGGATTTCTTTTTGTCATCCTCTGCTGCTGTGTTTCCAGATCAGATGTGTCTCTTGTGATCTTTTTCTCCGCAGCAGTAATTGTGCAATAGCCGGTGCAGTAACAACTTGTCCTTGGTGGTCAATGTCATTACATTTACACAGGGTTGCCTGTGTTGGACTGTACGATCTAAAGGAGTCAGTGACAGCTATTATTAAATTTGATGAATTTACCAACTTTACTTGCATTCTCAGTTGTTATCATTTGGTAAAATAACACAAGGCTAAAACATTAAAATACACCAGAGAACCTGATTGTAGGAAAACTCACTGATCTTATGTTTTGACTGAGTTACAGATGCAACAGGGGTGAATCAAACTTAAAAAAAACAAACACTTATAACAGCATTATCACATCAAGATATATAAGTAATAACTGTGAGTGTCATATAATTATGATTTATTGGATAGTCAGTGTGCAGAGCTGAGCTTTTTGAAATATGAATGGAGTTTGTGCTGTGTGCAGGCACTGTGTTATAAACAGAATGGGACTGAATGGGTCTCCATGGACTTTGATGTTTTTCATTAATGGTATAGGTCATAATAATGAACTTGTGCACAGCTGATCGGAGCACAGAAGTGATCAACTTCAAACTTTGCATCTATATTTAATGAAATGAAATTTAATTCAGTGTTGTTAATTAAATTCAAATCGACCTATTTGATTGATGTAATACATTTTATCATAACAATTGTGTATCGTTAAATCTTTCTATAAGCGTATGATTGCACTCAGATGCAGGCACAAGCACTCTTCACCTTTCAGACTAGCTGAAACAGGGAAACAGTCACATGGTAGCATTCCTGGAGGCCCCAAGGACCAGTAGTTATCTGGACCCTGACGACGGCAGTGAGGCTGATAAAGTAGGTCAGTGCCAAAGACAACCAAAGCATGAGACTGGATCGAATGACCCTTCCTATTTAAATAAATTATTTTCCTTAAGCCTTTAGCTAGCATTATATTAAGCCACAGCCATTTTGATAACATAATGGAAGTCTATTCTTTCAATCATGGAAAGCAGAAATCTTGTGCATCAGTTTGTCTTTTTATATATATTTTTTTAATTTGATGTTATTTTGCTCTGTTTCTCTGAACAGCATAAAACAAAAATTGCACTGCAGACATCTTTAAACTATGTACAGCAGGACACTGACCCTAATAAAGTAACTATCTACTCTAATGCTCAGAAAGCCACGAGAACACAGAAGGGAGAAATGATCATATTACATTTCAAAGAAAATTAATTTTGAAAGATGACATAGCAATTCTAGAAAGAGACGTATTGTTTTCAAAGCCCAGCTGCAATGAGGGCCATCCCCTGAGAAGACTGAGGAATGTTTAAAACTTTGAAATGTAAGGCTGTTTTAATCAGCTTCTTATTGTAACAGACAGGCACATGATAACAAGGATACAGAGAATTCATGACTACAAAGAACTGTTTATTTGAGGGTGTGTGTGTGTATGCTAAAAACATATCTGCTGAATGTTTTGGACGTACTGTAGTCCCTGTTTAAGCAGTCAATTGTCATCTGTTTGTCTATTTGCAACTCTGTGCTCTCTGTGTAATGAGGAAGTGACCTTTTTGAAAGAGATAAAGCTCTGACAGACATGGGCTTTGCAATCAGTCAAGCTCTGTGGTCTTTTGTAGCCAGGGGCTGATCACTTCTGCTGAAAACAACTGGGATAAGAACAAACACCCTCTTAAAATGCTGATTTTGTCTGTTGCATGACCAGAACAAGTGGTTCAGCTGGCTCCTGACCGGACCACTTTCTACTCCTCTACAAATAATCAAAGACACTGAAACCATCAGTAACTCAAAGTATTCCTCAAAAAATGTTGGTGTAGCTTGGTAACAGATCTCCTAAAGCCCATAGTAAATGTCCCTTTGGGTGAATGGATGTCTGGTTTCCCAGTGGGGCATTTCCAAAGTGCGATTCAGCGTTGTTACCAGGCAGATAAGCTGAACCATTGAGTGTTAGAAGCCTCTGACTCTGTCAACCTCGGCTGTGAGCCTGCTGTAAGTTTCATTGCTCCTTGCTTTTGTTTGGACCCCGAGAGCTTGGCAGCCGTGCAGGAATGAGTAGTCATGGAAATGATGAATAGGGTGAAGCACACTAGCTAGTGGGGTCAGGACTTGTACAAGGTGCAGAACCAGATCTAGTAGTAGAATGAAGGGGCTATTCCAGCTTTCTGTACTCAGGAACTCCCCCATACAATATGTATAATACATATAAATTTATTGTTTCTGATAATAATTTTCAATAACAACCTATTTCAATACAGATTTGTTAAATTCTTTTTCTATACAATATTCTTTATTGCACACATCCTCAAGAAATGCCATGCTGCATTTTACTGCTCATGTTGTATGTACTAAAACAATATAATCTGAGAGTTACATAGTTGAGGGTGTAAAAATAGCTTGGGAGTCAATTAGCCAGAAGATACCGTGATAGTGTTACTCTACCCTACACACTCCTAATGCTTCTCACTGCTATAATTCAAAATTACAACAGTAACATGAATGAATCTGCTACAATATTAATATACATTACAAACATTACCACTGAAACAGTAAACAGATGTGTTGTCTCCTCAGGTTCTGGTAGTACCGAATTTTGCTTTGTTGTTGTGTTTGTGTGTTCTTATAACTTGTGCTTGTATGGTTATTTTTTATTTTTATTTTTATTCAGATAGTGAAGGAGTGCAGCATCTGACATCTTTAACCACAGGATGAGGTTACAGCAAAACACTTATACCCTATTTATGCTTGCATGAGTGATCTCCTCAGATAGGTCAAATCGAAATTATCAAAGAGACAAATATTCCTGACTTCAGCACAACACAGTGCATTCATAAAAAAAATAAAATAAAGTAATACATAAATTAAAAATCTAAAATATAATGAGCAGCTGAGTGATCTTTTTTTTTTAAAATAATTATACCATGATGTAGAACATGACACAGCTCATGTGCAGAGTGTAATATATAATATATATTACATATATATATAATAAAGAGTCAACTCAAAAGTGGAAGTATCCTAATTATTACAGGAAGCCATGGCAACATCAATTCTTCGGAACAGCTAAAAATATAGCTCACTTCCATTTTCAGAGTAGTACTGCCTTTTATGAAGCAACTGTGGCTTTCACAACACCTGAGAGCTGGGGAAACTGTTGAAAACGTCTGTACGCAAGATTGTGTTGAGAACCGCACACCTTCATATGTATTCATCTGGCTTAAAGTGACTTTGAATCAATACGAGCTGATGACATTTTCTGTGTGTGTGGCAGTGAGGTTGGAAAGGTTTCATGTCCCTGCAACCACAGTCAACAGGGAACATGAACCATCTGTGATATGCATAGAAGAATCTTGAAGATGTGTGCTTGCGTGGTTGTGATCATCATTGTGACCTCTTTTATTTTGTGGATCTGGGTCATCTCAAGTGTCATCGCTACATTTATGTCATCTCTGTCTGAATTTACAGGACAGCAGGGTTAGTAGGTCTCCCATCAGACACAGTTCAAGATTTCACCTGATAAAATAGCATAGTGTGCAATCTACTGCTGTATTTTATGAAGAGACATTTTTTGATTGGTGTCTTTAAGGTAATTGTAGAACGCCACAATAACCCGTCTGTCCTGGATTAATACTGGGTCACGTTTCAATAGGTTTTTCTGAAAATAAATTATATAGAAATAGAACCTCATCTGTATGATATTCATGTGTTCAAAAACAGGCCACTCGCATACAATCCTAACTAATCAACGCAGGAATACACACAACTAAGAAACAAGTTTCTTCATAACACCTGAATGTGTGACAAAAGATGTAATACCAAACAGATCCAGTGCTAATTTGTTACAAATTGCAGTGGTGCTATTGTTTCCTCCAGGCAGTGCCAGTCTTTATCAATGTCCTACAAGCACAAGTAGGCCAGTGGATCAAAAATAATTAGGTTACTCACACCACTGTCAGCATTACACAAAGCTTTATTATTTTCATCTGCTGAGCCAGACCAATTGCTGTGACCCACTTTTGTACTCACCACAACATTATTCAACAAGCTCAGCATCTGAAGCACAGATGCTGAGCTTGATGTCACCTGTCTGATAGGATACCCAGTCATACGATAGTCATAGCATCATTCTGAACACATTTTATAATCAGTTTTACTTATGTTGCCTTGCATGGCCTACCATAGAAAAACTGATGAACACAAAAATAATCAAAAGTGCTGAATAAAAAAATCTAAGCCTTACATTGATGGAAATGAATTTCACCTCCTTATGGTTCATGATCAAAAATGCAAATTCGTTTGCAGAGATAACACCAGACGAACACAGGCCTACTTCCCTTCTCATATTTTATTTGGAGCATATAGAACATCTGAACATAGAATATTTTAAATAATATGCGTAGGAGAACTTATCAAAGATAATTAATACATTCTATGACCGTGACAGAGGAATGAGCCTTGTGTATGTGCCATCTCGAGCCACCTGTGGTGAGTAGTGTTATGCGCAGGCTGAGATAGGGTGGCTCAGGCCGCTGAAGTAAGACTTTTCTCGCTCGCTCATCAGCTCGAAGTGAAGCGGCTGCTGACAGAACGTACACTCTGCGGATGAGTGTGGCTTCAGCTCCAGGCCCATCTCCTTCCATGTGTGCACCAGCCTCTCTGAAGAGGGAAAACAAGGGAAGAGGGAATGTCAATTTAACTTTTACTAATGAGATAAAGCTACAGTGAGTTACAGTTCCCATGAAGTTACTAAAGCTCCTATCATTTAATGCAAATTGTATATGTGAGCAACTGAAGAATTCTGACTTTGATTTTTAAAATAACAGTGAGAGCATGAGGGAATTAGGACACATATACTGTTTAAATCAGACAGTTGTTTGACAACCATCTTGAGCTCTTCGATCAAACACGTTTAAATAACTTGTCCAACAGGGTTAAATTACACTTTCACATTAAGAGGGCTACTACATTGTCTTACCAACAAAGTATTTCATCATCTCAGGGGTGTGGTGAGGTGTTGGAGCAATACGCAGGAGCTCTTCTCCCCTGGCAACGGTGGGATAGTTGATGGCCTGCACATAGATGTTGTGGCGACTCATCATGATGTCACACACCTCTGTATTTTTCTCTGCGTCTGACACCTAAAAATAATACAAGACACATGCCCAATGATTAGGATGGAGGGAGGTAGACTAAGGACTTATTGTGGGTTTTTTTTGCGGCTGTGTGCACTATCTGTGTCAAATTGAATGCCATTAGGACATAAGTCAAAAAAATTACCCGGACTGGGATGATGTGGCTGGGGCAGTGAACCACGGGCAACCCTGAGTCCATCAGCATCTGTCTGAGCAGTTTGACGTTGCGCTGGTGTTTACGCCTCAGTGCACGGCCCTCTTCCCCTTTTAGAACCTGGATGGACTGCCTGGCTCCTGCTAACAGCATTGGTGGCAGAGAGGTGGTGAAGATGAAACCAGCAGCGTAGGAACGCACCGTGTCCACGAGGGAAGCAGTACTTGCGATGTACCCGCCCACACAGCCGAAGGCCTTGCCTGGAATAAGACGCAGCACATGCGTTGTTATACTTTTATTTTGTTTAATGCAACAGCACCAGAGACATCATTTTCTACTCCTTAAACTAAGATTGTTGTTAAAAAAAGTCACTATAATACGCTTCATGGTCTATGCAAAATCCTCCCACTCAAGAACTAGCTCTTCCTGAAAAGGCAGCTGCATGAGTACAAGAGCTGTAGAGCTCTCAGTTAGAAATAATTGTCCCCTCAGCTTGACAGCGACGCACAGAGTAATTCAATAAGTGTGCAACAAGAGCCAACTGTCTCCTAGCAACAACAGAGCTGCTCCAGCTTCTTTAAGCCCTCTGGCAACAGTGGGTGACATAGCTGAGGCCTGATCCCTAAATGCTGAGTGTAGTTTCCTGAATAATAAAAATAGATAAATAAAGAATATAGAAAATAAAAATGGAAAGATAAGTTCACTGCTATAACTAGTAATGATTCAAGAACATTTTAGTTTAGCTCGAAAATCAAAATGCTTCACATAATCACATCAGTGATTTATCTGAACAAAGATTACATACTGACCTAGTGTCCCTGAGATGATATCCATCTTGTGCATGACACCATCCCTGTCTCCGATGCCCCCTCCTCTGGCGCCATACAGGCCCACAGCGTGAACCTCGTCTACGAAGGTGATGGCACCAAACTCATGGGCCACGTCACACATCTCCTCCAGCGGACACACAGCACCTGTGTTATAGAAAGATGATAGAGAGAAAAGTTTAGCCACTAAGCATACGACAGGCCCAAAACGGAAAATCAAAAACAATTCACAGACCTTGACAAACAGGTTTTATTTACAAAAGGGATGGGTGACCATCCCGAAACTAACCATCCATGGAATGGACGGTCTCAAAGGCCACGATCTTGGGTTTGGTGGGGTCTCCCTTCTGCAGCAGCTCTCGGAGATGGGCCACGTCATTGTGGCGGAAAATGAATTTCTTAGCACCACTATTCCTGATACCCTGGATCATTGAGGCATGGTTGCCTGCATCAGAGTAGATCTCACAACCTGAAATGATTCAGAGCAGAAAGAGATGGTAAGAATGAGGAATGTTTAAAAAAAAAAAAGTTTGTACCAAAGTTCAAACATGAGTAACACCCATTATTTAAATACTTTTGTGTTCATTATAAAGTATATGTATAAAAATCTTTGTTGTACCAGGCAGCATCTTGGCGAGGGTGAAGAGGGTGGAGTCATTGGCCACAAAGCAGGAGGTGAAGAGCAGAGCAGCGTCCTTCTTGTGGAGGTCAGCTAGTTCTTGTTCCAGTTCTACATGGAATTTACTGGTCCCAGAAATGTTCCTGGTGCCTCCTGCCCCTGACCCATGCTTTCGTAAAGTATCCCTGGAACAGGAGAAAAAGAAAGAACAAACAAAAGATTTGTTTTACTGAAGCTCCACAGGAAAAAAAACGGTACACACCCGAATGCCCGATAGACATTTAAGAAAGGGCAAGGTTACAATAAATGGAAAAGTTTAAATAATTAAGCACAAGAGCTGCTGGGTAGTAAATGACACCTTAATTGAAGGGGTTACTGCTGCACAGGGAATAAGAGATTTGGGCAAGCTCAAACAAGCTGCAAGGAATAGAAGAAAAACATAACACCTTCACTGTGGCCCAAGAGGTTTAGGTATAAACGATGGCCAACAAACACTCTACACCCACACAAACAATACAGTGGGTGTCAGGTTGTATTCAGTTATTACGTGCCATTACGTTTTTTCCTGCCTGAACTGTAGTCTCAGTCGGACAAAAGGTAAAAAGCAATTTGAGAAAGCAGACATGCAAGGAAAATACCACGCCCATACCCTCCAACCCCTCCAATACTCACATGATGGACTGCACGACTCGAGGGTGTCGACTCATGCCCAGGTAGTCATTGCTGCACCATACGGACACCTCCCTCTTTTCCTCTAAAGAGCCCGTGAAGTTGTCAGCCATGGGGAACTCATTGGCCAGACGATTCACAGTCTTAAACACGCGGTACGTGTGGTCACTCTTCTTCTCTACTATCTTCTTCTCGAAAAAGTCATCATAATGGAAGCGAGACACTGTCAGAACAGGAAGACAAAGCTTGCTTAATGTGGCTCAACACTGCTTGCATTTTGATGGGTGAAGCAATTTCTAAAATGATGAAAGTCTCAGTTTCAAGTCAAGTTCATCTCACTCAAAAACAACAAAACGTACTGACACTTAGAAATCATTAAGTAGCAATTAAAATATGAAGGTGAAGTTGCTGCAAGTATGATTCCAGTCTTGGCAGGCAGTGTGGTAGCTAGGAACATCCCTGCTGTTCAAACAGGTGCGGCAGTTCTGTGTCAACACTTTTCCTTTTGAAGTCACTGTCAGAGCACCAAAATAAAACTTACTACTGCCTGGCAAGTTGTCCTGAAGCAAGTGGGAAACCCTTTTAGGTCGCTGTTTGAGGAGGGCCTTCATTAGATTAGTTGACTCCTCTTCGCGTCCTTTAGTGGTACTGCCCAAGGACGGCTTCTTCAACTGGGCAGGGGACACTTCTGAAAAGGGTAAAAAAATAACCAAAACAGCATTGAGTTCTGTGCGCAGTCACAGGCAAAAACAGCAGAGTCTGGTTAATTTCTAAACAGCTCCTACCTTTCTGGACAGTGCGGACTTCCTGAACATCCTCTTGGAACTCCATGCCAACCTGGCGGACCACACTGCTGTTCTTGTGGCCCATCTCTGCTGCCAGGAAAGGGCATTTAGAGGCCACTGTCTGGCTTGAGGGCGGCACAGGGTGACCGGCGGGCAGCTTCGGCTCCACTTCTTGTTTGGGGCCTACAGATGGACAAAAGGAGTTTTAGACCTCAAGTATATCAATATCCCAAAAAAACAAGACTAAATAAACTACGATATTTGGCTTCATATAACGCAGGTACAGCGTAAATTTGGATATCCAGGTTAAGTTATCGACTCTTTCTTCACCTCCCTCACCTTCAACAGCAGACACAGTGTCCTCAGTCTTCTGGTGGGAGGAGGATGAACACAGGGCCCGTACCATCGATGGGGCCATAGGTTTTGAGGCCAATTCCATCATGACGGGGCATCGCTGGGCATACACTACCAGAGATTTTTTGGACTGCTGGAGGAAGGCCTGGGGCACACGAGCCAGGAATGGACAGCGACGCAAGATCACATCCATGATCAGTAGTTGTGATGATGATTGTCCAGAGATCTAAAGGACACAGTTGAAACTTTATTGAAAAATGAGCTGTGGCCAGTTAATGTACTTCTTTCCATGCTGCAAAAACCGGTTTGCAGGCCGTTGTCTTAAGGGGTAAAGTACGCCCTAAAACACAAAGGGACATAGAGTTTTTCGATTTTTCGCAATCAATCCATCCAACAGCTTCAGTGTTATATACACAAATTAACTCAACAGTAACCCACACAATAATTGAAACAGCGTTTTTCATATTGCACAAGGTTGTTGGGTGTACACTGGTAGATAAATTACTCTCTAATGGAGTGTTCACAAAAGTGTCTGTAGATTTTTTTTAATCTGTTATAGCAAATAAGAGATGTTGCTGAAACATTTGTGGAGCCAACAGCCACTGAATTCAGATGAAGTCAGACTAAGAGTATGTTTGAGGTGAACAATTCTTTAAGTTAAATAAATAAATACATACATACATAATATCTAGTCTTTGACAAAAAAAAAGTGTCATCCATTAATGCAGATTTTCCTAAGTTTGATCTTATCGCAACAGGTGTCAGATCACGACAGTGTAATAAGCATGTTAAAGTTAAAGTCTGATTGCGGAAAACCGAAAATTACACAGCTCGCGTCTACTCCTGAAATACCCTGCCAGGTCTTCACATTCAGAGTAATCACTCCCATACTTTTTCCCCCAGTGAAGTTCCCGGAAAAAGGACGAGAGCCAGTGAAAAAAAGCGCGTGGGCATAGTAGTTTTTATTTACCGTATTTATTTTTATTTTTACTTAAAAATAGAAGTTAATCTCCTGCCGAAACTGCTTTTGTTTAAGACAATTTTAAACATTACAAACAAACATATTGACGGTTTTTCTTCTACTAAGTCAAACCACAAGTTTTGGTGCAGCACACGGACCTCCGCTGGTGTTTCAGGGAAACCTGTAACCCGTCATATCTTGTGACCTGATCAAGTATTCCGGTATCCTTAGAATGATCCGTGTAATATTACCGACAACATAAACACAATGACATTGAGGCAGCCCTCTAGTCGCTGTTATTTAAAGCACGACATTATTAGCCACATTCAAACGTTTGCAAGTGTTCGTAAGCCGATTGAGTTGGCACTGACTAGCAACGCATTTAATGGTCATTACACAATTACGAAAGCAAGAGTCACGAACCGCTTGTCTTATACGTTAAGTAACATTAAGGATTAAAGGATACGTTACAGCTAAAGCGTTTTGTCAAATTTTAAATGAATATAGGCTGAGTCTTAGCTCGGCTGCTCGTGATTCTTGCCGGTTGACCTGACTTAACGTTAGCTAGGCTACTAGCATTAGCTTAGAAGCTACAACCAGAAGTGGAGATGATACGGTACATAAAAAGAACTTACCACTAAAAAACTTAAGGCGCAGTCCTCTTTGTCAGTCGTGTAGTGGACAGAATAACAGCAGCAAAGCCAATCTGATTTGACGCTAGTAAAAACAAATCGTTTTGTTGTTGAAGGGAGGTGGAGGTAATGAACGTTTCGTTATCCTGCACTGAGGACGAACGAAAAGGACGAAGACGTGCCTGCGCTTATAAGAGCTTACACTAGGGACGTTACCAAACGCAGCTCTCGCGAGATCTCGTTTTTTACGTCACAGGTCAGGTTTAGTTTCTCAGCAGAGTCAGAAGAAGTACATAAAGCCATAGTACCACCCCCACCCTGTTTCCCTTATAACATGTTTTAAATGGTTTATAATAGACTATAATGTAATTATAGAGATACGTGTTTATTCATTCATTCACTGACAACTATACCTGCTCCAAAAAGCTGAGGCCACTGTGACAATATAGTGAAGCACACTTTGTAATAAATACAGTTAGAATTGTTGACTTAGAATGTGCATAAATAAACACTTTATATGTTTGTATGTAAATTATAGTCTTTTATAAATCATTTATTACATGTTTATATACTGATTATACCTGATAAAAACTTAAAATGTTGCCAATATTTTATCAGTGGATAGTAATTATTAATATGTAAGCATCACTTTAAAGTTGCAGTTGGAAAAGATGGACCAGAAATATAGTAAAAATAGGCTTAGAAATATAAAGTAGCATGAAATGGAAGTACTCAAGTCAGGTACACATCCCTAAAATGTGTACTTAAGTACAAATGTGTACTTAAGTACACATTTTAGTAATTAATGCATGAATAAATTTACGTTACAGTTACTTTACACCACTGCATCTCTGCAGCAATATGTTTCAATGTAAAAATGTACTTGTTATGTTTTGGCTTCTTATTACATACACTGCACACAAATCAGTGTGAGTTTACTGGCATTGTTACATCTTAGAAGGGTTGAGATTGAAAAGGCCATTGATGAATGGCTGTCAACTTTATGTGAATAGTGGGAGCTTTGAAGTGCCATATGTCTAACTGTGATACAGTGTAGTGCTTTGTAGTGTCTCATTTTTGGTATACACTACTTGATTCTAACTTCAGCTAAGGACTTAGGTTAGTTGATGCCCTGGAGTAGAGATTTTCTATGCACTTGTGACCTCTGGTGTTGAAACAGAGACACTGAACCTGAACTGGTTTTTGAACCTACTGTAGACTATACATGTCTGTGTGTTGTATGCCTGGAAATTGTTTTAGAGATATTTTCATTGTCATACTGTCTATAGTCTACCTTCGTTGTAATGGCGGGGACAAAATGCAGGAACACTCAGTATCAGTTCAACAGCACCACACCGAAGCTTCCAAAATGACCACAAACCACATCCCGTAGAGAAATATAAGCAAAGCTTATATTTAGCAAGTGGAGCAAATAAACAAACAAACAAATGCATGAATAAATTTGGATACCTATTCCTTGTTTCAAATTGTCTTTTGAAACAAGGAAGCAAATAACTTTTGCTGCATTTCTGATTTGTAGTATCCATTTCTGTGATATGTGAGTCTGTCAGTGGAGTCTTGTGTCTTCAGACCTTGACATCAAGTTGCCTCGTTTGCACGGAGGCATGAACAGCCAAGATATTTTGCTGCCCTCTCATTTTTAGGCATTGACAGTGTTTACTTTGAGGTTAGATGCTAAAAATCACGACACTAAATGTTAGGATAATTTTAGAAGAGTGAATGTTCTAATCCACACTCCAATACAGAAGGTGACGGTAATGCACCTAAAAGCTGTTTGTCGCCATTTTAAAGAAGGAGAAGAAGACGACGACAACGATGGCGACGAAGAAGAAGAAGGACGTAATCATAGACCGTATAAAAAAAAAAAAAAAAACAGACACGACTTCCGGGCGGTGGGCGGAACGTCGACCAAGTGAGGCACCGCTGTCTATAGACGATCTTTGCAGCTCCCGATCGGTCCAGATCAGAGTCCTTTTCCTCTCAGCTGGCGGAGGAGATTCCCACTGTCCTGCCTGAATTCGGGAATCTCGAAGCAGCCATGGCGTCCGGCCTGCCTAGTGTTGTTGTTGTGTTGGCTTTATGTGTGATTCTGGCCCCTCGTGTGTCAGGTGAGTTTGCTTTTTTTTTTTTTCTTAAACCACACACTGGTCTTTCTTATCTTTCTTGTCTCTCGCATTCTTGTTGGCGTTGTTTCGTGAAAGCGTGTGTTTTAACGGTAACAGTGAGCCGGGCTCGACGTGTTGCTTAACTAAAAACCGCACTCAGACGCACCCAGTTCAGGGCGATGTGAGACGTTAGCTGAGCCACAGAGAGTTGTTGATGATGTTTTTTGTTTTAACGATTTGAAGGTCAGCGTTGATTGTCAAAGAAAACATTAAATCACAAACAAAACAGAAAATATACAGTTTCAACATTTAGGGACTCAGCTAACCCACTGTCAGTGCTTACGTATTTAATAGTATTATATAGTATAGTATGTTAAAGCTGCGAACGCTGTTATAAATTTGTCACCATTGCCTTATTACAGTCTGTGCATTATAATGCAATAGTCATGATATAAAACCTGCGTTCATTAAAGTTATATAATGTTCAAGGTTTTTTTAGATTGTGAGAAAGGTGCTGATTCTTAAAGATTTAATATTTACTTTATCTTCATTGATGCAAATGTGTCTGGATACAACGCTAGGAACATCTCTCAATGTTATGCAGCGTAATTCAACAGCAGCTACAGCCTCCAAAATAACCACAAAGTTGAACCAGCACCTCTCTAAAGGGCCCGAACAAAAACTGAACACGACAGCCTTAGTGAAGGTGAGATTATTAGTTTTAGCTAGGTGTACCTAATAAACTGACGACTGAGTGTAAATAAGGGTGATGAAAGTAACCCCTGTGTATGTCATACAGTTAAACCACACTACAAACTACTACAATTTAGTAATTTTGTGGCTGTTGTAATAGCCTGTATTAGTTACATAACAAAATGGCAACTGAGTGTAAATGCTTTATAATTTCCCAAAATCCAAGGCAACATATTCAATTAGCTTTTTTTTTTTTTTGACCGGCCAACAGTCTGAAACCCAGAGTGTTTCAGTTCATTAACATATACAATATAGAAAAGCAGTGAATCCTCACAAGGGTGTATATGAAGTAGAGGAGGTCTGGCTTTTTTTTGGTTGAATTACTTCATTTTTTAAATAGTTGGCAATAATTTTCTATCCATCAACAAATCAACTAATTGACTGTTTCCAGCTTTATTGTCCTAGACAATCAAGAAAACATACTCTTAAACTAGCAGTGATGCCTTCGTTCTTTAAAGCGGTCGAGGCATGTGTGTGTTAAATCACCTCTACAGCTTTATCTTCAGTGGTTGCAAATCTCATCTTCCTGCTCCTCTCTGCTTTCTGTTTCTGCTTTGTTGTAGTGGCGGACCAGGACTGTAAGGCCTACAGAGATATTAGCAACGTGTGGCACCCATCCCAAACTTGCTACTCTGGATTCTGCTGTGGTAGCTGCTTGGAAAGATCCTGCTGCACTTCTAGTTACAAGAGGTTTTCTGAGGATGACCAAGAAGACTGGTATTCTATTCTGTTTTATTCTGCATTAGATGATGAATTGTTTCTAACAATTCACAACTTCTGACACTGTTGTGTGTGTTCTCTCTCTTTGTCCTGGTGTAAGCACGGTGAAGATGTGTTGTTGCATTATGTAGTGATTATGCAGTGAAGAAACAGGAAGCTGTGACTTCCTGTGTACGACCACCAGCATGAAGACAAAAGTGTGAACCACTTAAAACTTCCACCAGAAGTCTTTCACATTATAACTAACAAAAAGAAAAACAATTAAATAGTAGAATAAAATAGTTGTGTAGTGGACAGAATAACAGCACTGAAGCCAATCTGATATTTTACTTTAAAATAGTAGCTTGTGTATCTTACAAGCCTGATGTAGGATTGACACCATTCAGTCAGTGAGTCAGTACCAGGGAAGTAATGGCAAAATAAATATTGTCTTTTTCTTTTTTTAGTGGAAACGTATTGACCTATCGTTCCTCGCCATTGCCCATGATCCTTGGTATTTGTGCTGTTGTCGTCGCTCTGCTCATCTTCATCTGCTGCTGTGTGTGTCCCTGCTGCTGCCTGTACAAGGCGTGCTGCAAGCCACGACGTAAGTAGCCCTTCAATGACAAATAACGCTGACTGTTGTTTTTGGTGATGCTTTTAAATACTGGACTAGCAGCTGTTTTTTTATACATACACACAAACATTTTTGTATCATTAGGCACTAGCACCTCATTTTCTTTGGAAATTTTCTCAATGGCCTTAATATTTAGTAGCCATATTGTAAACCCCCAAAAAAGGTAAGAAATATGTAATTTTGGTGCCACCTGAAAGCATAGGGACAGTCCAGTGTTGTTACTACTGGGTTAAAAAAAAAAAGATCTTTAAGGGGTGGCTCTTCTTTTTAATAATAATGTGGCATGAGTTTCTTACTTGTAGCAGGGTAGGGCAGGATGATGATATATATCAGAAGATGATATACATGTTGCCTACAGTCATAGATTTTGTCATACAGTTGTGTCTATCTTTTCAGTAACTCTGGTTTTGTTGTTTACAAGTTCACCAGCCAAATCCTGATAAGTTTACATCCTGGATCTACGTGATCAGCAAGTTAACACAAAAGGGAGCAAGTGTTTAAGATAAACTAGAACTTAAATAGAAATTGAAAAGGAAAGTAATGTTATCAATGTGACGAAGGACCTCGATCTACGAGGCATCTAATTACTTCACAACAAACACATCTATTTATTTGATCTGGTTTTTCAATTGATTTACCACATTTACCACATCACAACATGAAATTACAGATTCTAAAGGCTTTTACGTATATCACCCACTTCTAATTGAGATAAGATCCACAGGCGTTACTTCAGTCCTTTAGATGGAGATATGATCATTTAGCTGGCACTTTGTCAGACGAAAGTGAGTGACACCTGTTGACAAAGACATGTCAAGCACTGAAAAAGAGGATTTAAACATCAACAATGGAATGGCACCTTTAGTGCACATTTGATGCTTCTTAATTGTAGAAGAATTTCCAAAACAAAATATTAGTGGCAGTCCAGAGAATCCCATTGTGAGTAACCCGTACCACCCAACCAGTGAGTAACCCATACCGCCATATGTAAACAAGGAACTATCAGTGCGTATGACAATATTGTCATTTGCATTTGCCTTGCAAACTCGGGTGCAGATGCCTCTGTTCATATACCCAAACTAAAACCTATCTGACTCTTGATTGATCCAAAACCTAAGATTAACCCTGACTTAAGACACATAATGGCAGTTGAGTCCCTTTCACAGAATTTGTAGAATTATGTAAATCTAAGCTGAGGTTAGTAATCAATGCATTTTCATCAGATATGAATTTTAGAGGTGAAACGAATTGTCAATTTGTCAATTGTCAATTTAAGCTTTTTTTTTTTAAATCTCAAAATACATACGTGTCAGCTTCTTAAATGCGAATATTTCCTTTTTTTTCTTAATCTGTTTTCAGAATCAGAAAAACTCTATTAATCGCCGTAGGGAAATTATTTAGTGACGGACAAACTCCCAACTGAAAATTAAGAAATTGCAACTTGGTACACAGAGGAAAAATGTTTCTAAAATGAAAATAAAAATAAAAATAAAATTGAAAATTGAATAAAAGTAAAGTACACTGAATGTTTGTGTTTTTTTTTTACTTTTGGCAAGATGTCTTAATTTAAAGATGTCAGCACTGGCTGAGGGAAATTGTGATGGACATTTAATGGACCAAACAAATAACTGATTAGTTGAAAAAATAATTTATTGATAATGAAAATATACTGTAGTTCCACCTTAGGGGAATTTTAAAGTTAAGGGCAACATTTCACTATATTTCACTATCACACATGCCCTGAGCAGTGAACTAATGTTAGTCAGATATTATTTTATACAAAGACCAGAGTGACAAATGATCAATGTGCCAAATCATAAATGATAACGTAAACAGGCAGTTAATACTTAGTTAAAGCAGTGACTAATATATTGACAGTTTGTAGCCATGTGCTGCTGCTTCTGCAGCATGTTGCTGCACCTGTGCAGGTTTCCTGCAGACAAGCGGCAACATTTTTGAGTTGCTATCTGGCTGTTGTGGGCTTCTCAGCCTAGGAGTCAATGCAGTGTCAGATTTTTTTTCAAGCATAAAAGAAGATGTCAAACTTTCCATGTGTAGGTGTTTTTTTGTCTGTTTAGTTTTCAAAGCAGAACATGAGGGGACTCATTTGAGGACTTGTGGCCCACCCACCACATGACTTTCATTACTGCAGAGGCTTGCTCTTACTAATAAGACAGACTTTGGAACTCAGAACACAGACTGATCTAATGTTCCCAAAATCACAACGATATGCAGAGGATATGTGACAGTGACCACAGTAACAAAGAGGTGCTTTATCCGCTTCAGTCCAGGGCCGTGAAGTTCTTCGTTTGACATTTGTGTTTGTCATCATTTGACATGCTGTGCAAAGTCTCGGCTTCTGTGGAGAGCAGCGAATCCCACAGTTTGCTAATGCACTGTAGTCATCAGAAATAATTGCTGTTTGGGCTCAGACCAAACTTGAATACTTTTCGCTGCCGTTTTACAAGTCAGGGCCTGTTTATTTTCAGTGCTATGAATACATGAATACAAGTAGATACTAGCTTTAAAATGCTGGGCTTTGATAGATTTTAGTCAAATTGTGTTTAAGGACAGTCTATGGTGGTAGTCCATATTCTTGTTACTGTCAGAAAATCCCACGAAAAGACCAAAACCAGCAATGAATTGATCCTCCTAAGTGTAAGAGCCATTTTCCACTCTGTGATTAAAACACACCATTGAACCACACCATTCACTGAGTGACGTGCTCCTTCATGACGATGAACATGGGCACTGTAGTTTATTTTGAGCCTGTCCCACATACGCCATAAATACTCGCCAAACCCACGGCTGAAAATAGTCTTCAAAAAATATACTATTTACTCATGTTTAAATACTGTTTGCTAAAAACTAAAGTACCCAGCTGTTTGAAGATATTGTTTAGCTTTTTAAAAATAAAAGTAGACATTTGTTACCTGTTTTTAAAGGCTTATATTTTCAGCAGGAACCAGTGGGCTTGTGGCTGAATGCCACAAGCAGGGTAAGGAATTCGGACAATATCGAGAGGCCAACCAAAACACTGTAGGTTTTAATCTTTTCATCGAATTTGTGGCGCTATCCTTATCCTTCAAATGATAATATAATTTAAATTTAAATTCTTTTTAAAAATTTCTTTATTTTTGTTGTCTTTAACATTAACACAGTAACTGTAAGTTCTATGTGCAGCTATCTATATCCCTTACATTATAGTAACACCCATCTTTATATAATTTTTATTAGAATCAAAGTGAACAATCAGTTTTGCAGGGATAAATGTAAGCTCTGCTGTGCTTGATACTTCACACAGTCTTTGTTTTCACGTTCCTGCCACAGAATTCTGGGTAGCGTGTCTGTTCTTATGTCCAAGTCAGCATCTGAGCAGCAGACATTAAGGGTTTGCTGCTGCTGCTGCTGCTGCTGCTGCTGCTGCTGCTGCTGCTGCTTGGCTGTGACCACTCCTGCTTTTGCCCAGCTGTCGTGTTCCCACAAGACTTTGAGGTTTTTGAGGCAAGACGTCAGAGTTAAACGAGTGCGTCTCCCCCATCATTAACTGTGACTACTCAAAAATCTTCAGGAAGTAAGCTTAGTTTTATGACCCTGGAAGTGATCCCACCTGATTTGCAATCCAAGCCTCTGTCTTTAATAGTTTCATCTACATCTCCGACGCAGTCCATAACAAAATGTTCCCTTTGTCTTTCATTATTAAGAGTTTGAGTAATAAGAAAAGACAATTTCTCATCCCAAAACTCGCTTATTTTTTATTTCTGTGAGGTTTCAGATTCACCCAACTCTCTTAACTGGACACAGTTGTTGTAAATCACTTGTTTCAGCCTGATGAATGTCACCCGTTCATAAAGAGGTTCTTGTTTTTGAGATTTAATTGTTAGCACAATCTGTGGCCTTTAAATTCCCATATATGTCGACCTGTTCAACTCTGTGTTTTTTAATCTCAATGATGTTACCAAAGAATGAAAAGAACTTCATGCTGAAGAGCTTCAAGTCCTGGTGTCAGGAAACAGTAGACAAAAAGAGGATCAGTGGTCCATATGAAACTATTAATACTACAGTTATCAACAGTATGGTATGAGAGCTGCGCTGCACTGTAACAGTTATTAAAAGGGAATAAATCAGGCCACATCAAATCAAAATGCTTACTGCATTGCATATTAAGGCATTAGGATTTCAGGTCAAATGAGTGTGTTTTCTCAGCGGGCTAGTACGACAGGTCTAGAACATTTGGCAGTTTCATTCATACCCGAGAGAAATTTAAGTACAAGAACATTGTTGAAAATTGCTAATTCTCTTAGATCACCGACTTAAGAATGAATCAGTTTGTAGAAGTGGTTCCCACTGTGCTTAGTTGAGACAAGTGTAATGAAAGGAAAAACACATACGGATATAAAAATAAATTGGGGTGAGTATTTGATATTTTCAGTCTAGTCTTGGCACCCTTTGTTTCAGTTCTCTAAACAAACCTTTTTAACATTTACTGCAGGGGAGGAAAGCACCTGCGTTGTGTGTGTATTTGTGTGGGCACACAAGCTTGTACACTGTTAATAATAGACATTCTTGCACTTCCTGTCAGTTTGGTCTTTTAGCCAGCTTATTCAGACTGTGCCATGGCAAAAAACAGAAGCAGGCAATACCGCAAGCTAGAATGTGGATTCCCCGACTCAGGCTGATGCATGTCGGGATCACATCCAGGAATGTGAAGGCTCCACCTTGTGTGACTCATTGTTTCCACGACAACCGCAGTGGGGAAAAACTCATGACCTTCCCACGTCATTTACAAGAAAAAAAAATAGTGGTGGCATGACTGACACACTGACAAATGCCTAACCCCAACCCCAACTCTAATATAAACCTGATTCTACTCCGAGCCTCAAAACCAAGTCTTAACCATTTAACATTAACAGCCCTTTGCAGTTATGAGAGCCAGCCATAATGTCCCCACAACAATGGTTTCAAATCAGAATTTGTCTGCACAACCATAGAAAGAGACACACACACACACACACACACACACACACACACACACACACACACACACACACAATGTATTTTACCTCTTCTCATGAAATGATTGAGACAGTGTAATTTGTTCTTGATAGATAAAGTGTATATCTTCCCAAAACTTTATTGATCAGTCTCTGCCAGTGTGATTACTGATGTGTATAAACACAAATAAAAAGAGTAATGTGTCTGAAAAGATAATTATTCCAACTTTATGGGCAACAGTGTACATTCATATCAATCTAGCAAAAAACATGCTTTCCCTAACATGGATCAAGTATGGATGCAGTCTGAAAGGCAAAACCCAGGGAAAAGAAAGCCCATAATGAACACACTGTGACAGATAAAGCTCAGATGAATTTGTTTTACAGTTTTATCAGTTCCTCTCTTCTCTCAATTTTGCCAACTGGGCAGTCAGAGGACACCGCTTAGAGTGATCTTAGTGCATAAATTAAACTGAAACTGTAAAAGTGTGAGGTACAAAACCTCGGTTTAAAAACCATTGATTCTGAAGCATTTCCTCCTCCAGTGAAAATAAAAAGATGAAGACCGTGAAGTAATTTTAGTGACACTGAATGAAGTAAACATGCATAGGACAGTACAGTATTAAGTTAACAAGGTTCTAAACGGATGTTTATTTAACAGTAAACATGCACAGGACAGTACAGTATTAAGTCAACAGGCGTTTAGAAGCTTGTTGACTTGATAGGATTTTATCCAGCTCTCTTTTCTTAGTTTCACCAATAGGTTTGTGCAGTTTGTTAAACACAGAAGTAGTGGTCTGACTGACTGATTTAAGGAACATAAAATGTCTGTGTGTGAAATCTGTACTTCTCTTTTTTTGTAACATGTTGTAATGCTCTGTGTAATCCTTAGACTACACAGTTGGAGGTGGAGGTCATGCTCTGAAAATAAATGCTGCTTAACCTGGAGATATATTTAACAGATATTTGGGGTAGTTTTCGTCAGCCTCAGTGATCTTAACATGATCACTAGCATAAGATAATCGAGGCAAGTTTAAAAGTTAAGATTTTTTATTGTTACTCAACGATTTCTCCCATAGCTGTATTGCCCCACTTCATCTGAAACTGCACCCAAACTTATCCCATTTAAACGTATTTCTCATCTTTCTCTGCTTACAGCTGTGATAGCTACCACCACGCACACCACAGTGGTCACCACCACCCCTCAGCAGTACCCTCAGCAACCGACTGCAGTGCCCAGACAGCCTCAGCCCTACCAGGGTAGCCAGTATCCGCCTTATCAGCCTGTACCAGTGCAGCCAGGATATGGAACTCAGCCCATGCCCCAGGGCTACGGGGCTCAGCCCATGCCCACTGCAACCTACCAGGGTCAGCCGTTCATACCAGGACCACCTCCAACATATCAGGAAGCCAGTGAGTGTGATTTTTTTTTTTAATGAACTAGATAAAATGTTACATGTTGACAAGATTAAAACTAAATAAAAATCAGCCTATTTTTAAAATTAGACATTCACAAAAAGATTTACAAATGATGCAAGGACTGAAAAAATATGTTCTTCATTTCCTGACTTCAGTTAAAACACTTACAGATTTGATTTTTATAATAGCTGTGTGTGCTTTATACAGATTTTAAGAGGGTTTTTTGGATTAACATTATCATTACACAAAATTTATGATTGCATAGTGTTTTTTTAAAGAAACGCACAGCATGCCATAGAAAAGCAGTCTTTAACATAAAGTAATGACACATTACGTTGAACACATTGTGCAATTTTGGTGCTTTAAAATAGCTGCAGTCGGAAGTGGAGGTGGAATAACTGCTGCCGGTATACAGTTAGGTCATGTCTGGAGTTTGTAAAATATGAAATGACACATTTATGGTTACTTTGTTAGACAAAACTGAAGTTGTGGTTACAGTCTAAGCTCTTTAACTCTTTCATCCTCATGCCATGTTTTCTTTCTGTGTCCAGCCGGCCCTGCCTTCCCTCCCCACCCAATGCCTTACAGTCAGGCTGCGTTCACCCCCGGCCAGCCATCATACCCTCTACAGCCTCCCGTCCAGCAGCACCCCAATGCTCCGCCTGCACAGACAGACTACCTAGCCCAGCCTGCATTCAACCCAGATTATGTTGCACCCAAGACTGGATAAACAACCACAGTGCCAAACTCTCAGCCACTTGGCGGAACTGGAGTGATCTGAATCAAGATGAGAGTTGTTCCTCTGCGTCTTGATTCTTGTGGTCCAGTAATTAAATATGGGAACTTCATGATACATCTGTAGTTGCTGTTGAAAAGTTACCAGGTGAAAATGTTGATACCTCTTGGCTCGTATTGCATGGACTCACAATGTAAGTGGTGAGATCACTTTTGTTTTTGTATTTCTTAATGGCTCCATCATAGTCATCTTGGTGAATTAAACATAAATCCACTGAGTCTGACTTTTAAAGAGCAGACGAAGTGCTTCGTCATTTTTCAGCCTTCTGAATATGCCTCAACCTCTCCCTCCTCAGTCCTTGTCTGTACTGTGCACCAGCTGAACCTGCTCGACCTCTTTATTTCACCGTCTGCACTGATTGCCCTCACACAGTGGTCAAAAGTTTTAGTGTCCGTGGCCACACCGATAAAGTGCTTTGAACCTTTGTTTTTCATGTACTTTCTCTGGTGTTTTAGGAAGGCATGTAACATTTTATGTGTATTATACATCTTGGGAACAAATCAGGTCGAAAATATGGAGGGTTTACAATTGAAAGGACTCATGTCATTGTCAACTGACTGCTGATATTCAGAGGGTATTAGGGTCTTCTTTTAACCCCCCAGCAAAAGGGAACATTCATCATGTCAGTTAAAAAAAAATAAGCCTTGTACACTGGGAAGTTCACTTTACATTTAAGTTTTATGTGTTTATGTACAAGGGAGACCTCGTAGTTTTTGTCATTCATTGTTTTCATTTGCCCATCTCACAGCTTTACATATCTGAGTTAAAGCACTTTGGCAGCTTTGAAGCAATTAACCAAAGGAGATTAATTTCTTTTCCATCAGTCAAACATTCACAGAGTCTTGTTTGCAATTAAAGACAAATGTCTTACTAACAAATGCACTTTAAAATCCCATTTTCATGGGTGTTTGGTTTGTTTTGTTTCTAGTATTGTTGTGTTACTTGTACTTAACTGTCCTCTAAAAGGCTTAGATTGAGTCAAACCATCCACAATATTTTCCAGTGCACCGTATTCAGAATTATTGCCATCAAACTATGTAGCCTTTCAACTTTAGTTCTTTTAGTAACAGCCCAAGCAATTGAAATGAATCTTTAAAGATCATTGTTTTCTTATACAGTATTGTGTTCCTTGCTGTGTCAGATCATAAGTTCTTTTCCTTTGTCATTGTCATCACCATTGCCTTTATTAGATAGAACCAATGTCACAGTGGGGTTTTTGGAAAAGTGGTCTTTTGTTGTTTGTACCTAAGAACCGAACTAATAACTCTTCCTTGCTTTGCTCTGCTTGGTCACTTGTGTTTTCTTTTGTTTGTGTTTTGTAGCAAAGCCATCACTTCTGCTTATTTCTCACAGGGATTACTTGAAAATAGTTTCACTAAAGTGACCTTTTTCATGTAAGGCGTCACAGTTCATGTGACAGACAGATTTTCAGGATGCTGATCTATTGAGCCACCGTATTTTAAAATGCCTGATCTTTCAGCTTCCTTTGCTTAGACTTTGGTTGTAGTCAAAGAAACTAGTACCATATATTCCATTATATGTGAGTATCACGAGTACTGATTTCAGAATGACTTTGAATCACATCTATGCTGTGGCTTATTTTACCCTCTGACATATGGGAGACCACATGCCAGCTAATGAAAGAGGCTTAATGTTGTCACATATCCTTGCAATTTGCAGAAGAGTTTATTTGTGAGGAATGTCTTTGTATTTCCTATGTTGAGCAATCGAATTGTCTGTGTATTTCATTGTAGTTGTGCCTTTTCTCTCCAGTCTCTTGTTATGATTGTGTACTAGCTTTGTCTATAGTTCTTTGGCCAGTTTTGATTCTTCAAGGTGACTTTCGTTGGAGTGTTTTTATTGGTGTTTGGATTATAGTCATTCTTTTTCCATCTGTTTCTCATCCAAGAATAGTTGTCATTGATGCTGCTTTGAGACTATATTTACATGACTTTTGTTTTGTTAAAAACCCACCACTTATCCAACAGAGTTTAATAAAATAGATAATTTCTGCTCTCCTCAACTTTGGTTACTGAATTTGCAGCATAGAAGATGATAACTCAAAGTGAATTTGCATCATGTATACACCAGACACAAACAAAGGTACACAATTAAGTTAGAAAATCTGTGAATTTAATTATTCAGAGAGAAATGTCATGAATTAAGTTCTCTATAGAACTTCAAAGTAGGATGGAATGTGGTAACACTTCATTTTATAGGTCTGTAATCAACAAATAATTATGGTAATATGTAATTTGGTACTAGTTATGGGGAAAACAGAGACAGTGTTTAGTTGGTACATTCCCATTTAATCTTTCCAAATACTTGTTAGTGTAACCAAGAGAGGCTCTTTGTGTCAAAGCACAGACCAGAGGAGGAAGTATGGGTGGGAGCAGAAGAGAATACCAGCTCAAAGCAAATTTGGGTGGAGTTACTTGACAGTATTGCTAAACTGCACAGAGGCAGCAGGAAAAGAGACTGCAATTTAACAGTGCTAGACCTAACTGTGGCTTGAATTTCAATGACTTGTTTTCTGTTTTAGGGGGTTCCTTTATTACCATTGGTGTCGGAAGTATTCAGATCCTTTTATTAAGTGCAAAATATGATGCAAAAGTTCTGTATTGAGAAGATTACTTAAGTAAATGTAAATAAATATTTTAGAAAATTGTACTTAAAGTATTAGGTGCAGACAAAGTGAGCACAGTGAGTGTTACACAGTTATTTCTGAATTATTATTGTTATTAATTATTAGAAATTTGTACTTAAGCACAGTGCTTGAGTAACTTTACATAGTTTGTTTCCACTGCTGGTTACAACCCTACAGGGTGCATTCTTAGTAAATAAAGTGCCCGGGGGGTGGAGGGGTGGGGTGGTGGGGGTGGGGGTGTGTGTGTGTAGATCTTTCTGAATAAAAAAGTCTGTCTGTATCTCTTGAAGCAAAGTATGCAGCTTTGGTGGTTTGTGGTTGATGACTACATTTAAATGTTACCATTTTCTTAGCTTGTCTGGCTGCATTGTTGGTGCCAGTTGTCTTCTTGGACAGCTCACTCATGGTAAAGGGTTTTAATTTTAATTAGGCTTTTACTTGAAGGGGGAAAAAAGAATTTCAAGTGCTCAGCAGTAGATAGAGATTCAGGTAATTATCTGAATGCAGCAACAACTGCTGCAACAAACTTTCACATTTCATATCCAGTGATAAGTCTTTCACATGAAGAAAGGAATGTTGTTGGGTTACTTGCTACAGGGTGGTTCACATAGACAGTCAGGTTGAAATGATTGTCACAGTGTAGTCAGAGTTTCTTCCTTATCCACACCACGTTATGGCAGTTATGGTTTGGAATGTCTCCTCCAGTCTTGTGTGTGTTTTGTGTGTGATCCTGCTCCCGGCTGTATGGGGTGAGTTTTTGGTTTTTACTCAGCGGGTTTAAGATATTTAGGACTTTCTCAGTCATATATCGACCGTCAAGTGAAACCAAAAGGATCCAGTCAAGTTATATTAGATAGTAACCGCATGGCACAGTTTCGTAACTGCAACTTTGATTTTACTTTGATTTCAGTGGGAAAATTGGCAGTGACACTTGTTTTGATCTTGTATGTGCGTGTGCAGTTTGTTTAACTAACTCAAAAAAGACAACTGAAAGTTCTCGAGTTTAGCCGTTTGTATCATTTCATGTTATACGGTAACTCCTTAATCCCTCACCCTCACCACTCTTCACCATGACCTCGTGTTTTGTGTCTTATAGCTGATTTCTGCACCAGTTACTGGGACGAGGATGGTGTCTACCATGGTGTTCAGCAATGTAGCTTTCAGTATTGCTGTGGAAACTGCCAAAACAAATATTGCTGCAGTGATCAGGAAAACCGGCTCAGTCAAAAAAAACAGCAAGACTGCCCTGCAAGGTGTGTGCTGTTTTCAATATGATATAAAGATAAATGTGTATACCAAAATATGTTTTTCAAATAAAGTGGCATCAGCTTACTAGCTAATTATCTCTGAGTATTCTCAAGCTTTTTTTTTCTGCTTTATTTTTTAAATTGTATTTATTTTATTTTATTTTTTAGTAACTGATTAAATCATTACACTTTATTACTGTTTTCTTCTCCTCTAGGCCAGTCAGTGAGAAACAAATTAAAATTGCTGCAATTTTGGGAGGCATCTTTGCGGCCATCATTCCTGTTATCCTCTGTGTGGTTCTCATCATCTGCTTTCTTTCTCCTTGTTGCTTGTTTTACAAGAAGTGTCGAAAAGGACGCAACCAAAGGCGGCAAAGTAAGACAAATAGTTTAGTTTGTGCAGGCACTGTAAAACTTTATAATGTATTGGTTGTGCAGGTGATTATGGTTCACATTTTGGGAAATACACTCATTTACCTTCTTGCCCAGAGTTAGATGCTACACTAAATATGAAGCTACAGCCAGCAGCTGTGCTAACTTAGCTTATGCTTCATTTACGTCATATCGTTTTAAACTGTAATTAAAACAGTTTAAAACGATATCTGTTTTTCACCCAAGTGGGGAAAGGAGGAACTATACACTTTATACCGAGTTGATACAAAATTCGTAACACCCACAAAAAATAGCTAATTTAGGCTATTTATCTGTTTTTTCTGGTTTATCTGGTACAAGGTTAGCACTAAGGCTAATGTATATGTGAATAACCTAAATGTGAATAATGTGTCAACACTCCGTGCTGACTCTGTACAACGGTCACAAAATCCACCAAGCTGCACCTGTAAAGCTCCCTAACTTTGTATGTCGCTTAATTAATGGGTTCACCATCAAATTTCCACTTTATGTGCAGTTATGTGTCGGACTGTCTCTTGGCCTGGACCAGTAGCAGGTGAACCAATGGAAACCCCATGAACTCCTTACCAAGACACAGTCTGGCACATTACCATGTGCAAAACAGATAAAACAAATGAGATACAAAGTGCTCATTAGTGAACATTTAGAGGTGCAGGCAGGCGAATTTTATTGGCTTTTGACTGAACTAGTCAACTCTTGGCAACTCTTTTCAACAAATGACAGAGTATCTCTTCCTTATTTTCAAACCAAACCAAATTTGTTCTTTTACCTATAGCTGAGACAACCACCAATGTAGTCAACGTACCCCAGGAGCCACTCTCCCCCTCAGGATATCGCCTGTCCTACCCAGGCTACCGGCCTGTACCTGCCCTGCATGGATATGGAGGCCCACCCATTCCCACTGCACCACCACATTCATACCTGGAAGCTTGTGAGTTTTTAATAATCTGATTCCTATTAAGGGATCTGTGTTGGTGTTTCTTATCAGGCACTGACAGTAATACTCAGTTTTTAAGGATACGTCTGGTGATATTCTATGTTTTTGTTGTGGCTACAAACCCCACGAAGAGATGAAAACTAGAAATGAACTAGTCTAGCTAACAAGTTTAGCCTGTGTACCTAAAGTGTGGTATATCTAATTTCTCAGTGTGATAGACCTGTATTGTTATCCAAAAATCGATTAAAAACACCAGTGAGCCTAGGCTTGCACGGGGTGACATGTTCCTCCATTACCACAAGCATGGGGACTGTATATTATTTTAAGTCAATGCATATGTTGACATTAGCAAAAATAAAGAAAAACACCAGACTTATCCTTTCATGATCATTATGATTGTAACAGGCCAACATCCTAATTGAAAACAAAGAATAGTTGGAAAAGCAACACAAATTTTCAATAACAACAAACCAAATACATGCTTCTGTCTTTTCAGCGGATCGAGCACACTTTCCAGCTCCATTCCTTGAGGGGCAGCCGATGTATCCCCTCCAACCTCCTTGTGCACTGCCACCGCATTCAGGCGAACTTGCACAGCCGCCCTACAACCCGTCTTATGGCCCAAACCCCTGAACCAGATAGCTTACAAGTAAAACCACTGCATGCCCCACCGTTCTCAAGAAAATGTATGAGTGAATGTATGAATTAGATTGTGTTTATACAGCGGAAACAGATTTGTGGGATGTCAACTGATGAGTTGTATGCATGTATTTTTATTTTTTTACATTGGCGGCACTGTTAATACTTTTATTTGCAAGTACAGGCTCCACTTCACTTTTTAATAAACTCAAACTGCCACTAGAGGTCGCCTGAGCCCTACTTCAATATAGAAGAGGGAACCAGTACATGCAATATGCTTCATTCTGGTACTACACAGTATTGTTATCAAGCAGATTGTTTTAAATGCAAAACAGTAAACCTATGATTCTGACAAAAAGGCGCGTCTTGTTATGATTAAGCATGCTTCTTTTTCTTGCAGAGATCCAAGATTAAAATCCCATCTGACTGTATTTTAGCCACCTGATATACAGGATAGATGGTTTCATTCTTAGGGGGTAATTAAAGAAGCGGATACACTCTGTAGTCTCCCACCTATAAACCTTTAGTTTAATGGCTACAAGAGAAAAACACCGGGTAATCCCCTAATAACTTTAATTACTGTGATATGATGTAATTCATTTTTCAAAAACTACACAGTACGTGCACTGAGTAAGCCAGATAGGTCTTCTGACACCAGCAACACTCTCTGTGTTGTGTAATCTGTGTCTGCACAGGTAGTTATGCAGGGCCCTAGCCCTTGCCAAACAGGGACCCTAAGCAAGATTTTCAAGATCTCTTCTGCCATTCCTGGGACCGCGTGATAAGTAAAAGGTTGCCAAAAATAATTAAAAAAAATTTTCTTCAAAACTTGCCTAGTGTTCACAAAAAGTCAGTGTTTTATTGGTACCTAATTCATACACTGTAAATCACCGACTGTACTATAAAATGTTACCAATACAGTGATCACAACACAACATCATTAGGAGGTTTGCAGTTTTGCACACGGAAACACCGCTTTTTGTGTGTGCCAGTTATTCTAAAAGCAAAACTAATTGTTTTGTTTCTAACAATGAATCAAATCAATGGAGAAACACTGAAATGAATAAGCCCATAAATCATTTCACAATGAAATCAGTGTTTGTCATAAATCCATAATGTTGTAACTAAATAGTATTACCAACCTACAGTGTGACAAAACCACTGCACTCAGTTTAGCCTCTTCCTTTGGGATCATATGCAGTTGAATAGCCAGAGTGGGCGTGCTTACATTTAATCCTCTTATAGTATCCCGCACTATCCATTAATCAATACAGTAATAGTGCTGACTGCAGCTATCTCAGTCGTGGAAGTGACGGGGGCTAAAACGGGAAAAATGACCCTGCCCATATGTACTGCAGCATGCCTGCCTGCCATCTAAAATAAGCTTTCTCCTTGAAGTGTGGCTCAAACTGCTAATGAGCACTTGTGTAGGGATGCCAGAGTATGGACAATGTAGCATATAATCTTTATAGCCACCCATCCCTGTTTTCTTCCCCTGCATCCCTTCCTTCTTCTCTGTTCACCCTTCCTCTATTTCTCCCTCTGACTGTGCTTTCCTCTGTTTGAAGGCATTCTTGCCTGGCTTACTGCCCGAGCTGCCATTAAGATCTTTTCAGCATTTTCTCAACATCCCACACCATTCCTCTCTTCTTTTTCCTTTTCTTCTGCTCTGTGGAATCCTTGATGGTATTTAATTCTCACATTGGAGCTGCCCTGCACATAGACAACGGGCAGAGAACACACTGTGTTATTGGATATCAGGTTGAAACCAACCTTTTGATCAGGTTTTAGATGATCATTCAGGACGCTATGAATCAGTGAGTTGTGTGTGGGAGCAACTGCTGACAAAGCACAACCTCCCCAGTGGGTGCTCTGGCTCTGGCCAAGATGCTCCAAAGAGATACAGGCTTGCTAAACTGTCCCACATACATGGAAACACAAACAGACCTGACAGCTTTATTAATATTTGGATATTTTTAAATCTGGTCCAAAGGCTAAGTGATATTTTTCCATTTTTTCCATTACTAAAGATAAGTGATAACAAGTCTCCAGTTAAGGCACAAAAGACTGAACATCTGAGTTTTGATTTTATAAGCTACGCTAACTCCTTGGCTTTATGGATAGCAGTGTTGGTTGGTCGACTACTTTGGTCCAGACTGAAACATTTCATCCATCCAACCAATACAATCAACTCAATCACACAGATACCAAGGCTTTACCTTCTGATCACTCCTGCGCAGGGTCTGGCTCCATATGACGTCACCAGCGCAAGATGGGAGCTCTTGTATCCAGGACATTTTGACGTCATTTTTGTACTGTGAGAGGAAGAAGAGATGCGTCATCCATCTTTCTATACAGTCAGTGATCAGCGGCTGGGAGACCTGAACTGAATTGTAATCACTGATCCCTTCACTTTTCATGTAGTGCCATCATCAGGTCAAAAATTTTATTTGTTCAGTACTTATACCAAGCCAAACTTAAACCCCCTCCCTTAAACCAGGAGGGGGCAGAAAGTATTATTGTCCACATGAGTGGAATTCATCCTTCCAGGAAGGAAGGAATTTGTGGTAGTGTGAAGAGACACTAATCTCAATTTTAATCCTCCTTAATGTGCAAGTTTTGTAAAGGAATTTTTCTGCCTCTTTTTCAAAGCTCAGGCTAACGTCTCAGCAGATTTTTCAGGCATTAAAGTCACCCCAACCAAGGCCACTACATGGTTTAATCAGTTCTGCAAGAACCCAAACCACTAAAAATTGAGGACACACTTAACTATAACAATAATCCGTTTAACAAGCAAAGAAAGTAAAATAATTTGGGGCAGGTTGTGATCATTTGGGCTAGTTTTTGTATCATTTGGGTGGTTTCCACCAATGTCAAATTAGGCAATACTCCTATTGAAATTGAAAGGGGACTAAGTTCAGTCGACTCGGCTTGACACACAAAGAGCGATAAATGAAAACAATCAAAACCAAATATCATTTCAGTTCATTACAACTAGGTTGAAACTTGGTTGCTTTTCAGATTATTGTTTCAGATTACTCTCCTAAATGAAAAAAAAAAAATAAAGATTTGGCTACTTCTATGACAACTGTGCAGGTTCTAGAGCTGCAGCTATTGATTACTTTCACAATCGATTTGTCTGCTGCTCAATTATTCAATTAAACCTTTGGTCTATGAAATGTCAGAAAGTAATAATGCACATCATAACATCTCAGAGTCCAGGTTGACATCTTTATGTGTCTTGTTTTATCCAACCAACAATCCAAAACCAAACGATATTCAGTTTACTTTGATATATTGGAGAAGCTGAAACCTATGAATGAATTCTTTAATATTTGATCAACCAATCAATTAATTGACTAACTGTTTCAGCTCTAGCAGGCGCTAGGTTCTGACTGGGCTATATTTTGTCAGTCACATGCAGCACCACTGATCTAAATATCCACAATACCTCACTGGCTTTAT
This sequence comes from Toxotes lorentzi, assembly GCA_037833715.1. Classification (NCBI taxonomy): domain Eukaryota; kingdom Metazoa; phylum Chordata; class Actinopteri; family Toxotidae; genus Toxotes; species Toxotes lorentzi. The sequence goes on from JBBMJY010000018.1 coordinate 17,955,862, forward strand.
GAAATCCCAAGTTACATCCCACTTGACAACCAAAAATCACAGTAACTCATCCGAACTAGAGAGTTAGAAAAACATATAAATTAGGCTGTCCTGAAAACCTTGTCCACTAAATATTTCACCTGTTTGTGTAGTTGGTGTGCAACTGCTGTGTGTGACGTTTATTGTGTGGAACAGTTGAGGTGACTCACTGACAGCTGCACACAGACTGACTCAAGAGAAACAGAAATGAGCTGGTTAACACAGAGCAGCTGCGGATGTGGCCGCCCATCATGGAGACAATGCATGAGGGCATAACTGAGATAGACTGTACGCTTATAATTTATGCCAGTGAATAGACAGAATTACATTTGAAAGGATTTATTGTAATCCTGCCATTTTCCTGATTATGTCTTTTTTAACCTCGCTCTGTCACAGCTTATACATTTCTCCCACTCTGCCTTTCAGAAGAGCTAAAGGCCTGTAATAAAGTTTCCTGGGTCACTGTGCACATTTCGGCCCCTTTTGTGTCCCAGATTCATTCTAGATCGCTGCCACCAGAAGTCAGATGTCAGGCCTTTCAAGCTTAGAGTCCTGGAGTGAAACAGCCTCTAAATTTTTTTATTCAGTAGCTTTTTGACTTTAACTTTGTACCTCAGTGTTTCCTTTTTATGCTCCTCAGATCTTCAAGCACCTGCACCAACGAGTGGCCACAGAAGGAGGCAGTTTGGACCGTGTGAACTCTACTGATAAAACAGTCTGCTGTCTTTTCACCCTCTCGCTCTCTCTATTCAATTGCCTCCAAGTATCTTGACAACCTTGCCTGGTATTTTGGCAGCAGTCCCTTGAGTGTTGATGTCAGCTGAGAGAGGGGAGGGAGGGTGGTGGGTGGTGGGACTGAAAGAGAGAGAGAGAGAGAGAGGAGGGGGAGGAGGAGTGAGCGGGCTATTCAAGGCACTTGTCCTCTGTCTCCCTCTGAGCATAGAGGAGGGGGAGGCGCACATGCATTGAGAGAAACACACTCACACACACATACTAGTAGCAGCCACATTTTCACAGCCCGCTCTTCAGACTGACAGCAGCAAACGGAGTTGAGAGCCACCACGACAGAGCAAGGGAGGAAGTGAAAGAGGATTGGGAACAAGGGAGGCATCCACAGAGGAGTTGGAAGTAGAGGAGACTTACACAGGATTTTCCCCTTTTTTCTCTTTTAGCTCTCTGGGAGCCATAAAAGGAATCTCCCCTGTACTCTTCTTGAACTGCTAAAGGACCTGCACCCTGCTATGGCAGCTCTGATGGGACATGGAAGCACTGTCTCCCTCTCATCTTTCTCCTCTCATCGCTGGACTACTCTCCTCTGGGCTCTGTTGACCCTTTTAAGTCAAGTCTGGGGCTTCAACCTGGATACTACCCACACTCTACATAAGTTTGGAGACCGTGGCACCTTTTTTGGTTTCTCTCTAGCACTTCACCAGCAGCTTACGCCTGAGCCTCAGAGCTGGTGAGTGGGTGAATGTGGCATTGAGCTTGTCCTGTGTGTCCTGTGTGATTTTGACCTCTTGATGCATACTCAGTTCAAATGTGTGATATCTTGTAGTTGCACCTGCTCCTCAACACACAATACAAAATTACTCCCTATACCATAAATATCCACTTTAGAAGCTGAAATCTTAGCTGTGTGGCTACTGCAGTCAGCATTTCTATGCTGCACCAGTCCTTGGATCGGATAAATCATTGCAAGATTCATAACTCTGACTCAGATTCATAACTGAAGTGGGTGCAGGAGTTGTACCATGTTTATGCGAGCCATTTACAGCGAGAGCAGCCTGAGCTCTGAGTTAACAGATGACAATTTACAGTGGAGAGAGGATGAGAGTAGGCTTGCTGAATCAGCTGGCGGGCAGCGATTTCTGTAAAAGGGAGAAAATGTCCTATAGTGTGGAGGGTTGTGTATATGTGTTCATGGATGGGTTGTGCATGTCTGTTTGCTTGTTTTTGTAACTGTTTGCTCTCCGATCCACTGTTTACCAGCAGCTGTTTTCATGTGTCTTTCAGTGTGACTGGAACACTCATATGGCCTGTTCCTGTCCTCCAGAAATTATGAATACATTATAACCACAACTCTACTTGTAAATCTTTGGAAGTGTTTATTGCTTGACTATAAATAAGGGGCAACCTTAATTTGCCTCTCCATAAGCTTTGCATTTAATATTGAAGGAAGGGATGCAGATATTTCATCTGATTATGTGGTAGAGCAAACTATTTTATAATATATCCATGGCTTACTTAAATAAAAGTAAAAAAAGAGTTATGAGTTACTTATGAAATAATCAAAGTATCAAAAGTAAAGTCTGATGTGTGGGAAAAAATGGCACCTTTGAGTACTATTCTGTAGATTGTAACTTCATTTATTACTGTTTAGGATGATATTTTTATGTAAAATCATAATCTGTAGACTAACTAGCTAGTTATAGCTCAATGTAGCTCAAATCTGCACTTCTACCTGTGACTATAACAGATGCAACACTATTGTGTGGTATAATAAAAAAAAAAGGTTAGTTAGGAGTTCATTTACTACACGGTCCTATTTTGGAGCTCCATATTTAACTGTTGGCTCCTCAGTTTACCGAGGCTGCAGTCACTCTGTCGCCTGGTAAGACCCGGAGAATGACATCAGCACTGACAAAGACAGTCAGTCAGAGCCAGAGAGTCATGTCACCCCTCTGAAACCTGCTCACTGTCCAGCAGCATTCCTGGAACTTATTGATAAGAGTGAGATAAGATGAGTATAAGCTTAAAGTACTGTATACTGCTGCAGTCTGTCTCCAACTGCAACGGGGAGAACACTCCTGACAGACAGTCCATGCTACATCAGCCAGGAGAGAGTCAATAAACCAGTCTAACGTGATGTGCTGATGTGATGCACCCACTGCAAGAGAGTGGCGTGAATAATCCTGCTGCCCGTAAACTGTGACATCACATCTGCTGTATTCATAGATGACTAGTCCGGATTTTAAAAATACTGAAGTCATAGTACAAGAAACATTTGACATATTCATGACATCATGCAGTATGACATCAAAATATTATATTGCCTCAGTTTATTTTAATCCATCATTATCATATTATTCACTTCACTAACTATAATTATATTATTTGTAAATTTTATTTATATAAAGCTTATATAAAGCTATAAAGCTTCATAAATCCAAGCGGAACAGTAGATTCAGGTGATCATTCCTTGCAGTTTCATCACCATGAGCAAACCCCTTTCTCATTGTCACATTATTTTCACATTTTCATTTGCTAAATTTGTTATTGCAAAAATATTGATTATAGCTGCTGTAAGTTTATCTCAAAAATTCAAATTCGACCTGGCCAATGACTCTGCAGACAATAAAATTCTGCTGGAAGCTCTGCTGAATAATTTAAATTTATTACCTTAAAATATTGGCTTAAGAGACATTCAAAGTGAACATACTGAGTGTAAAAGTGACATACTGAGTGTAAAAGTGGCTCATGTCACTTAGTGACATCAGCCTATAAAACACTCATCACTGTAGATGTAATTTTGGTGACTCCTCAAACCCCAATATATCCAGAAAAAATACAGAGATCAAGTCCTGAGTTTCAGCCCTGATGTCTTGATGATGATTTCATCAGCACTGTGGTCTGTATGAGTTCATAATGTTTTGTGCTGATGTTATTGCACTTTCTGTTAGAGAAATGTATTATTCAGGTAGGAATTATATTTCCTGTCTGAATAATACATTTCCATTAAGCATTATGACTGTGCCCTGTCTGTGTTATTGCAGTTCAGATCTTGGAGCTTAGTTTTCAAGGTGCTCCCATTATTATCTCTGCTCATAACTTCTCCTCTTCTGATATACTGTCATAAAACAGTTTCCCTGAAACGTATTGTAATTTGATGCTACTGACTCATTTTCTCTTTGTATTATGAAGTTTTGGGTTACTATCGCCTGTGGACATACTGTATTGTGCTCATTGTATATTATGCCATCAGATTCAAGCTTGAAAATGATATTACTGCTTTGATGTGCTGTCCTGTGCTTACTCATGATTGTATCACACAGCCTTTAACGTTAAAGTGCTGATTCAGATCAGCTTAGTCACTCCTGAAGAGCTTCACCTTCTTTGGTTTTGGAGTTCCTGAGTTTGTTGGATGCTCAAGAAAGAAGCTGATTCCCAAAGCATCAGAGAAGCCATGTGTATTTCTTCAAAAGCAGAACCACACATATAGATGGCAGGGTTGTGTAATGAATGTCTTTTTGTTCAGCTTTACAGTATCTCCTCAGTACAGGATTGCGGCTGCTCCAAGCCCTACTCTTCCTTTTCAATGGAAGAGTAGGGCTTTTCAATGTGGCACCAAAGGCCAAGGCAATGGTCAACCCACGTGACACAATGATCTCATACTGATTGATGTACTGTAAGGAGATCCTGGTCAGTGACATGTCAGGAGGAAGTAAAAGTATGCTACACTCAGAGGGGGATAAGAGCCTCGATCTGGAATCTCAGACTTCTTCTGTAAACTTTCTGTATTATCTGTCTTGGTTGTCGTTGCCCTGAAACAGAGGCCCCAAGCTGAACTTAGGGGGCTTCTTATGCTACTGCTGTTGCCAGACAGAGGATGAGTTGAGAGGGTATTTGAGTCTGAGTTATGTGTGGGTCTGCTATTTGTACGGCTATGAGAAGTGCTTCCACGAATAGTTCATTGCCTGGTGAAGACAGGAACCCCCTAACCTTAATCCCTCCACTGCCAATCTTCCTGAAAACAGCTATGGTGTGTTTTTTTCTATAGTGTAGTAAATCTACTACACCAGAGCAGTAAAATACACCAGAGTCTACTGCAGAAAAAACAAAAAACAAAAATAAACACACGACAATCAGTTTTAAGAATATTTAAAGGAATAGCTTGTAATGGCAATGGATATAGGTATAAAGGGTATAGGTTGTTATTACATTTTCTTTTCCAAGGGCATTTTCAAACCTGTTTAATTCAGTGCAGTTGAATCAGACTTTGGTTAATTTCCCCCCTTGGCACAATTTGTTTGTACAGATCTGAATACAGCTATCATACTTGGGTGTGTACCTAAGCAACTGCACAGAGACCCTTTAGAGGACGTGGTCTCAGTCTGGTCCCAAATTAATTCTTGAGTGGTTTGTTTGTGGTGGGAAAGTTATCTGATTGCTATTTGACCCAACTGCTGGGTATAGTCTGCAAGGTTGAGCTAAATAGCTCTATGCAGCCAGGTGAGCTTTACATATTACATACCCAGCTCATCCACTGATTTGGACCAGAGCAAACAAACTAAAGGTCTGAAAATGCTACTTTGTCTACAGCAATACCACCATCTCTGTGAGGCTGTATTTAGAGGCATAGTGGTGATTTGAACTAAATGCTAACATACAATGCATGTTAATACACTCACAAGGGCACTATTAACATGTAAAATGTTTTACTATGTTCACCGTGTTAGTTTAGTGTACACACAACATGCTAATATTTGCTAATTAGTACAGAATTTGTAAAGCTGATGGGAATGCCATTAGTTTTGCTGGTATTTGGTGATAAACCAAAGTATTGGACAAGTAAATGTTTGACCTAATGATGGTACTAGTGGAGATGTCAAGGGATCATCAAAGTTCTTACTAAAGTTTTAGGTAAATTCTCCAATAACTGTCAAGACATTTCATGTAAAACCACAAGCTCAAACCTCATGGAAAGTGAATACTCAGCTCACCAAACTCACTAAAATACACCGCACGATGCCCAGAGGGTCAATATCTGTACAAAATTTACATTTAGTATTTGTTGAAATATTTCAGTCAGGACCAAAGTGGTGGGCCAATACACTTTAGTCCCTAGAAACACTAACAGTCTATATTCAGAATAAGCTGATCCTGCTGCAGGATTTTAATGTATAGTGAATATTGACATTCAGTACATCAATATACTTAGAACAGACCCATGACAGCATGATATAGCATGAAGCATTCTACATATATAAATGTTTAGGTCGCTGCCACATGCATGCAAATCATACTGTATCCAATATACATGTAATCATATAGGCTAGAAAACCTACAGTTTTTTTTGTCTTCTTTTAAAATATTGATCGCTGCCTCATGATTTGATGTTTCAAAGTGCTTTGACAAAGGAGGGGGAAGGCTGCTCTGCTTGCTGCTCTGCTTTTGGCCACAAATCATCTGTTACTGAGTCATTCATTCTGTCTGGCCTTGAAAGACACCTATTGTGCTTTATCTCTATTCTGGACCAATTGTTACCCCCCCTTTGTCTTATATTTCGATTCATGGAAGTATTTTCCTTTTTCTAAACATTTTTTTCTGTGGCAAATGAATTCATTTTAAACAATGATTTCTCTTCCCGGACCCTGTCAGTTAGCTTTGGGCGTAGCATGCCACATGTCATTGACAATATTGTCAGACCGTGATTTATCAGACTGTCAGGCCGTTGATTCAGTAGACCTAGAATTGGCTGTGTAATATTGCTCTCACAGGGAAAGTAGAAAGTCTCAGGCTAGTGTTTACTGTGGATCTGCTTTGGTGCCTTTCTGAGCAGGAATACTCAGTCTCACTGGAAGTGGGGCCACAGGTAGCTGATATAATTCCAGACATCTAGTCTGGAGTTCGGTTTCACTGGCTGAGTAAGAATCTAAAACAAAGCTTTCTGAAGCTGAACAAATCCTCTCATTGAACTGGAGGCTTGATTAACACAGCTTATAAAACAAGAGTGGTGCCAGGAAGCCATTAGGAGATATTGTTCGTATTAAAGTAATAGCTTGACATTTTGGTAAATATGCTCCTTGGCTTTCTTGACCAGAGATGAATAAAAAGATCTATACCACTTTTATGTTTGCTCAAACATTAAACTACAGCCAGCAGCCTGTTAGCTTAGCTTAGCATAAAGACTGGAAACAGGGTAGCTTCATATTCTCTCACAGACGTGAGAGCGCTATCAACCTTCTCATCTCACCAAAAAAGAAGAGAAACTTTAATTGTTTAATTGTGACAATGAACAATACATTTACATCCTCTTGTAACCTTAAGGGCCATGTTTGTTCAGTGCAATCTTTAATACACATATGTAAAAGTGTTTAAATGCCCAGCATAATAGCTTCACACATTCATATACCATAGAAGAAATTCTGGGTACTAATTTGCATTAAAATAGCTAAATAAAAGCTGCTTTTTCAATCCCGGCTTAACAGTTGAGAATGAACCTTCCCCTTTTTCCCTCCCTAATTCAATTCATGACTTTTCTCCTGCTCCATCTCTCTTTCTCTCTCTCCTTTTCAGTTTGTCCCACAGTAACTCTTGTTGCTAAATCTCTCCGAGGCCATCCTTGTGAAAGCCTCATAAATGTAGGAACTCACCCTGTTGCAGTGCTTATTTATATGAGAGATCAGAAAGAGCAAAGGGTATACAGCATGGGCTTTACAGTCTCGCATGCACTCACACACACACACACACACACACACACACACACACACACACACACACACACACACACACACGCTCCCTGCTCTTTCTTTCCTTCCCCTTCCTCTCTATCTATTTCTCATTCTCCCCTTCCTCTACTGCGATATC
>JBBMJY010000018.1:17963566-17990521 GCA_037833715.1 Toxotes lorentzi
CACACACACACACACACACACACACACACACACACACACACACACACACACACACACACACACACACACACACGATTAATGCTCTTTACTGCCTTCCACTTACTCTCTGCCTATTTAGCATTCTCCCATTCCTCCACTGAGCTGCCTAGGTTTGGACAAAAGCTCGGTGGGAAGCAGGGCTGTGTGGCCGAGAGCTTTCACGAATATTACTCTGCAGACCACATGCTCACTCGAGGGAGAGGGACAATCTGCAGAGTCAGGAGGAAACATGCAACTTAGATCTAATGGAGGTGCAGAAAATTCACAGTTTGGCAGTGCAGTAGGAGCAGGAGCTGATTCTGCATCTCCACTTTAGAGATAGATGGCAGATAAAGACCTGAGGTCACCGGTGAATGTCAAGATTTATGGTGTTTTGTTGCATTATCAGTACAAATAATCATTATCTTTGGTGTGAATGACTCATGTTTGACAATGTCCAGTTTGCTTTCCCAGTTATTTGATAAAAATCTCAGTGGCTTTGACATGACTATGAATATCGTATGATCTGTGTGTGGGGGAGGGGTAGAGGGTCTGATGGGGACGGGAGCTGCAGGGATGAATAAATCATGACAGGCCTCCCCTTTGATTAAATATGTGTGCGTGTGTGTGTGCTTGTGCCCCACAAGTGCGTGTGCATTTGGATGTAGCTGGACTGACTCTGATAAAGATGCAGTTTAATCAATCAGCTGATGGCTGCTTCGGTGGGGACTGATACTGAACTGAGTCAAGCTATGAAAAGCAGACAAGAACAGGAAATTACAAATAATGCTGAGACTCTTTGTTTATATTTATTAAAAAAGATCTGTTTGATTTTACATTATGGTCTTTGGATAAAACTGGTCTCTGTACCGGAACATTCAAAAACATCTTATAGATGTCCTTTGCATTATTTTGGCTCTTATCTTTTCTTTCAAAGTTTTTTTTTTTTGGCATTTTGCCTTTATTGAATGGTTGACAGTCTGGAGAGAAATAGGAGACAAGGGCACAGAGAAAGGAACAGGGCATTCAACAAAGACTTGTGCATATTGTGGTTATTTGGTATGCACCTGGGACCATCACATGCCCTTTACTCACCTTTACTAATTTCCGCAAACTATGATGGGTTAAATTAGTGTGTCATCATTGTTGATGGCTTGTGTCAGGTTTAAGTGAATTGCTGAACCTGTGGACAATGTCCGTCATAGATAAAACCAATTCAGTCCTTTTGTTACTGGCTGGTTCATTTTGGAACAGCCCAAAAAAACCCATCATATTTTGGCTGACATGCCTTTGTTAAGGGGCGGGTGATTTATGTTGCTTTTTTCATCTCAATTAAGTCAAAATGAATAGACATTAGGTAGACCCAAGAGAAGTACAACAGTGCAATAAGGGGCACATGGCTGTCAAGTTGTAAATATGCCTGCCATTATTTTTAAACACTGATTACCTCAGTTTTGTTTGGGGATGAGCTGCCAGTTTTTGGGGGTCAATATGACTTGGATGTTAAAAATCAAACTTTAAATTAAAATTAGCAGACATTCCGCTCTTTATTTTGTGATTGGGAGAGAAGTTAATGAATGCGTTTGTCAGTCTGTGTGTTAGACCTGTTCAGGGTGTTTCCCTCCTTTTCACCAACTGCATACTGCTTGCCCCAACTAAAAATAGATAGATAGATGGACGGCTGATGCCCATGATCTTGACTCCAAGCAGATTGTACAGAATTGCAAATGTTACACTTCAAAGAAAGACAATAAGAAAAGGAAAGAAGGAGCAACTAAAGGTGGAATATGAGAGCCTAATAGATAAGTATCTAGATAGGCAGATCAATAGATGGATGAGTGGGTAAAGGGGGAGAGGAAAAGGAGGAGATAAAAAGAAACAGGGGAGGGATGGTGCAAGTTCTGTGTCCTCTTTAGACTTTGGACCTGAGGGCCAATCATTATCCCATCTATGCCTTGAAAGAGCCATTCATTTATTGATCAGTAGTGGGGCAGGTGGTGAGCTCGGGGGTTGTTAAAGATGCATGCGAAGTGAGGATGGGGTTACCATGGTCCTCCAATACACAGGAAAACATTGCATTTGTAGCCTTAACCTTCCTGATGCTTCCAGTGTTGCGTTGAGATTCCCAGGGTCTTTGCAAAAATGCTTCTAGCTTTTTAGATTAATATCAGACTGCACCTGTGATGCCTGTTGAACGAATCATTTCAGCAGGAAGTTGAGTCCCATCCCGTGGGCACTGAACCACACTGTCCCAGAGGAGTTTTTGTATGGACTGGCAGCTGTTTCTGTCTCTCTTTATTGTGCATTACACCCAGCTCTTTTCTCTTCTGCCCAAAGTGGGCGAGAGTTGAGATGTTAAAAACATGATGATTCAGAGCTCAGTCACCTCATTCTCAGCTGTCGTTTCCTCATCAGCAAAACTGAAAGGTTGAAACTGGAGTCAGGTGTAAAAACGGCGTTTTCTGTAACAGGCCCTTTAGCTCTGTTTTATGAGACTGATTGTCACAGTGGACGTTGTTGAACAGGCTGCAGTCAGTGTGTTGATCCAGAGTTTACACAGTTGTTGCACAGCCTTCTGCTGTCTGGTGTGTTTCCCCACACATGCCTATGTGTGTTTGTGAATTTGTGTATAAATATTCAAGTTATTTGTACACTCTTGCCTCTATTCATGTCTGCATGCTTGCACATGTTTTCCTTTGCATGTATGTCTGTGTGTGTTAGTGCGTGTGTGTTTGTGTGTCCAGGTCAGAGGTCACAGTCTTGCCTCAGGATAACAACAGAAGGCCTAAAGAGCCTCTGGCCCCCATGCTGATCCCGTAGAGCCACTGTCTATAGAGCAACAGCCTCACGCTGCTCTGAGATGGACAGATGTTAAAGGGTGGGAACAGACAGATTATGAGGAACCAACTGAAAGAGTCAAGAAACTAAATATTGGAAATGCTTAGGGTGTATTTGATTCAACGTTTGACAAACTTTATAATCCTTCAAAGGCCTACGCCTGGAAAATTCCAAGTAAGGGTTGGGTTTCAAAAAAGTTTATGTCCGCTCTTTCGGTTGCTTTTCAATGGATCTTTATACTAAAATTAAGTGTGAAAAAACAGTCACACTGGGGCCTTTTACAAACTGAGGTAGAGGCAGCTTGTGTGGCCGCCTCCTTATTGCCTGAAGTGTCTCCCACTCTTTTCTCTCTCACATTATTTTTTTTTTTGCGTCACATCATTTACTAAATACCCTTTTGCTGATGTTTGGGTGCATTGTTTGACTGGGTAGCTGTGTGTTTACAAGCCCCTCCGTTGCCAGTATTTTTTGAAGTAACAAAGAAAAGGCAGATTTGTTTTCAGCTTAGTGTTCGTGAGTTTTGGATAAACTGATTTTTTAGCAGCACAAATGTTGGGGAATTTTTCAACCCATTGAGGAGCATGTGATCCTGCAAGAGAAAACTGGCAAAAAGGTATTTAACAAGCTGCGAGTGAGAGTGTATGGCCATGCCAGGCTAGTAGTTACTGGACTTAATCATGTTTTAAGGTTGTCAGTCATTCAGTAAGCTGCGATAGGCCAGCACTCCTATTCATACCTCCTTTTTTTTTTTAGCTCAATTGTGGTTTCTTGTGTGATGTACTTCTTCAGTTCAGTCACATTGTTTTTCAGTCTTTCTGCCACCTTCCACTGAGGGTGCATGCAGGGATGTGACTCCTAAAAGTGGGGGGAGGAGTAAAGAAGGATGGGATTGTGTGTGCGTGCGTGTGTGTGTGTGTGTGTGTGTCTGGGATTGTGTGTCTGTGTGTAAGGGTTTGGTTGGGGGAGGGTTGGGCAGGATTGTGGAGAGAGTGTTGGGGTCACTGCACAGGCTGTCCTCAATGAAAAAACACATGGGTATGACTGCAGTGTAATGAGGGTGCTGTGTGTATCTGTGTTTTGTTTGTGATGATTGGCTGGAAAAACAAGGATGATGACTGAGGGTGGGGTTATAAATCACTGTCAGACAAGCAGAGATATGTGAATTTCAGGGGTCCGGGCAATGTGCTGATAGCAACTAAATAAATTTGTCCTGGACCATGTACCATATTCATCATTCATACATGCAAAAATAAAAGCTATCACAGGGTCCCCAAGTAGAGCTGCAAACAAGACCACACTGATTTACATACAATGTATTTCTCCTTTGCTTCTTCCCTCTTTATATAATGAGTAGTTTCTCTTTGATTAGTGTAATTACTCAACTGAACAATGACATTCCCATCAGCCTAAGCTGTAGCAAATACCAACACACTAAACTAAGCTGGGCAATATGGTGAATACTGATGTTAGAATTTAGCTCTGAATGTCTGCAGACTGTTATTTTATTCAGATTTGCGTGATGTAGACAGGCCCCAGGTGCGTTATCTAATCTGTACCTGGTAATGTAAATCACACAAACATACACACTTCAGCCATACTGGTGCCTGCTCTGTGGTGTCTGGGTTCATCAGAGTATTTCACTAGACTCTATCACCCTCACACTCAACACCCTGATATCTCCTCCAGGCTCAGTGTGCAGCAGCAACAACATACCTACAACTACTCACATTACACACACACGCTCCTCTAACTCAGATGGTGGCTTACTGAAAGATGAGCTTGGCAATGGAGATTGTGATCAAACAATCTGACTCAACCATGAACAATGAAGTGAGCTAAGAAGTGAGTAAATGGAAAATGAATGTAAGCATTACCCATCTGCAACATTTTATCTGTGCCATATTTGGGAAATTGCTATGACGACTGATTTTCGAGTACTTCCCTTGTTTCTAAAAGTGAGCATTTCCCTTTTTCTACACTGATGCTTTTCATCTGATGGGAGATTGAGTACAGTATGGGATTGAATGGTCTGAAATATTTTCTCAAATTTGAGACATTACAGACATGATACAAGTGTGCACAACTAAAGTATATGCACTAGTACTAGCAATAATTCATAGTATGTACACTCAAAAAGCATGAGTAATTAAAGTATAAATTACATGAGCACACTGTCTCACCCTATCCTCAATTTGTCACTGGCCCTCATCTGCAATAATCACTAACCAAACATTTTCTCATAGTGATCTCGTGGTAAAACTATGTTGCATGTACCATAATTTAAATGTGGTGCCAGCAGGTATAGATTTACAAGCCCTGAAGCCAGCACATCCCATTTTTAATTTATGATAAGATGTTTTCCCACTGAAGAAAAATTTCTGTCTGAGGTGCACAGTGGACCACATATAATGCTTTGATGCACAGACAAGTTGGAAGACATCCAACTCTCTTCTCCAAATACTGGTGGTATAACAGCTTAACAGACCTCCCACCCTTACACCCTGACACCGGCAGGTGTGCCTGCATAGGTGGGGGGAAAAGAGAGGTATCATCCTAACACAAACATAAACCAGAGCCTCCTGGAATGCTGAGCTATAAGAGGGATAAGATCTTATCAGTTTTTTTTCGTGATTTGTTCTTTCTCTTAACCAGATCCCTTTTGTTAAACATGTGTTTTCCTTAGATTAACACTAGTTGGTTGGATTTTTCATGTGGACCACCAGTGATGTGCAGCAGTCATTTTTTTCACATGAGATGTCTTTTCTTTGGGTGGCTATTTTGGGGTCTTATTCATTAAGGTAAGAGGAATCATTCCAGAGACATGCATGGCTGCACCTCAGCGGAGGCATTTTTTCAGGAGTCTGACAGTCTGGGTCGTGTCAGTGCTAATTCCCTCTCAGAAAACAAAACGAATAAAAAGTGAATAATGTAGAGAAACTTTTCTATCTTAAATCCTTACTGCCAGAACTTAACAATATCTTAGCAATGTTGAGACTTACAAATAGCACTAGACCAATGTACGACCTTAGCACTTTGAATGTCACTCCATGACTAAGGCCACAATCACACAGATATTTAACCTGCATTAAAACAACTGCTCTACTTTGTATCAAAGTCTTTGACTGATTGATCAACTGACCAACATAGATTCCCCCAGAGCTGCTGCTAGAGGACAAAAACTTGAAAAGTCAAAAGATGAAGACAGCAGCTGTTATTTGTAGGTTATACTGTTGCACGCTCATGTGGTGTCAATTATTGACACATTGTAGATAAATGGGAATTTAGCAAGCTGTGTATTTCCCCCTACTGACAGTTGTAAATAGTATTGTGTCTGCCTGTCTGCTGTCACCAGTTGTTTGTGACAAAGCTTAGTGGAAAAGGATACACATACAAGACATTTGACCCACTTACACTGAGAACAGAGTGGAGCCAATACTGTCAAATGCATATAATGTGTTGTATCAAACATAATTATCTCAATGCAGGAAAAGAACAAAAAGGAGTTGCTGTACACCCGACACTCATGTTATGGCTGCCTCTCTGAGACCTCTCAGACGTTTATTTCTCTGTTTTTCTGCATGGTCTGTGCAGTGCTATCAGCTTGCAACACTGTATTTATAGACAAAAATATTTCCCAGCCACAGAGATAGCTCTAATTTAAGTGTGTACATAACAAGGTAGATATGAAGGGAGCTGGTGGGGGGAAGTTTTCACACAGGCATTGCACCCATAACCAACTGAGCTGAGCATTTCCTTTGCCAGTGTTATTGTAGTAAGCAAATCTAAGCTGTAGGCATATTGTAACTGCTGTTGTTGCAGCAAATGCAGGACTGATCTATCTCACTGGTATATGTCTTAAACCTCTCTTTACTCTTTATTCTCCAATCTTCCTCTCGTCCCTCAGTTTCCTCACGTGTTGTCTCGCTTCCATGCATACAGTATGCCACGGCTGACAGTGTTGGCTGGAATGTGGCTCAACGTTCGGTTTTTAAATAGCATCCTAGTCTGAATCAGCCACTCCTAATAAGGCAGAGGGCAGTGACACTGGCCCCAAAATATCAGCAACCACCTCACTGAGAATAATACTTTTCCTTCCCTTGATAGTAAGAAACAGTACCCACAGACTTCACAGAGCTGTTTTGAATCAATTTCAAGTCAAGATAACAGGTCAACTATAGGTGGTGTCAGCGGGATTTGAATAGTTTTGCTTGAGTTGCAGGTGTTTGTACATTAGAGTAATGGTGGCATTGGTCAGCTGAGGTTATTATTGTGTGAAAATTTCCAAATGTGACATGAGAAATGTTATGTTATGTGCAGACCTATGAGACATACCTCTGTAACATCAGCCATGAATTTTTGACACCACATAACAATTAAATGTCACTGATGTTCCTTCAGGATCCTGGTGGGGGCGCCGCAGGCAGCGGGGCAGGGCCCATTGCGAGGCAGTCGACCAGGAGCCCTGTTTAGGTGTCCAATCACACCGGAGGAGTACGACTGTGAGAGGGTGGATATTGATGGAGAAGGTCAGTTGTAGTACAGCTGAAACGATTAGTCGACCATCTGACAAACAAAATAATCAGAAACAATTTTGATTATTGATTAAGTCAGAAAACCTTTGGTTTGGGCTTCTCCATTGTTAATGGAGACTGACTGTAAAACGAACATTTATGGGTTTTCAACTGTAGGTCACTGTTATTGTAAACGAACAATAATAATAATTTAAACACAACAGCCTAGATTCTAAGAAGTGGTGATGGGACTTTTAATCACTTAATTGGGAAAATAATTGGCAGATTAATGGATGATGAAAATAAATTGTTTCAGTTCTAGTCTGTAGACAGCAGGCTTATAGCTCTTAGATTGTGTTTTCTTTTTTTTTTTTTTTTTACTTTTCTACTGGGAAACAACCATGATTGCCATTTCCTTCTGTGTTTTCTCTCAGTGAGTCTGGAAAGAGAGAGCAAAGACAACCAGTGGCTGGGAGTTACTGTCAAAAGTCAAGGGATTGGAGGGAAGGTGGTGGTGAGTAAAGACCACATCATGTAAATTCATCAGTGTAGGACGCTGGTGTTTGAGAATGGGACTTTGTTGTTCTACTGCTGATCCAGTCATTCATGGACATAGAAGACATATTTCCAGCTTTGACTGATCTGTAACATTGCATTAAATGACACATTATAACTTATTTTATCATCACTCACAAAAAAAAGAGAAAAAAAATATGATAATTCTTTTACCTTCACCAGACCTGCGCTCACTTATATGAGCTCAGGCAACGTGTAAGTCAACCTTCAGAGACTCGTGACCCCATTGGACGCTGTTACGTCCTGAGTGAGGACCTGACAGAGCGAGATGACCTGGACGGAGGGGAGTGGAAGTTCTGCGAGGGTCGGCCGCAGGGACACGAGCAGTTTGGTTTCTGTCAGCAGGGTCTGTCTGTCAGTTTCACCCCAGACAACAACTTCATTCTGTTTGGTGCTCCAGGAACATACAACTGGAAAGGTAAGGTGTCTCGTTGGCCTGCAGAAGGCTGGATCGTAGAAACAAATCTTTGCAGATATGTTTTATTCCTGTGGAGAAATGTTAAGTATTTTTAGGCCTCTAGGTGGCAGCAACAAGCACACTTGTAAGCCTATGTTGCCTTATAAAGATATTATGACTTATGTGTGTGTTATGGCTAATGTGTTTGACAACAATTGCATGTTAGCACATCCAGCAGACAATATAATATCAGATGTTGAATTCATATGTAGATGATATTATTAAAAGAAAGTTAGTAAGGAATTACATTTCATTTCATTTTGTATCGATTACCCTCTTTTGCCATTGCTATGTTCAAACTCTTCTTTTGCAGATTTTTCTCCGATCTAAATGAACAATTTGATATTGTGAACTATACTTTTTATGCTTATTCGCTTTCTTGCCCAGAATCAAAAATGTTAAATTGATAACATCGATTGATATGAAGCTATGTCCAGCAGCTGATTAGCTTAGCATTGCATAAAGACTGAAAACAGGGGGGAAACAGCTAGCGTCGCTCTGTCCAAATAAAACAAAATGTTGGTGAAACAGGTGTTTACCAGCACCTTTGAAGATTGCCAATTAAGCTGTTATATCTTCTTTGTTTAATCTGAAAATCTAAAAAAAAAAAAAAAAAAAAAAAAAATCAAAAATCAAAGTGTAAAAACAACCATTTAAAACAATCAGGAGAAACACCAGAAAGTCTCTGTTCTTCATGAAAAAGTGTATTTTCCAAAACGCTGAACTGTTCCTTTAAGGATGAAGCTCAACATTAAATACTATGATTTTTTACAGTTAAAAGAAGAAAAAAACATTTTAGTGTGAGCTTGGTACGAAAGCCAGCCCATGTAAACAGTTTAATTAAAACAGTACAACTTATAGGACAATGCTCAGAGACAAAAAAAAAATATTGAATTGATTCAGAAGCCAGCTTACTGATTGGACACTGAAATTATGCAGAGCAGCCACATTCAGTTAATCAAAGAAAGCTCTGAGATTTATCTGGTGTAGTAAGTTACTGGATTGATTTATACTGTACTATTGTCATAATCTGTCACACAAGATTAATGCTATGCTTAACTGTGTAATTGTTTCAGACATTTATATACTTCACATTGTACTACAATGAAATATGATTCTTCATTTTGTGAGGTATGGTTGATGGTTCTCATCTTACTGAGTGTGTGAGACTGTTTCCACTGGGTCCACAATATGCAGAGTACAGTAGTACCTGTGGTCCTGTGCCCTCTGTCAATGTTTTGTTGCAACAACAAAGTTTTGTTGTTGCTTTGCTGTGCCTTCACCTATTTCCATTCCAGGTGAGATGCGCGTCCAACTCCTAAACGAGACTCTGCTTGACCTCGGTTTCCATGACGACGGACCCTACGAGGTGGCAGATCAGAAACAGCTTAATGCTCAGCTCATCCCTGTTCCTTACCACAGTTACCTGGGTAGGATTCGCCCTCCCTGCTCACTGCTGCCTGTGCACAGGAGAGAAAGCGAGGGCCAGAGGAGGGGCGACACTATGGCTCAGACTGTACCCCAGGAGCATGACCACAGGAGCTAGCAACAGTAGCAACTGCCAAACTGCCTCTGGCTGGTTGAGAGAAAACTTGTTTTAGTGCCCCTGTCATTCCCTCCAGCTTATTTCTGGCTGAGGCTATCTGTGTGACTCATAAAGCCATGCTTATGACTCCACCTAATTTTTGAAAAACACTTTCCTATGTGAATGTGTGGGGAGGACATATCAAATATGTCCAGAGCTTCTTATAGCCTGACACAAATTCTTATGATGCCAATATTTTTTTCCCTTTCTTGGAAGAACAAGGGAAAATGTTTCCAAGGAAAAAAAAAACAATGATGTTATCCTCATTCCATCCACCACCCTCTTCTAGAAAAGAAGCACAGGAAAACATTCACAACTTTAGATAGGTGGTGTGCAATGTCAGGGTACAGGCTGAGCCTTAAATGCCACCTCTCTACTGGGTACCCAGTGGTTTTACAGGAAAAAAAACAGCACCACCGCACAAGGACAAAACACCAATCAATCACAGCCTGTCTCACCTGCACCTGCCTTTTCCCGTTTTTCTCTCTTTTCAATCTTTTTTTCTCCTCACCATTTCACCACCCCATCACTCCCCTCCCACACTCCTCCCTCTGTCTCTCTTTCTTTCTTTTCCTGTCTCGGGCCATAGGGCTCTTGTTCATGGCTAGCCCTGTTGAAGATGCACTGCTGTACAAAACTCTGGAGCCCTCCAGCCGGCCCACACCGTTTGAGGATGTAGCTCATAATAGCTACTTAGGTTTGTAGGCGTGAGATGTTGTTTGGACCAGATTGGGCTTGTAGTGGAAGTAGTTCTACCCGTCTCCGTCTTCTCTGTCTTCGTCTGAATCTTCTCTGCTAATTCCACCTTATGTCTACGTGTGTAGATTTTAAGTATGCACTCTATGTACAACGTGGGACAGTATCACCTTCACTGTTGTAAAGAGGCATCCATCTAAAACTGAAAATATATTCAAAGACTTTTATTTATTTATCTAATTTAATTATTTTTGTTTATTTGTAATATTTGACATGATTTTTTTTTTCTAACTAGTAGCTGATTTGGAAAGATGGTTGTCTCTTTGAGTAGCAACAGGGTGTTCATCTGTTCTGTCTGTAGATCTCTGTTGTCTGTAGTGTGTTGAGTTAGTCTGTCAGTCTGCATGTGTGTGTCGGTACGAAGCTTCCCAGGTGGTGGTGGTTTTCTCGTCGGTTGTCGTTGTTTTACTGATAAAAAGCGTTTAACTAACGAACAAGACCAAGAGTCTACAGCCATGTTGGCAGCTCTGCGAGGCAGTACTCACAGCAGTGCTTTGAGCTGACTGCTGATATCAGCGCGCTAACATGCTCACGATTACAATGCTAGCATGCTGATGTTAGGTAGGTTTACTGTTCACCATGTGCACTTAGTTTAGAATATTAGCATGCTAACATTTGCTGATGCTACTAAACACGAAGTAGCAACAGATTAGGCTGGTGGGAATGTCTTTTTTTTTTCTTTTTCGTAGGTATTTACTCACGAAACAAAAACATTGGACAAACCTCAATTTTGATCTGACAATGTTGCTAAATGAAAAGTCATTAGGAAGCATCGTCAAGGAACCAGGAATGAAATTGTTTCTTCCAGCCCGTCCTGTAGACGTAGAGATGTTTCGCTGTGAAGCTTTCAACCTACCATCAGTGATAGAGGAAAAGTCAGGAGATCACAAAATAGATTCATCCTCTGGGGACCATGAATGTCTGAATAAAATTTCATAAGATCTATCCAGTATTTGTTGAGACGTTTTGGTCCTGACCAAAATGTTGGGCTAGCATTTTTTTTTTTTTTTTAAGAAAGCATTCTTTTCACTTTGTTATTTATCTCTTAGTATTTAGTGTCCCTGTGCAATGACTCATCATCTGCTTAACAGGCCTTTTTTATTTATTGTTATTGTGTGGTTCCAGTTATTACTTATCACTGACTGTGTGGATCTGCTATAAATCTCTTTATTCACATACCTCCAAGCCTGTTTACCCTCCTGCTCACCATATTGAGCCATCTCCTTGACAACACTAATTCCCACATGACCTTTTAGCCTTCATTCATTACTCACATGCTTCCATTGATCCTAACCAGATGATATGCTGTACCTATGCATGCTTACTAAAATGTCAGTGATGTCGATATTTCTGAATTCTTTTCCTAAATGGTTAAATCTCACATGTTAAATCTCATTATGGTAACATAGAAAGAGTAAATAACATTCAAAGAAGCAGTGCTAAATAAAGGTACACATCCCTTTTTAACCTCCATCAAGGCTAAATCAGATCCTATCCATATAATCACTTTATTGCAAAGTGCTCAGCTAACCAGTGTTAGGTATAGGTTTTGCAGAGGCTGTATGACAGTCTCAAAGGTCGTCCCTGTTTTCATTTTCTAAAAATCATTTATTTAGTTTTTTTTTTGCTCATAGCAGTTTGAAAAAGGTATTTATGATGATAATAAAGCTTCTAATCTTCTAATCTAAATAAATAATAATGTTCATTACATCACTCATGTAGTACTGGGAAGCAATACTTACTGAAATAGAAATAATTACATACAGACAAAACCATATGAAAAACATGGAAGCCACTAGGCCTATTGAGTTTATTAAGATTATCACTTTTGGCCCCACCTTTGTTAGACTGGTACAGGGCCCCCATCCCTTTTAAAAACCTTTTGCAGCATTAAGCTTCCATTCCCCATTTAGTTTTACAGGGTCGACCTTGTAGTAAGCCTGTGTGTTAAAAGCCACCCAGTGTGGAAAAAGTAGCACCTTGTCTCTGTCCGCTGGTTTTTACAGGAGCTGAGATGCAGACTGTTGCATTCCACACCTGCCACCCTGGAGCTGCTCACTGTTTGTCTCCGTTTTTGTCTCCCTCTGCATGTTTACTCAGGACTAACAAATGTCCTGATAAATTATCCTCCCTTTTCACACCCTCTGCATGTTTTGTTTTTTTTTAACTAGTGAAGCAAATGCATGTGGTTGCTTCTGATTCAGTGAAATGTTTGATATGATGTGCTATGTTCCACAGCTTGACAAGAAAATATCAACACAATCTTATGATGTGAACATATACACATAGCCTTTCACTTGTTCACTGCTTTGCTTGACCTGATTCACATGCAAACACACCCTCTCATTCCTTTACACACACCCATAGATATGTCCACTCCCATAATGCACGCTCACACAAAGGAGGAGATGCTCTAGGCTATATATCTGGTTAATGTCCACCTACTATGTTTACATACTTCCTTCACCAGAGGCAACTGATTCAGGACAGCCGGATCATGAATCTCATGAGACATTAGGTGAAGCCCAATACATCTCCTTATGCCCTTTAGCTCTTACCAGTGGACACATAGCCATTCACTCGCCTCCGACAGCCTTCCTCTAGCACACAGGACATTTACACCCATCATGAGCGTGGCATAAAATCAATAGTCACTTAAGGCACATTTCATTAGTAAGAAGATAAACAGAACATGCTACACTGAAAGGAGATGATCCTCTGAGGCCCACGAATAATACTAACCCCTGACTCTTCCTCCTCCGCCCTGCCTTCCCTCTTCCAGGGTTTTCTGTGGACTCAGCCATGGGCATAATGAGCCTCAGAGAGCTGACCTTTGTGGCGGGTGCACCCCGAGCCAATCACACAGGGGCGGTGGTGCTGCTGAGGAAAGACAATGTGTACCGGCTGGTGCCACAGCACATTTTCTGGGGGGAGGAGCTGGCATCTTCATTTGGGTACTCGGTAGCTACGACGGATCTAAACAGGGACGGGTGAGGAAATGTGTATTCAGTCTAGATATTCATCTTAAAGCAAAAAGGGATGACTGAGGATGTGAGGGGGTGGGTCCTAAAAAGAAAACAATTTTTTTTTAGTGGCTACATTTGTCAAAAGGTGTAGATGTAATGTTAAAAAAATTTAACTATGTGATTTAAACTTTTTTTCTGGAAAAATCCTATCATTGTGTTGATGATGGTTCTTGACATTTTTATCACGTTTTTGTTATCTTTTGCTCATAGAATAAAGAGATCCTTTTGGCTTCCTAAGAGCCTCTTCTACTTTTAATTTTTTGTTCCCTTGAAATGAGACAGACCCTTTCACAACCCTTAAAAACTATATCATACACAAATCATCATTCAAAGCAGAGTATTTTGTGTTATATGTTAAAGATGTCTGGAGGATGGTCTTTAACTTGTAATTCTCTGTTTCTGTCCCTGTCTTTAGTTGGACAGATCTGATTGTTGGAGCTCCTAACTTTTTTGACCGTAAAGCAGAGATTGGTGGAGCTGTTTATGTATACTTGAACCCCTTTGGTCACTGGGATGATCAGGCTCGGCCAATCCGTCTCAACGGGACATATGACTCCATGTTTGGGATGACGGTCAGCAGCATCGGAGATCTGGACCAGGACGGATATGGAGGTGAGAACAACATCTTTTCACTCAGCTAATCATTAGCCAACAAAACCAGAGAGCGAAGAATGACCTTCAAGAAAGATAGATAGAAATTGTTAACACAGATGTGCACTGGATTATATGTTTTCCAGACAAAAAGAACTACTGAAATATAAATGAAAAAAACTGAGTTGTAAATGTGATCTGAAGGGATTTTCAGTTCTAATAAAATTGTAAACCTACCAATCCTGTATGTGTACAGATATTGCGGTGGGAGCGCCATTTGATGGAGATGGCAAGGTTTTCATCTACAGAGGCTCAGATGCTGGAATTGAGACAAAACCTGCTCAGGTGAATTACAGGTTTCATATGAGGAATGAGTGAACAGCAGGAAGGGAAGATGAAAAGAGGGACGAAAATGAAAGGACTAATTGAAGGGGAAAAAATGGATAATGAGACTGAATGAATGAATGATAATTTAAATTGGTATTTCTTATCCCGTCAGGTGTTGGATGGTCGTGACTTTGATGTGAGACGGTTTGGATACTCCATCTCAGGTGGTCTGGATATTGACAATAACCAATATCCAGACATTGCAGTGGGCTCTCTGAACGATTCAGTTGTTCTCTTCAGGTGAGAAACGAGTTACATTCAAATGAGATTATCAAGAGCACTTTGACTGGAAACATACCTGCCCAGTTTTTAGCCCTCCGGCTAAATCAAATTTTAATTACTGGAGAAAATCAGGATAAGATTTTAAATCTCAGCAGACATTAAACATACGCTCATGAAGTACAAGTTTTATCATAAAATGTTTTTGCATGTTTACAATCTGTTTACTTACAAATCTTTTTGTGCTTTTATGTCCCCAAGGTCTCGTCCAGTCATCCATGTGATCAGAGATTTATCTATTGACCCTTCTTACATTGATCTCGAGCAGTACAACTGCAAGGGCAGAGATGGGGTCTGGTAAGAAGTGATAATGTGTCAAACATGCAGGATAACTTCTCTAAACCTAGATTTTAAAAACACAATTTAGCAAACCATGTTCTGCAGTGTTTTGTGCCGTGTTATAATTGTAAAAACTGGAACCAAGATTGTTTTTTTCTCTCTCCACCATCTGCCTTTTTTAGCGTGGAGGTCAAGGCCTGCTTCACCTTCTTAGCCCACCCAGAACACTACTCACCACACATTAGTAAGTCACACCTCAGTTTCCACAACCATTTTTATTCTCTCTCGCTTGGGACTTCATATCAGCCTCCACAGTGACACCAGTCATTTCTATTTACAGTGGAAAGTAACCTTATCTGTAGGGTAACATAAGACTTTATTATGTTTAAATCACAGCTGTGTAATACTGTATTCCCTGATATGTGGAGTTTAATATATGTTCTGCCCCCGGTGGGCTCTTTCAGTGCTCTCTGTGTGTGTCCTCACATTTTTGTATTTCAATCCCTCTCTGTCTCTCTGTGTATCGCCCTTACTCCCTTACACCCTTACACCCTTTACCCCCTTCAAGCTCTGGTGGTGCACTTTGAAGCGGACGCTGAGCGCAGGAAGCTGGGCCTCCCGCACCGCGTTAACTTCCTGGGCCGCAGTTCACTAGAGGCCGAGTACACTCAGACAGAAGAAGTGGAGCTGCATCGGCAGCGTCACCCTGTGTGCACCACTGCTGTCTTCCAACTCCACGTCAGTGACTTAGATTTGTTCATGTTGTCCAAATCAGAAACATCAACTGTATTTTTTTTTTTAAATTGTGGAGTTAAATTCCAAAATGTCTTGTGTTCAGTTTGAGGTATTTGTAAACAATAATTTGTTGTTTTTGGTCTTGGATCCTATCTTTTATTTTACTCTGGTTGCAAAAGTGAATGTCAATAATAATATTTAACTAATAGGTGAAGGTATACAAGATGTTTTTGGCAAGTGTTGCACTGAATACTTTTCTTTTCATTCATTATTTTGACACATAGGAGTCAAAATGGTGCAAAAACCCACATTCTCCACTTTTTTTTTGCATCCTACCTTCTATAAGGAGATAATTTGTTGACCGTTAATCGTTTTTATTATCTCTGTCCATGCAGGAGAACATCCGTGACAAACTACGTCCCATCTCATTGGCAGTAACCCATACCATCAAGCCTGTGCCACCACGCAGACACTCAGGTGCCAAGAGGCTGGAGAAGCTGGCGCCTGTACTGAATGTTTCCCCATCTAATACACTGCACTCTGAGGTCTGTAACAAAAAGGAAGCAGGAGTATTTAATGGTCAGGATTCATTTTAAATGACTACTCCCACTCTCCCATTTCCATACAAGCAAGATAACAAGTTATGTAATGCTTCCCATCAACAACTTTTTTCTGCAGTAATTCAGGCTCGTCAAGGACAGATAAGGCTGAATATATCATGAAACATGTTCAGCTGAAATACTAATGTTTGTTCATTACATAAATATCAGTTGGATTACACACTGTTGCAAAAATCTTTCTCAAGATGATGCCAGGGTTGGAAGATGGTTGCATCACGTGTACCTCCTCTTATGATGTAACAATACTATAGTAGGCATAGGCACAAAAGCAACTTACGTAGGTTTAGGGAAAGTAGCTACCTTGTTAAGGTAAGAGGACATTTGTCATCATGGTTACAATAATAAATATAAAGTAAAATATAATAAATACGTGGTTAACGTTAGGCATCAGAGGGCTTTGTCACTTGAATGTAAACGTGTCGTGCTGGGGAGTTTGCTGAAAAGACTGATGCGGTCTCACATGACCACTAGATGTTGCGTAGCAGTAATATACAACTACAGGTGATAATACACTGCTTTTACAAATAATCTATGGGCTTGTTTTTTTAATGGAAGGAAAATGTCTACAGTACAGTACAGAGTAAATGTACTTAAACTACTTTAAGCATGCTGACATAGGAAGGTATAATGCAATAAAAACACATTTCAGCACTTTCCATTCTACATAATTTCATTCTGTATGAGAAACTTGAAAGTCGATACTTAAACTTACTGACACACTTTTACACTTTCACACAAGCCTTCATGTCTGTCTCCTTTACCCCATGAAGGTGAACTTCCTGCGAGAAGGATGTGGCAGCGACAAAATCTGCCAGAGCAACCTGAAGCTGAGCTACCAATTTGGAACACGACCCCTGACCTCTGACCTCTTCACTCCTCTGCCAAAGTTAGTATCTTTCTATCCCATTCTGTGTGAGCTTGTGGATTTGATAATGTATACTGTTGCCTAGCAACCTACATCCCAACATAATCGTGAGTGCACAGGGAGTAATGTGTATTTTTGCTGATTGTATTGAACTGATGTTTGAACTTTCATGATTCTTCCATCAGCCTTGCATAAATTTATTTTATGGTACTAGTTTAGAGTAAAGCATCCTTTCTAAAGGGTTTACATGTAAGTAAATACTTTGTTACAATAAAAGTCAACTAAAAGAAAAATTTTGCTTTTTAATGACTATATTATAAATATTGCTATTGCTTGTTAATGACTTTCTAAGAATAATCCTGATATGCTTTATAGCCACAAAAAACTCCATCAAAGGCATCTCCTTGAGGAATCAAGGAGCTAAAAAGAAAAAGTGTCATGTTAGAGCAGTGTAAACATCAGCCAGAGGGATTTTACAATTTACAAACCCTTTATAAATGGCAACTTATTAGAATGTGGTACCCGTGTTTTTATATCTCCTCCTGCCTTATATTATAAAATGATTTGAGATTAGTTATCTTGCAATATAATAATTATTGGTTTTACTTTTGCTTAAAGCTTTTGTACTCACCCTTTGTAGAGCTTTGATTTGCTCCTGACGATTGTAAATGTCTCCATCTCCACCCCTGCTGTCTTCTTTTCCTCTCTGTAGAGATGAGGATGAGGTGCAGGTGTTCTCACTGTCAGACCAGCGGCTGGTTGTGCTGGAGATCACCGTCACCAACATGCCCTCTGACCCCCTTCACCCTGAGGAGGACGGAGATGACGCTCATGCTGCTCAGCTGCTTATCTCCCTTCCAGACACACTGTCGTATGCCGGTTCCAGGATCCCACCACAGGTATTCAAATCACAGCACCAGCACGGACAAGTTATGAATTGGTTGTAGATGAGCCATAGATTTAAAATGATGACAGTGAAAGTTACCCATTAACCCATGTGGTGATAATGGCTCATAGTCGTGGTAAGATTGTACTAAATAAAATAAAATGTTCTGTGCTCTGTTGTGACTGACTGTAGATGAGATGTCAAGCAAACCAGAATGGCTCCCAAGTTGAATGTGACCTGGGAAACCCTGTCAAAAGAGATACTAAGGTAAGGAAACAAATCAGTGTGAATCCTGCTAACAATTTTCAAGACAGAAAATATAGAAAGTGTTTTTAAATTTATTTTAGTTTTTTTCCCCCCAAGATCAATTTCTCATTCACACAAATAATGCTTGTAGAAGTATACAAGCTAAAGACAATATGACGTGTCAATTAACAGAAAATTAATGGGCAACTATTATTGTAACTGATAACTTGTTTTAATCATTTTTCAAGCAAAAATTCCAAACATTTGCTGGTTAGGCTAAAGCTTCTCAAATGTGATGATTTGCTTGGTTTCTTTGTCATATCTGATTGTAAACAGAAGAACAGAACAGTTTAGGGCTGTATGGTAAATACAATATATATAATATAATATCATATTGGGCTTTGGGAATTTAAGGCTAGCACCTTTCACTATATTCTGTTATGGAATGGAATGAAGAATTTGCATATTATGTGTATTTTTTTTATTAATTTATTTTGCCTGTTCACATGGTATCGGTTATACCTGTGTATTTGTCCCTCAGCTGAAATTCTTCATCAACCTGAGCACATCAAACATCACCATAGAGACCACTGAGCTGACAGCAGATCTTTTACTGACAACGTAAGTTAAGTGACAACATGCTGGTCTAGTGTTTACTTCACTGACATCCAGCTCTGGTTATTTAACTTTGACTTGTTCAGGCCAAATATTCCTTTGATCACTGAGTTTGTTTGCTTTGTGTTTTGTGTTCTCAGTATCAGTGAGCAGCCTGACCTGGCCCCAGTCACTGCATTTGCTAAAGTTGTGATAGAGCTCCCTCTGTCTGTCAGTGGGTGAGTAAAACCTGTGCAGTCACGTCAATGCACATCAATGATAAGAATCTTCTCTGGCTTTGGAAAGCTGCTTCATTTTTGGTTATTTTACTTACACCCTTAACATACACATTTCCCCCTTGTTTTAAGGTTGTTAAAATAATATTATTCCAAGCTAGTTGACAGTAACTGTATTGCGCATAATTTTAATCATTCATTCAAAATTCAGCTTGACATTTGTGGTATTGTTGGAAACTTAAAATTAATGCCTGATAAAGGGTAAAACTTTATACAAGATTAAGACAAAAAAAATCTGTTTTTGACCAAATAAAACTCAAAAAATACGGCTACTTAGTAAACAGCCATATTAAGGTGTGTGAGTGTGTATGCAGCTGTCTGACACAGTGATGCTGTGTTTTACTGTAGGCTTGCTCGTCCTCACCAGCTGTTCTTCAGTGGGACAGTGAGGGGAGAGAGTGCCATGACTAGTCTGGAGGACATCGGCAGCCCTGTGGATTTTGAGTTTGTGGTAAGGAATGAGTGTGTGTGAAGGACACTCATGTGTGGGTCTTTTCCTCTGTGTTCTCCTGTTTGTAAACAGAAGTATGATAACAGTGTTTGACACAAGTAATTAGTTCTCCAACTTTGACTCTGACCAAAAGAAGAGAGACATATTTACAGGTGTCCTTTAAAGGTGTACAATAAAACTGTATATATTTTTGTCTGTCAGGTGGCTAATCCCGGACAAGCTCTGCAGACACTCGGCTCGGCCTTCCTGAACATCATGTGGCCTTACGAGCTGGCCAATGAGAAATGGCTCATGTATCCTGTGAGCCTGAAGTTTGAGGGTCACCCAGGCACACACTGCACCCCCACAGAGGCCTTGAATCCTCTAAAGCTACAAAGTTCCTCACCTGCAGAGATTCCACAGACTGTCAATCACAGGGTAAGCAGAGCAGAAGCAATGGTTATTTGAAACCACCAATAAAGACTCACACCCATTTTTTTCATGGATCTAAATTTCATCCAGTCTGCATCCACCTTAACAGATAATGAAGGTCCAGTGGATTAACAATTTTTTTTGCCCTGGAAGGTTCCTAAACTGAGCAAACTGACCTGAAGGTATCTCAGTAGCATGGCTGGATTAATCTCCTGAGGGGCCCCTGGGCAAAAATTTGTTGTTGGGCCTACTGACCTCCATTATGTATGGCAATTTAATTATTTCCCCCCAGAAACCAGCCTGTACTCGTAAGTTAATTTCCGAAAATTCACTGGCACCAGCCTCTAAAATGTGAATATTTTTCTAGTTTTCTATGATAGTAAACATCTGTGTGTTTTTGACAGTTGTGTCAGACATTTTTCACTATTTCTGTCATTTTCTACATTGAACAATCAGTCAATTGTGAAAGAAAACAATTGTCAGATATCATTGAAATGAAAATAATAATTATTATTATTGTTGGTTGCAAACTTTCAGTACTCCTATAATGAGACTGCCTTTCTCTAGGATTTCTGTGTGTTCATTACTTGACAGAAAAAACTGTAAACAATATGATCAGTGGCAGAGCTGGCTGATTCTGCTAAATTTACTGACCCATCTCTGCCTGTATGAATGCGTCACTTCCACCAGGCTGGAAGAGTGCGCCGCTCCCACCCAGAGGACGAAGGTCAAGTGATGGCAAAAGAAAGCGTGGGACGAACCACCCCTGCTGTGGCCGCTTCAGAGAGACGCAAGTCGCTCAAACTGGTAAGAGAGAGCAGGCAAGAGGAGAGAAAAGCACATGGAAGGAAGGACAGAAGGAAAAAAAAATCCCTAAAATCGAGATGCATGATTTTAGATATAAATAAAACTTTGTCCATTAGTTTTTCACTACTTGTGTAGCTGCCTATGTCTGTCTCCGGTTCCATTTAAAACATACCCCAGAGTGCTCAGCCCTCATTTCTTTCTTCCAGGATTGTCTCTTGGGGTCGGCACGCTGCGTCCTGTTCCAGTGTCCCCTCCACAGCTTCTCTGGTCAAGCTGTCCTCAAGATCCATGCTAGGCTGTGGAACAGCAGTTTCATAGAGGTAACAAAAAATAAAAAATAAATAAATAAAAAAAACTGTCATCATTACATCAGTGCCTCATTACACATTACTCTCAATCTCAGCTTCAGTACAAAATTATTACAGCTGCTGCTCTCACTCTCACCGATTTAAACACTAATGCAAGTGAATGCATGATAAGTGCAGGAAGTGCATTTACAGAAAGAGTAATGAGAGGTGTTAGGAGGCTTTGATGTTAAGGCATAGAGCAGCCTGAGACTACAGTTGTCTGTCTGACTGCTGAAATGGTACTCTTCATCTGTAGTTTGGGGATTTCATTTGAATATTATTGTGACTTTATAGAGCGTGAGTGCATTAGCTAAAATATGGTAAGGTAAAGAAAGCACAGTTGTACTCTGAACAATTCATGTACTTAGTTAACAATTAAATACAACATAGTTTTTGTAATGGTTACTCTCTCTCTCTCTGTCTCTCAGGAGTTCCAAGCGGTTAGTGCTCTGGAGCTGCTTGTAAGAGCCAACATCACTGTCAAGTCCAGCATCAAGCACCTGGTCCTCAAGGATGCTGCAGCACAGGTACCCAGCACAGTTCAGTTCATGCAAAGAAAAACTACTGGGTATCACTTTGCTTACATTACCTGCATCCCTTTCAGGCGCTCAGTGTCTTTTTGAAATGGTTTTGTTCACACAAGTAGAAATATTGTTGTTGGCAGCACTTTGTACACATACTTACCCTCAGGGAACAATCCCCCAATTCTGAACTCATTTTAAAATCAACTATTTTCCCCACAGGCATGTGTGGCTAGGGCCTTACTTATTTATTCACTACATGGTGTTAATCCAGCAGAGATAAATACATACTATATTACTTTTAAATCTGCACTTTGAATTTGTCCTTTTCTCTCCAGGTTCCAGTGATGATCTACCCTGAACCGGGTCTGGCTGACCAGTACTGGATCCCTTGGTGGATCATCCTCATAGCGATACTGGCAGGCATCCTGCTGCTGACTCTACTGGTCTGCATACTGTGGAAGGTAACACACATAGGATACCTAACTCGTGCATTTAGGAGCACACGGGCCATCTATACACCTACACAGTGACCATTAATAATACAGAGGTGGGATGTTAAAATGAAAACTTGCCCCATTAAGATTCCCTTTATAGCAAATATTGATTAAAGCCTGTAAGATGTCCTTATATAGCTTCATTGACTTCACATCCCATCACCCCCCTTTGCCATTACTCTGGCAATCACTTTTCATGGCAAAGTATTTGTATCTGCTTTGTTCTGTCCTGTATTCATTTTATTCCTTCCAGCTCACTCTCATCTGTCCTCTTTTGTACATGTGTTTGTCTTCTGTCTGAACCCCTTTGTTTTGTCTCCTCTCAATCCCATCTGGGGACTCTCTGCCCCTAAAAATCCCTTTTCTATTCCACCTCTCAATGTTTTTTCCCTGTTCTACCTCTCCCCACTTCCTTGTGTTGATCTGTTGCCCCAGTGTGGGTTCTTCAAACGCAGTGAGCGGCGCCGACACTATGAGACGGAGTACTACCGTGCCCATTTGGGGGTCCAACCCTCGGAGGCGGAGAAGCAGGCATCAGAACTATAATATAAAACATATTTCACTCTGGCCTGTTCTCCCCTCCTCCTCTCCCTCCAAGCGGTAAAAATCCTCCCCCATAATCGTGTTGTGCCTCTACCCACTCTGGTGTGGCTGGTGGTGTTCATTACAGCATGATATAAGAGCATGTTTTGATCACAAAAAACACAGATGTTATATTACAGCAGTAACTGGGTAGGTAGGTAATCAACTATTTTCTAAGCCCAGCTATTTAGAAACTGTTGCTGTTACATGCATGGCCACATTAACCTCCTGTAGGGCTGAAACGAGAAAATTAATCAGCAATAATTTTGATAAACACTTAAATCACGCCAAATGCCAAAAATTCAGTGAGTTCAGCTTTTCCAGTTTTCGTAGTCTTTTAGTAAACTCAATATCTTCGAGTTTCAGACAGGACATCAGTTGTTCTTATGAACATCATTACAAGGTCTCTTTAACTAATTAAGCAGAAACAACCTGTAGTATACACTTTGCTTGCTGTGGTGCATAAATATCAAAAATGTGGGTTTTAGAGTATACATTTATTCAAAACTGTTATTATTCAGCATTATTATCCCCATTTAATCTGCGCCTGTTGAACACCATCCAGCTGTCCCTCAGTGCTGTGAGATGCCTGTGCTGTGTGTTGTGCCTCCGCTGCTGACGTTACCGTTTAATTATTTGCACTTGTTCAATCTGGCACCAACCAATGAAGCCTATTCATTTTCATGATGTGCTTGTCATGAGCTTTTCAATCTCTTAACACTCCCATTTGACATGCATCTCACGACCAACTGGCTTTCCCAGGTGTCAGGGTGAACTTTTCATGAGGATCCGTTGGTGTTTTTGTTCATATCAACGTGTGCAGATTTTCTTAATAGCACTTTGGCAGTGTGTTGGTGTGTTCATTAAGGGCACTTAAGACTGGTGCTGAATGAGAAATGTGGAGCATGTGGATTTGCTTTTTGGTGGGTTTGCTTTGTCTTAAAAAGGCACCCTTACTGCGCAAGGTCATCATGAGATAATCAGTTTTTCTTCTTATCTGTCTGAAATGAAGCAGAAGACATTACTGTAATGGAACAAATTAAATCTTACATCTCTAGCTCGGCATGATGTTGGAAAGCAGACCATCTTATCTACTAAAATGAGGGCAAACAAATGCAGGTGATTTGCAGTTTCATTCTCATATATGACATCAGCTAATTTGTTATTTCCTTCCTTTCTTCTCCTCTATCCCCCTCTGCCCTTCATCTTCTACCTACAACCCTACCTGCCTTCCTCCTTCCTGTGCCGACAGTGTGGCTTCTTCCGACGGGCCCACTACAAAGACAAACTGCCTCAGTACCACGCGGTGAAGATTCCTCGAGAGGACCGGCCACAGTTCCAGACTGAGAAGTCAGGAGTTGTCCATAAAAAGGAATGGGCCACGCACTGGAGCGACGGGACCTCATAACGCTTTGAAGCACTGACTGACTGAATAATTCGAATCACCATGTGTGGTACTGATTCTATCTTTGCATTGGAACTAACGGACTAAAAAAAAAAAGTGCACAGACTGAGATCATGAAATCTTGTGCACACTGTACTGCGTCAGTACTTGCATATAGGGGGCCTGTTACACTGTGACTGGATCTATATTCTCCAATACTGTTGCCGACTGATAGCTGGCCTTGGATAGTCTGTTCATACTGTGTATCTTTATCAGTGTTTTATAGTATATACAGAAAAACCAGTTTAGCTGCTCAGTATGTTTCACAGCCTGCATCACAGTCTGATGCTCACTGTCTGTCATAAGTTTTGACTGGCACAACAAAGGAGGACAGGAAATCACAACTCAAAGACATGCATGAATGCACAAACATACAGCATAATATTAGACGCATAAGGACACACTGGACATTGTTGATGTAGAAGCCACTGCCCACAACAAAGACTACTTTTTTGCCTTAACTACTGTAAGACTGACGACGAAAAAATGCATTCTTTTTTATATAAATGGGATGTTTTGGGATTTTCTTTTAGTTAGCACTGGTAAACAATGGGATCGTGTCAGTATGTTAGGTATCCGTAAAGTTGTTGCAGAGCACTGAGTGTGTTGTTTTCTGGGCTGGCTGAAAAAGCCAATAAACCAATTCACCTGATGGTTTTTGTATATCCTTGTTCAAGGAGAAGAGAGCCCTCTAAATGAGGAGCCTTTTCAGTTTGTATCTTTTGCATTTTGTTTATATGTCACTCAAATGTACTTTACTTCAATAATCGATTGCCTGAGTGAACTTGAAAAAGAACAAGAAAGCCACAGTGCAGCCTATAATAGCAATGGCTGTAGCAGTGTTGTTGCATGGAAACCAAATGTGTCAGTGAAGCAATATTTAAAATGTGGAGAGTGTTAGCATTTAAATTTCTGAACCAAACATTGACTTTTAATTGAATGTCCTGGCTGGCACTCATATTCCCACTGTATAAAATTATTATGTGTGAAACCATGCTTTATTCTCAAATTAAACCCAATACTACTAAGAATGATTTCATTTAACACATTTAAATCACAAGGTTGTCAAGTGACACTGTGTTTTTCTTTTCTTTTTTTTTTTTAACTAAAACGTAAAAATGATTCACCAGGAGACAGCAGCACTGTTTCTGGTAATATACACATTTCATATCAGTCAAGGTAAGGTTGTACATTAATTTCAGTACTGACATTTCTAATTGCATACAAGTGCCTTATGGTAAAAGTGGCAGATTGTGAGCTACTGGTTAAGAACACAAGGCTACTGCAAATTAGACCATGCTGTCCTGAAACATCTGTTGGACACCTGTGGACAAATAAACATCCCTCCGACATGTACACATCATGAAGAGAGGAGAGAAGATTTCTAGAAGAGCAGTATTCATCAGAACGACACGACAGACTTTCTTTGGTTCTAATGTGGGTCGATGAAGTGGCTATAAAGCATGAAGGGTCAGCTTGTTTTTTAGGTATTGCTGGACAATCTTGTATTAGCTGCATGAAGCTCCCGTTGCTGTTCTGACGTTCCCTCCTTTTTTTTTTCATTATCACGACTCAGTGTTTGTGTATTTATTTCTTTTTTGTTTGGCTGCACTGTTTTAACATTGTAAATAAATAACAGGACACAAAATAAATCCCCCATCAGACAACTTAAATTGTGTGATGTGATTCTCACTAGATTTTCAACACTGGTTTTGTGAAAGCTGCAGTTCATTCAGAGAACACCAGATGGTGGCAAAACTTTGAAACCTGAAAGCTTTTTTTTTTTGTTTGTTTTGTTAAAAGAGAACTGTCTATGAGATACACAAAATACATGAATATTGATCCAGAATATGAATGTTTATGAAAATAAGAAAAATGACTGTGAAAAGAGGACACTGATTTTAGACTGTCAATGCAACTGTAATGACAACAATCATTGTCATCATCATCGTCAGACAGTGTCACAGTCACGGATCTCAGCCTGTACTCTGGCTCATAAAAACACTAAAATGTCTGCCATACTTAGCTCTGGGTCAGTCTGACCTGGGTTTTAAGTCCTTAGCTCACTTTATCTTCTAACTGGGAAAGAGATGATTAAATTGTTCATACATGTTTTTTTTTTTTTTTTAGATACAGTTAAAATCCCAGATGAGATGTTTGACTTTGCATGAGTGGTGCATCTGGCTATAAATAACATCGGATACAAGTATAGATGCCATTCTCTGGGGGGGGGGGGGGGGGGGGGGAAGCGTTGGGGTTCAAATTTTCCCCCAACCCTTCCTTCCAAACTCCAACCCCCCCACCGGAAACTTTTAGCTCCCTTTTTTTTTTTTTTTTTCTCCCAAACTTC
>JBBMJY010000018.1:17998226-18049153 GCA_037833715.1 Toxotes lorentzi
CAGGCCATACCAGCATTTTGGAGAGGCCACTTCCTGTCAGAGTCACATGACTGTCACATGGTCATCACACCAGGATGGACTTAACGAGTTAAGGTCAGACATAAAGCTATACAAGGAAGAGACTGGGGCATTCAAAGCGCTTGTTACACTGGTGTCACCGTGGGTTCTTATGGATTAAGGTCTACAGGGTGGGTGAATGATGTGGAATAGCAATGTCAAGGGTAAACTGCAGAGGTGTGCTCTCCTGCATAAGCACAAAGCAGTCAAGTCGTTTTTATTTATATAGTGCCAAACCATAACAGAAGTTATCTCAGGACATTTTTCACATAGAGAAGGCATAGACGTTGTTCTCTTTATAACATTATTTATAGAGCCCCAACATTCCCCCGTGAGCAAGCACTTGGTGAGAGTGGCAGAAAGTCCTTTTCAAGGGCACTTGATTTTGTCGCCTCATAAAACTGAAGATTGAATCCTTCATAACGAGCAGAATAATGATCATTTCAGAACAAATGTAACAGGTTATTTTTTTTCAGTTCTCCTCCCAGTCTTCAAGGACCATACTATTTTTATATAATGGCAGAACCTTTACCAGATCTAGGAGACTGTGTACATGGATGTATGCTTTTTTTCTTTGAAGACTGCTCAATCAAAGACACAAACACTATGCTGGTAATAAGAGATAAAAAAAAGTACAGTTTGACCAGTACATTCCTCTCATTCACTGTAAACATGAGTTCGAATAGGAGAACAAGCAGCCAGCTGTTGTCAGCTCTCTCCCTCCCTCTCTCTAAAACACACACAGAGCATGTGGCCCCTCATTAACACACTTCTCTGCTTTGAGTACAAAGACATAATTTGGGAAAAGCTCATATGACATTGGCAGGTTTTTATTATCACTCTCAGTTACAAGGAAAAGAAAATGTGTCTTTTGTGTGTGGAAGATTTGTGTGCAGCTCTGGCAGAGCAACATAATGGCAGGGTTAAAAAAAGAAAAAAGGGTTCTGAGGTCGTTTTCATTTATTTATACATGAATATGGAGAGAGGGAGTTTTTAAGGTCAGTTGATTTACCTTGTGAGGGAAAATACTGTCTTTATGCAGCTCACTGCAAGCCTTTCCCAGCCCATCCATGGACTAAATGAGGAGTTATAGGCAAAATAAAAAACTGCCCCTTGATTTAGTGTAACAGGTACAAATTCAGGCCTGTGGCCTGGTGTTCAGACGTGACGACTTGTGGTTGCTTCATGCTTCATGGCTCAATTGCGCTGGGGACCTTTGTTGCATACCCCCTCCTCCTTGCTGTTTCCCCATATTTCTTGTCTATGGACAAGCAAATAAAGGAAAAATGCAAAAATACACAATCTAAACACAAATTAAAACTACATAAACATGTATGTGCTCATAAAGTCATGTTAACAAGGCCTATTACACATCTCATACAGGTCTTGGGAAGTACTATTTCATATTTGAAAAGAGCTGTGTAAAACCTTTTCTGGCTCCTTTTATGGCAAAAGAAGTAATAGGCATAAATTTGGGACTGGAGACTGAAAGAAAACTGCTGGTTGAGCTGTATTGTGGGTAATGTAGGCACCAGGTTTTGACAAGGAAGAAGAATACATGGCATTAAACAGACAATATTTCTGGATTGTCTTCATTGATTTTTTATCCCTTTTTTCTTTTTTCTTTTTTAAATATCCACCGTGAGTCTGACAATGTTATGAGTGCAATGCTAATTTGGTGAAGCACTCTTTCAAAACCTATTGTGATTGATGTGCTTGTTTACAAACAAAATAGTAATATTTCAGAGAATGTTACCGTCTGGATAAAGAAATCGTCTCCTCAAAATGTACTGCAAAACACCCGTCATATGCTTCTTGGCTGGTGTCAGGTATCAGGTCCCAGTAGACGTGACACTCAAGCTAGAGACGATCAATAAAAAATGTGCTGACCAGGTGGCCAAGCATGGTCAGACTTAGTCATTATGTGGCCTTCTTGTTAATGAAATACATTGTAGTGATCTGTGTGAAACATGCTAATTTTGTGAATTTACTTGTGCCACTGTATTAATTGTTGAGCTTTATTTACATGTGACTTAGGCGAGAGAGTCGTGTAGCTGACTCATTCTGAGTGAGACCCTTTGTAGTTGAAATAGTTCATATTTAAGCATGTGTAGGAGGATGATTTTAAAAATACTCTCTCTTCAGTCAGATGATGCATCTTTCCTACCCATCCAAGACAGAGAGAGAGAGAGAGAGAGAGAGAGAGAGAGAGAGAGAGAGAGAGAGAGAGAGAGAGAGTAGGTCTTTGTCATCCTCACTCTACCGTCTGTGCAGGCGCTGCTGCAGAACAGCCCTGATCTCAGACATCCAATACAGACAGAAAGAAATGTGAAGAGAGGGTGGGACTTTGTGTTAAAGGGAGTCAGGCACAGCGAATGAGAGCAAAGGAGAGGTGTTCCTAGCCTAGAATGCCCTTGCCTCCGTGCTGAGAGCCGGGAGAGACAGAAAGGAAGGAGAGCGAAGCCACAATAGAGACACCAGCAGGTGCAGGGGATAAAAAGGATAAGGTAGAATAGAAATAGGGTGCCAAAAAGGAGGATAATCAGGGAAAAGTGTGTCAAAAGATAGGTGTAAAGAGCCGAAAAAAAGTCAGACAGAAACTAAATCAGTCTGCTTCTTTTTTCCTAGGCTGGAGCCCAGTTATTTTCTCTTTCAGCCACGTTCACTGAGCTCTTTACTCTCCCTGTCTTCTGCAAATTTTTCTTCCTCGGATCATCTCTTCACCCTGTCCTCCTCTCTAACAGACAGTGCCACCATGGAAACCGGGAGCCCCAGGAAGATACAGTTCACCGTCCCCCTACTGGACACCCACCTGGACCCAGAGGCAGCAGAACAGGTAAGGAGGAAAGGGGAGAGGAGAATGGAAACAAGGGGGAGGAGGAAGAGGAGGTGATGTGGGTGACTTGGGACTTTCAAGCTTTTAAGTGTTTCTTTATCACTGGCATTATTGGACTTTCAGCAACATTAGTGTGGAAAAGGTTCAAGAGAAAATCACAGTTTACACTTGAGAAAATTAGAACAGATAACTGAGAAATATTTATTCCAGTCATTAAAGCCAACATGTGCAGTCACAACCGAGCAAATCAACTTGAATGAAAAATGCAGTGTGCTGTATCCAAAATGCTGTAAAATACCCTGATGATAAATTGCTGCTTTAAAGAAACCACATTACCAGTGTACTATTATTCCCATGCACATCATTAGCACGCTGTGTCTTCTGAATGCATCGCTAAAGTGAACACGATGAATTTAAGATTGATTTTTCCACCTGCAGTCACAGAGCAGCAGGTTCTCAGAGACACACCAGTGTCTCAGTAGTGTTGAAAAGGGGTGTTGAAGCATATGGATGTATCGTTTGAAAAGATAATAAGATGTAAAAAGTAATTTAATCACATGTTTTAGGATCTGATAAACTCAACATTGCTTTATGACATAAGAGCAGAGAACTCGTATGAGTGACTGAAAAGACCAGGTGGGTGCAGTTTGTGTGCCTGTAGAGAATAGAGTGAAAAGACGTGTCCCATTTTCCCATTTTTATAAATATAATATGAACAGGACAGGTCATTCATAATGAATGAGCCTTGAGTAAAAACAGCCAAGATTTATAGGTCTGATTACTCACAGTCTACGTCTCTGTCTCTCTGTCTCTCTCTCTCTCTCTGCTGTACACGTTTCCCCGCCATGACTGTGGGACTCAGAAGAAAAGTAGATATTAGGGGGACTCCTCAGTGCATGTGTGCAGTGTGTATGTGTATGAGTTTGCCCTTTTCTGGGATGTTTTGGGAGTATGGTCAAGGTGTGCACGCATTTGAGAGATAGCTAGGTGGGTGTGACATGATTTTAAGGAATGAACACCAATGATATACAGCGAATGAGACAAGCCTGCAGTCTTTTAATGTCCAGAATTGCATGCAACTCAGTCACGAATCTGCACTTTGGCATAAAAGAAGAAACCTACTTGTGCTTAAGTGAAGTAAATTCCATCCTCACAGAAAGGAGAACAGCTCTAATGCACAAATCGATTTTCTATTCTTTGCCATGGTTTAAAATCTTAAAAAGTAAAAATTACTCACTCTCAGTTTTCATGTCTAATGGTTTAATAAGATTGAATAAAAGATGATTTTAAATTGCTTTCTCGAACAGATTAACAACAACAAAGTCACTGTAAATGCCATAGTAACAACAGACAAATCTACAAAATGATCAAAATAAACATTAATAGGACAAACCTCAGTCATCACTGGTGCAGCCAACAGACCTGCTTTCACAGCAGCCATCTTGACTAGGCCCACAGCAGGAAAAGCATAGGTGAAACAAATTTCATTAACAATGTCTCAGCTTCTTTAAATGTCCCAGTATGCCAGGACACTGAGACAGAATGAATAATAACAATCCCCGACTAGCTTGCCTAAATATAATGCAGTCACTGTTAATGTTATTAATTACACCTGTGTTTTCTTGCTATGACAAGCCAAAATGTCTGATAAAGGTCAGTTGATTTTAGAAGTCACACAGTAAGTTAAATAGAGATCACCTGTGTGTAGTCTGCTGGTTTCAACTGATTGTCGTATAAATTCAGTAAATGTCAGCCAGCCTTCCTCAGTTTTCTTTATTTGGATCCTCATGAGCTTCCACTTACTGGTCACCAGTCTTCCTGCATGGAAAGACGAGACACTGCACTATGACTACAGAGGAAATGCACTTTTTTACCACATGCACAGTACCTCACTGTCATCAAAGTTTACTTTGAGCAGTTTTACTCCACAGAGAGGAATTCAAGTGAAAGAAAAGGCAACTCTTCAAAGCAGAGTAGGTACAGCATGTCCTAGTGGACAAAAACCTTCATACTATACACTATGTTCTAGTTTTCTGTAGCCATGTTACAACTAAATGTGTGATTTTATTGAATCTTGTTGTACTCAGTTTACCTTCGTTTTAATTTACTGTTTTAATCTCTTATTTTCACTAAAGCCCTTTAAAATTAGCATCCGCTTTAAACACTGTGATACTTGCAAACTTCAAATAGCTGTTTTCAGTTTGTCCTGTATGAGATCATTTTGAAATTATACATGCATGTAATACATCATTTAGTTTTTTTTAGCAGTGGATCGGTTTTAAATGTTGCAGCTTGAAATCTGACTGTGATGAACGATGAAGACGATGAACGGAGTTTGTTTGGCTGCGCTGTAAACACATGCACCAGTTGCAACACTGGTGTATCTGGTGTTACTGGTAAAGTAGCTGCTCTAAGAGTGTCAGCTGTGGTATTAAACTGCACTTGCTGCTATCAACGTGGGTATTGCCAGCTCAACCAGGATTGAGATCATCAGGATTATAACTTTATTAGTTTGCGTTGGTGTGCAGTTGATTATGTTGGTGTGTAATTAGCCAAATGATACTAGGAACACTGTCGGTAAATTGGTTCCTGTGGTACATTTATAAAAATGAATGTACTGTGTATTTGTCTAGTCGTGTGTATGTGTGTATCTGTATGTTCCAGTTTGTTAATGCATCTTAATAGACGGTTTTGTTAACTTTGCCTTCTATCACGTGTATCTGTTTGACAGATACAGATGTAATTAAAGCTGACCATGTCTCTCTGTCAGTCTTGTTTGTGTCTGGCTGTCAGGGACTTGGTGTCCGCTGTCTGTATTTATTTTGCCATGTGTCTAGGCTGAGGTTTTAGTGATTCAAGACAGGATCTTAAACACCTAGAGGCCTGGTGTTTACCGACTCCTCTTCGCCAGCAGACAGAGCTCCTTTTAGCTGTATACAAGGAAAATTCAGTTTACTTCATCTGCAAAAACTCGAGAGAGTTCTTAGCTCTCAGCCACAATAAGCATGACCAAAGCTTGGCTGACTGCCACTGGGACTTTACCCTTTTAGGATATATTTTCAATTTATTCTAAGACCACTGTGAGTGGCCACTGAGGCTGCATGGCATGCTGGTTCCTAAGTATGTGGTTTTAAGTGTGAGACAGCTGATAGAGACAGGCAGCCCAGCAACCTAACAGTTAGATATAAAGAAAAGGAAAATAAACAAAGATGTAAACAAACAAACAAAAAAGGAAACGTGTATATGTGCTTGTGCTTGCACGCACACTTATAAATGTCACGCCAGGGGACTTCACCCCATGGTTCAGTAATCTCTGCAACCTGACACCTCCCAGCATGGTGAATCAGCCTCCGTGGAGAACTGCCCGTCAGTCAGAACAGCCTCCCCGAGGTCAGGCCCTCACAACAACAGCACACACTCATCCTCTTATCTACACACAGACACAGTGTGTCCCACCATTATCGTAACCTCACATTAGAGTTCACTGTGTACCTATGAGCACAAACTGACTGTACCTGATAGAGGCCAAGACCTGATGGAGTCAGAGGATGACGTAAAGACTGTGTTCTTTTCTCAAGGAATAGTTTGACATTTTGGGAAATATGTTCATTTGCATTCTTTCTGAGAATTAGAAGAAGAAGAAGCTTGATAACACTCTAAAATCAGTTTGTTAAATGTAAAGCAGGCATGCAGCCACCTTGACAAAAAAGATAGAAGAAGATAATCTGGTGCATAACCCCCCATGAAACTGCAACCTGGCATTTTTTCACTTTGTTTTTTAAATGGATTAAAGAACCAGACCTGTACGGAGTTCAGTTTGTGTTACACATTAATGTGCCTTACAACTTATAGTTAGTCCTTTACTGGAGAAATAAACAATAGAAATTTCAATTTACAATTTAAAATACCAGGAATGTGCACTTGCAAGTGTTTGATTTGAACAGAATGCTTTACATCACATTGTGTTGAAGCAAAAGTTGATCCAGTCTGAACA
Organism: Toxotes lorentzi; assembly: GCA_037833715.1. Taxonomy (NCBI): domain Eukaryota; kingdom Metazoa; phylum Chordata; class Actinopteri; family Toxotidae; genus Toxotes; species Toxotes lorentzi. The sequence continues at coordinate 18,005,114 of JBBMJY010000018.1, forward strand.
CAAACCCTGCGTTGTTTTGCCAGTTGTTCTGCATCGGCACACCTACTGTGCTGACAGACTGGCCCCATTAAAATGAATGAGAGGGCTGTGTTTTATCATGCAGTGCTGTCATGCTGTCATAAGGCTAATTGCGGCCTTAGCAGTGCTGATGAGCATGTTTTGTTTTTTTTTTTTTTTTTTTTACATTTGATAGAGCCAGGCTACCTGTTCTCCCCGCTTCTACTCCTTATGCTAAGCTAAGCTAACTTCCTGGCTCTAGCTAAATAATGTTTAGCAGACAGTCATGAGAGAGGTGTTGATCTTGTCATTTAACTCTCAGTAAGAAAGCATATACATTTATTTCTCAAAATGCACAACAATTCATTCACTACTTGCACACTGGGGGCGAATAAGCTCCTGCTGAATGGATGATGGGGTTTTTAAGGAGTTCGAGGGACTGTACATGTTGTAGAGCAGTCGAGCATATTGTCCCTGTTTCTAGTCTTTGTGCCAGCCTAAGTTTACGGGCTGCTCGAGCTGTAGCCTTAAACAGACAGATATGAGAGTGGTATCAGCCTTCTCGTCTAACAAGACAATGAATATGCACATTTCCCAGAATGTAAACCAATTACTTTAACCCTGCATGGTGTCTATGTTAATACTCAGCGGAAACATACACACATTAACGAATCCATTATCACCAGACTGAGGCAGCAGTCTAATTAGTGCCCTAGTCATGTTAACACATCAAGGTTATGATTGGAGTACATAAAACATCATTGATATTGATATTGATATCATTTTTTTTTTTTTTACAATAAATTAAACTCTTTTCTCTTTGCTTGTTTGCAACTTTGAGTGACAATATTGTTCACAGAAAAATAAACACCATATCTTCTCACATAGTCAATACTGATCTCATTTATTACATCTCTCACTGAGATGAGGAGTACTTGCTTTGGAAAACTATATTCATAGATGAAGGTAATATATTCCTTGTTGGGATGATGAATCCTGACATTTCGAGGTAATGGTCTTTTATTACTGACATTTCACGCCTGAGACAATGTCCTCCCTAATATTCCCTGAGCTGGCATATCACACCATCCTTGTCCTTCACTGAGAACATAACAATTACTCTATCTTGCCTCTGGACGGACATTTTCCAAGAAGAACTTTTGAGTTCAGTGGATGATTATTCTTACACTATGCATACCTCTTGCACATTAAGGAGTAATTTCTAAAGGCTATATAAACTGTAATAAACTGCTTCATTAATGATTAATAAATTGGTTTTCCACAACCCAGCAACCAAAACGTTTTTCTTCTTAATGGTTTACAATTGATCTATAAAGCATTAGTAGATTATTTAAATTATTAACCTGCACTAGAGGCATTAATTACAGCTTATAAACCCTTAATACAAAGTTATTGTTGCTAATTGTTTAGTGACAAAACAAAATTATTTATTAATGAAGAATAAAACCTTTAATTACAGTTTATAAAACATATAAACAGTCTGATTATAGATTATTTGCTTATACATGAAAAAACTAGGATGCTGACTTTTGGCCAGGTATATGTCATTTTACGTGATATCATGCATAATAACATGCATGATGACAACGTTTTCAACCAACTCAAGCTGCTAATATTAGCTTGGCCTAAAATGTGGCAACAAATGTCCTTTCAGATGACAAAACTAACAGTTGCCGGCTCGAAATGAGGAGCCTTTTGTCTACGTCTCTATAAAATTGAGAACTCATTGTTCCAAAAATGACAAATTTTAGTCATTGTTAACTGCATCGTGTACTGTGCAAGGACTAAAAGCTTGACAGGAGTTTCAACAATAACTTCCGAACTGTCAATTTACAGTTCCTTTACACATTTGATCAAGTTTCTGCCAGCTAGGGCACAAGTACAGGCACTTGTAGGGTTTCACAGTATCTGCAATCACAGGCCTGAGCCAATAACTTACAAGCTGCACTTATTGGAAACATCATGTTTAATGCACCAGTCATATCTTGTAGTAAACTGTGGGTATGCCCCTTTATAATTCTCAGCAACAATGTCCTTGGAACCATTACAGAGAATTAATTATAGCCTGTGTATTGCATCTGCAACTGTTTGAGAGAAGAAAGACAGAAGACGATTTGTATCTCACTTGGTAAAAAATGAGATGGAGGATTGAAGAAACTGAGATAAAAGAAAGTACAAGCCAACAATCAGGGTTTTCAAAGTTCTGTTAATACAATAATTCTTTCTATTCAGAGCCAAATGAGACCAAAGCTGGAGATTCTGTGAGGATTTACAATGGCTGAGCACTGATTTTAGCCTGAACAACACCGAGATCATATTTCAAATGACAGGATGAAGGATGAGGAATCACATGAATCCTCTCGGAGTGTAATGGCCAGTGCCTTGTACTGAGTTCCTATGATTCCTTGACAGCTCAGTAATGCCTTGGCCCACCCAATATGAAGGTTTGGGGGGAAGCTTTCTTTAACCTTTATTTATGCAGCAATTTACTGGAAGTGAATGCCCTATTCTCTGATTCAGTGTGCTGACCGGTGCAAATGCAATGTTCTGGTGAAGGTCACAGAGCAACTCTGATAGAACAGAGATGACAAAACTACCACTGATTTTCTCAAAGGCAAATCACGGTTAGGAGGTTAAGTCTTTGCACCTCAAGATTTCCCAGAGTAGATATTGAATTCTAAACCCTTTTTCCACCTTTGTCACCTCAATTAGTTGTGAGTTCAGTTATTCCATAATAAGAATGGCTCCCAAGGTCAATTCAGTCCAAAGCGATAAGACACAAACAATACTGGTCTGTCGCTCCTCCAACTGTTCAAATGTATTCATGTGAGAAGACACTGGCCAGGATACATAGACTACATCCCCCACATTCTATATATTACTACTGAGATAATACCTCATACCTCATCATTTGCCTAAAACATGATTTTTAACTTTTAACATCAGAAGTCAGATACATACAAGGGAATTTGCCTCTGTCGTCTCTTGGCTTGACCTATATTTTCCAGCCTAGGGTATTGTGTCCACTGCCACCAAACAACAACACACACACCACAAGAATATCAGACATGCCTGCCCACCCATCACTTTCGAAGGCTGTTTTTGTTCGTTGTTGTGAGGATTGACAGAACTGCATTTTAAATGGACTGTGGGTTGAAAAGCTGGCATGGTGGTTTGAGGGGTGTGCCTGTCCAGTAAGCGGTGGTATTTGTGTGTGCGAAAGGATCAGGGAGTTCGCTGCCAGCTGAGGAGAATAACAATGACTCTGGGTATAATCAGTTGTACACAGCCATGGCTTGTTGTGCTTTAATGTGGGCCGACACGGTGGATTTTCTGGGAATGGCAACAAAACCCACCCACATGGCTAAAATATTAGTACACAGATTTATAGTATACACAAAAGTACTTATAGTAAAACATTTCTGTTTAATTTTTCAAAACCTTGGCTCCAAAGTGCTTCGCAAATACACAGGACAAATCAGTTAACAAGAACTAAAATGTCAGGTGGAAAAATTAATAAAACATCCAAAAAAAAAAGCACCTGGACTTACACTTTGAAGTGATTTAAATCATCTCTCAAACATCGCTGAGGGAGACTGTTCATTAACCTGGGATCCAGGAGCACAAAAGCTGTTCATCTGTAGCTTTGACTGTGATACAGAGACCTTGCTTGGACCAACTGCATAGAAGAGTTATAGAGCTGCACAGAGCATTATAAATTATAAGTTAAAGTGGTTTTGTTCTTAAATCAAACTTCTCCAGGGGTTCACAAAGTGTTCAGATCCTCTGTTTGATGCTAAAGGGCAGGGGTACTCAAATACAGGTCTTAAAAGTCTGCTTGTCAAATTTTCCACAGTGTCACAGGCACAGAAATGAATTGATGATGAATGATGAATTCAAACCCGTGCAGGTGTGAGGTGACATGAGAGGTATTCATATCACTCTTACATGACATGTGTCAGGTTGCACTGAAAATTTGAGTCAGAATTTAATTGGATTTCACCACATATTGCGTATGTGGGCTGTAGGGTGTGGGTGGGTAATTTCTGAAGCCTGATCCTGGCCAATAACAAGAATTTTGAATTAATCGGTCATCCATTTCAGCAATATGTTTATTCAAAGTGACGAGATTTGTAAGATCTCCATTCCTCAAAGAGACTTTAAGATGTAAGTATTATCAGCATGACAACAAACCCTAGACTTCGCGGTTAAAACAACCAGAGTGTTAGATCCAGGCATTGTATATTGATACTGTGTCTAAATCAGTTGGCTGCAATTCACACCTTGCATCACAACATAACTCAAAGGATTTTAATTAATCTGTGGAAAAAGTGTGACTTCTACACAAGCAGAAAAAGAAATACTTAAGCTCCAACATGCAGGCAGAGAGGAAGGTTGTTGAGTGTCTCTTTTTGGTTTGCAGACCTCAAAAGCTTGTCCAAATTATGACTGTGTGTGGGAGAATCCTTCTGCTTTCCGCCCCATTCAACACCGTCTCCTAGAGACAATGTTTATCTACAACTTATTTTCAACAGCAAATACATTTTGTGGGAAATGTAATTGTGACCGGATTAACATAATGGGCATACATTTTTAATTTATGTATGGCAAAAATGTTGATACTGTACATATCAGTAAAATGTTCACAGATGACACTTTTTTTTTTCCATGAAAATATCCGATATCCGCTTGTAGTGACTGCAGCACTGTTAAACTTTGTTATGGTTATATTTAGGCACTCACAGAACTTGATTAAGGTTAGGAAGAGATTGTGCTCCGGTTTATCAGATGTCTTTATTTGCATTTAACCAAAAATACAGTCTTTACCTACCCTTAACCCAAGTGTTTTTTTTTTTTTTTTTTGCCTTATTCTATGACCAAGGACGGGAACCATCCTTCGATTACATTGCCATTACAAAATAACTGATAAAGCAGTTTAGTAGTATATGAACGTAATTTCTGGGAGACAGGATTGTCCAATTTCCTCTACATACTGTACTGTGTATGTGGACACATGCAGGCACAAATATAGCTTCAGTATTTGTGTGTCAGAGTCTCCTAAATGTGTTTTGAGTGTACTATCTTTCAACACTGCACCTTGGGTGTGCCTGGATTTATTTGTGGTTGTGTGAGATTGGATTGCTATCCAGTGAGACAAGGAACAATCTCATGCCAAGAAAAGTCTTCCTCTACCTATGTTTCTAAACTCTGATACTGCAGAAGATATTACCTATAGAGACACTGAGCATGGATGCAGAGAAAGAAAAACATCAAAAGGCAGGCAACACTGAATAGTCGACATGCACCTCAGGATATGAGGTCAGCAGTTTTCTTGGAAAATTGCACAGTGTAACACATCTCTGCCTGCCTGTTAAAGACAAGAAAAGGCACCCAGTGTTTCTTGTTGTTCGCACAGCCTTCCTGTAATCCATGCCTGTGATTTGAAAAGCAATGAAGCCTTTTCAGATTTGAATACCCAATTAGACTGTGCTACCGAGATACTACTGACTGCTTATTTGTCATTACTGCACATTATTTCCGAAGTTACATCTGTATTTCATGTCATTATAGTGTAAAGCTAGTCTGTTTAGTTTTAACACAGTGCGGGGCTCACACCACAGATTTGTCAGTCTGTGTGTGTGTTTATGTGTGTGTACAGTGACATACTGCAGTTGTAGCGTTGCCAGATTTCCTGAAAAGAGGGAAAGTGGCAGACAGAACAACTGAATGAAAAACTGAAGAAGTCATGTCAAGTGATGCTATTTTGTGTTTCATAATTTCCTCTTGCATTTTCGTTCAAATTCAGACCTGCACCCTGGGATAGTAATGCAATTTCCGATTTTCTGTCACTTCTTAGACAATAACTGAACGCACCTGCGATAAAAAGGTGACCTGTCTTTGTGTTTTCCATTATAAAGTAACATCTTACTGCACAGCGCAAACCCTTGGCCCTCGATTTTTGCTCAAACTTTGACCTTTAATTTCTCATTTCAACATAAAATAATTTCGCTTCTAAGCGACAAATGTCTTATAAAATGCCATGTGCCGCTGCACTATGTAGGCTGAAGTATCACTTCAGCCTACATAGTGCACAAGCAGCATTCAGAAAAGATCTATGCAGGACTGGAGCTCACACAACATCCAGCACTAGTCAGCACCCTGTCAGCTGTGTGTAAGGAATGCATTTGTTCAATTCAATTCAATTCAGTTTTATTTATATAGCGCCTTCCACAATCAAAATTGTCTTTGTCTGTCTAGCGCTTCACAGAGACCCAGAGCCTGACCCCAGAGCAATCACTTAAGGCGACAGTGGCATGAAAAAAACTCCCTTTTAAAAGGAAGAAACCTTGAGCAGAACCTGGCTCATGTGGGGGACCCTCCTGCTGAGGGCCGGGCTGATTTGGGAGTTTTAGAACCAGGCAGCCCACATTTGACTCTGTATGTGTCTCTCACATCTGGGATGAAAAATAGACTTTAGACCACAGGGAAAAATTCAGGTGGATTAGATTTAAGTCCAGCAAGATGACAAGTGAAAAGTGCATTTGTTGTATTTACTCTTGATCCAGGATTCGTAATTGAGACCAGAGGAATTCTGACATTTCCATCAAAAATGCATGGGACGTTTGCATCATCCAGTATGTTCTTAGCAGCATTATGGACAGTAACAAAAAATTTTGCACTGTAACTGTATTTGTTGCACCCACAGGCCGAGCTTTCAAACAGCTATAGGTCTGAGCACTAACTGCTGAGCAGCTCAGTGAAATGTGTATGTTTTTTCATGTACTATGCCAAAATGCTCCATACCTACCACACTCCACTAGTCATGAGCCAAGAAGCAAGTAGGTGGTGTCAGGCTGTCCTGCTGATCTCACTGCACGGTGCTGTGAGCGCCCAGCTCAGTCATCTTCAAACTGTAAGACACCCAAACCCAAAATCTGGATCACACATGGGTAATGACAGACATACTCCTGGTCCGGGGGTGGGGGCAGGGCTAGGTTCTCTCTGACTGGCTGAGTAATGAGAGTATGCAAACTTCACTGCATTGTTTAGCATTATGATTGGTGGAGCCAATACAACCCATTAGAGGGAAAAGTCTGTGTGAAAGTTGATCATGAAAGCACTTGGGATTTATCACTCAATATTTGAAACACTTCAGACTCAAATATCTTCAAGAACAGGTGTTTAAACAAAAGTCTTGACATTGTTATTATAACACTATACTGTCACAGCAGCAAACATTTTTAATGGAACCTGTTTTATTTTTCTACCCAACTGATAAAAGTCTCACTTCAACATGAAACTGTTTTACTTTTTCAGATCAGAAGACGTAGACCCACTCCTGCCACTTTAGTGGCATCCAGTGATCAGTCATCACCTGGTAAGAGACTTAAATACACACACACACACGCACGCACGCACGCACGCACGCACGCACGCACGCACACACACACACAAATTTCATTGTGTTGACTTATATTCATTATCTTGAGTCTGTCCCTGAACTACAGAGATAATTCTGTTTCATTGATAATAATCAGATCAGATAATCAGAAATGTGCACCAGAAAACACCATGCCAGATGACACACTGCATTGTGGTCTTGCAAAAGTTGGCCAGGTTCTGTTGTTCTGCCAGATGACCAGTGTGTGAAATAGGTCTCGGATGGTCCTTGGTGTTAATTAGGGGCTCCAAGTACCTAATTATGGTATCCATGCTGGATACTGGTGCCAGCTGTACTGGTATCCAGCATGGATTGGTGCTAACTGTGCAGTTAATACAAGTGAAATAACTATTTCGGGACTCCAGGGCTCTGCTATCCCCTCTCCTTATTTGAAAAACCTTTATGTCTTTTGTTTATTTTTATTCAATAGGGAAAAGTTCTTATCAGTCCTTAAATCTCAGAACCAAATAATAAACTCAGAGATTTGCTCATCTGCTGCTACTCAGTAAATGATCTCACTACTGTGAATCTTTGAGAACAGCTCCCTAGTGTCAGAAATGCACGCAAGGTCAGTTAACAGTTAAATCCTGGTGTCATGTCAGAAGGTTTTAAATAATTAATGAAGGCATCCATGCTGTCCTAGCTGTGTGCAACATTACGGACGGTTTTGGAGAGGTGGAGAACATATTTGATAAGCCCGTGTGTTTGCACCCTTGTTGTTTTTTTGAAGTGAACTAATTTAGTTTATTGAAAGGTCTGCATTTTTTTTTAGCATGGCTCAAACGAATGTGAACTTTGGACTTTATTGTGTTGTGTCCCCAGATCTCAGCAATTACTTTGGCGAGTACAGTGTTATTATAATCAATAGAAACCATTTCCAGAACCACAAAAATAAGACGTAAATTGTAATATAAAGAAACCATTCTTTAACCAAAGCCTAAAATGTGCGAGGCAGTTTTTCTCCCCATAGTGTGATTAATGCAGGAATATAGACATTTCTGTCTTATTTTGATTGCTGTGGTGTTGCATCTCAGCCTAACTGTGTACCAAATGAATCTTTCTGTTGCATTAGAGCAACAAAATCAGCAGTGTGTGTGTGTGTGTGTGTGTGTGTGTCCTCATGGGATCTTAATGATCAAACACAACAGCTCTCCTCTAGAGAGTTATGCTGTTCTATGAGTCATCCATTGGCTCCATGCTTCCCCTCCCTGCCTCTGCTGTACTTCAGTGTGTGTGTGTGTAGTGTGACCCACTGCAGAATTAAGAGATGATCAGCTGGGAATACAGGGCAGAGAGAGTAATTTTCTCCAGGTGAGAAAACAGAGGGCGGTATTCTCTGTTTTGTATAAATAAATAAGAGTAGATGTGTCATTGAGGATACCAGCAGAGACTTCCATTATCATATTTTTATTTGAACCACAGCATTTTATCAGTGAAACTTGGTATATCTAATGTTTTATGCTGAGAACAGCAGTCTAATTGGATTTGATCAAAACTTGGTGTCTTTGCCTGTGATTTGTTTGCTTAATGCGTGTCTACGTGTGTGCGTGTGGGTGTGAGTACATGCGCTTGTTTCTGTGTTGGATTCAGTAATTGGATGCTGAGCATGTGGAGTGTCTCAGAATCAACTTTGATCTCTGACTGAAAGTACAGAGAAAATCCTCAACAATCCTCCAGATCACAAGAGGAAAGAGAAGAGGAGAGAACACAAGAGGAGAGAAAAGAGAAAGAAGAAACCTAACAAGTGGGATGGAGGAGAAACTATCTGTGAAGTGGAGGAAGGTGGACAGCAAAAAAATAAGAAGGAACTGAGAGAGAGCATGAGGGATTATAAGAGGAAGGATGTTACTTAATAGATTCTATATTATGGTGTATTATGGCATATTTATTTTAGACGTGTTAAAATTTCATAAATGTAACATAAAATTTATCATGAAAATAAATTTATTTAAATTGAATTAAGATTTGAGAGATTCACTATAACCGCTATAAAGCCTTTACGAGCCCATTTGTTCTTGAGGAACCGAGAGCAGGTTCCGGAACCCGAGCCAGACTGGGTCCGAATTATACCGGGCCCGAATTATACTGGGCAGGGTATGGTTTCACAGATGCTGGATCTACATGTCAATATATCGTGAACGTGAAAGGACACGAATGGATCAGAGTGTATTTTCAGCTCTGATCATGTGGTGCAGCAGGAGAAAACATTTTAGGAAATCTCTAGGCTATCTAAAAAAAGAAAAGAAGAATATTATTAGGCTAAATGACAATTTTCTTTTATTTTGGAATTTGTTTCACAAACATTAAACTGGTTTGAAAATTAGTGTCTGTTTCAGATCTATCACCCAGTTGGCTACAGAATGTACTATTGTTGGAGTAGAAGATAAAAATAGGACTTTCAATTCTTTCTATAAATTAGATTTTGAAGCATAGAAATAATAATTACTTGTTAAATGAGTTTCTTCTTTGCATCTATTCTTTGTGTATTGTGTATGTATTATTAAATTTATAATTTTTACCTTTTCTGCTGCTTTTCATTGTTGGTTTTCTTTCTCTCTCTCTTTGTTTGTTTCATCCGACTGCATTTGTCCAATGCTTTGGTTCATCTAGCCTACTGTATCTAACACAATGATCTCTAATTCAGTTCAGTTTTCTTTGCAATGAGTATTACAGCCTCACAGAGCTGCTAGCAGGTCTGTAGACACTTTGTCTTCTTTAATTTAGTGGCTAGGTGAGCTACTGAGTCACACCGTTAGCTGACATGTGTAGAGTTAGTGCTGTGGGGGCAGTATGTCTTTCATATGTCGGTCTGCTGTGACTGGTCTGGCATGTGTCTCTTTTTGTTATGTGTAAGTGTACATGGGTGACCAAAGTAATTCCCCCCTGATGCTTAATACCAATATCGAATCTAATCTAACCTAATCTATTTAGATTAGATTCTTGAGAATATGTTGGTTATTACCATAATTACGCCAGAATTATCTGAGGAATAAACCACTGTCTATTGGAGAAGAGCTGTGCGTACTTTTAAAATGTTTTTTAATGAGCTTCTATTTAATGTCACTGGTTTGCGCCTCACACTGTCTGTGTGTGTCTTCAAAATGAGAAATTCTGAGAAAGACAGCCATGTCATGGAGAAATTCGAGACAGATATTAAAAAAAAAAAAAAAAATGAGCCAGAGACAGGATTGACGCAGACTAGCATGGGCAAAGACAGACATCAAATCAGATGCAGAGACACAATCAGAGACAGTCACAGTTTTGTGTGTGAGAATGAGGATGTGCTAGATAGGAGGGGGATGGGGAGGAACAGATATGATGATGAGAGAGAGGAGCTGTACGGGTGCAGTAATGGTGTGCCCCACATCAGACACAGCCCTGCATTATTTAATGGTCTGCAGATTGCTCTGCCCTGTGCACTGTGAACCCCAATAACACATCAGAGGAAAAGCCACAGATGCACAGACAGCTGAGATACAGGCTGAGGGCTAAATAATGAGGAAGCACGAATTGTGTTAAGAGCTTGCCTGATTTGAATCTCTTCCAAAGAGGAGGCTGGCTTTTTGGGAGGATTCAGGTTCTTCACTGATTCCTAGAGAGAGACAAAGAGACAGCTTGAGTGAGACAAAACAAAGCAAAACTAAGAATATCTAAATTTATTATAGTACTTTAAAGTTCTGTTTCTGTGTTTTGTGTTTGCTGACGATGAGCTGCAACAGTATCGCTTTACTGATTGCTTTTCTGAACATTTCAAGAGCAGTGCGCTAAATGTGCTTCAAAAAGGAGGATGTAACCACATGCCCACACAAAACGATCACGTTATGTAGTGAGATACTTCATCCTTACAAGAACCAGCAGCAGCTGGTCTGTGGGTCTGTGGTGGAGTGTGTGCTGCCACCTGAAACACATGAAACTCCACACATGGAATGAAAATATGGCAGTTTTTAAATCAAGCCCTTAATGAAAACTGCGCATGCAAGCACTCACGTATCTTGCTTGGATAAGACCAAATAAAAGGACTGGTGCACCCAAGTTATCGACAACATGTACACGACGTTTTGCATTCACAAATTTCTAAGTGTAGCACAAAATAGATGAAAATATTTGACACTGATAGTACAGTTGTTTTTAATTTAGATATTATGCTGCCTTGCTCTCTAAACTGTCATTTTGTTTCTTGTTTTTTTTTTCTTACTTTACAGCTCACACTTGAAGTAAAGTGGAAGTGAATTTTGGGAAATAGTTTTTTTTATGCTAAGCTAAACTGTTTGCAAAAAAGAGAGTTAATAAGCATATTTACCAAAAATGTCAAATTAGTTACTTGAAGCTTGGAACAAGCTTACCTGTTTTATTATTAATAAAACATGATGATTTATTTTTATACTTGATAATTAAGAGGCGAGGAGTCTCATTATTATTATTATTTTGCCATTTTAGCGGCATATTCTTTTACTTACTTTTCAGTTGCAGACTATCATGATCTATCATAGATGACTGTCTTACCTCATATTATCCTTTGTTTTATGATCGCTTTATTATTATCATGTGCAAAATATTATAATATCTTTCTGTATCCACTGTGCTAATTTCAATATTTCCCTCATTAAAGTAAAACACTAATATAATTAGCGTTTTTATTTCTTTCCTCTTGTTGAGGAGATAATATCTGTTTTTGAATACAGTTAGTTGCTGGTTTGTTTAAAGTTAGGTAAGTGGGAGGTGAGAGGGAGGTGAGGTGTTTGCTTTGAAATTACAAGAAAGGAAGGAAGAAAAAAGGAAGAAAGCCATTTCTTCTCCTCTCCCATTTTCTTAGCAACAGTAAACAATTGCTAAAAGAACAACGATAAAACAACTCTTTCAGATGCATAACTGACTTCTGCTCCCTTTTCGTTTAACACACGGTTCAACAGTTTTCTGTATTTTGCTCATTTTTCTTCATCAGATGTAGTGCAGCAGCTACAAACAGACACCAGCTATGGTAGGCAGCTAAATTAGAATCAGAGGACCCTCTGTGTTCGCATCTGGCTTTGTGTCAGACAGTCAGTCAGCTGGGAGTTGTAGTGATAGACTCATCACTGCTGGAATGGCTTTTTTTTTTAATCAGCTTTTTTCTCTCATTCTGGGCTCAGTACGCAGACAGAACAATCTGAGCCATGTGAAAGCCATGTGTTATGTTTCTTGACCCAAATGATATTTCAAGCATGTCTTCTACTAACGCTAACAGCAATCGTCATGTTGCTTGTTCAAATGAAACCCCAGCTGCTCGCTCTTTTTGTCTTCGACTACAGTGTCTTTATCATTGTGCACTATTTTAACCATAAAATGAAAAACTGAGAACACACCTGATTAATTTCAACCCCTCTGTGGAGTAAAAACATGTCTAATTATCATGTCTGAAACTGCAGAATTTTCCTGCGTACTCTTCTCATCTTTTTAGGGTTAAGACACCTTTGTCTTCTTTGATTACAGAATCTATTTTGACTCTTTGACATCAGGTGTAAAATTCTTGAAGCTACTTAAAATTCAATGACTCTGCAGTTTAAACTGCTAGCATGTCTGCAAGTGAACAGTGCATTTATATCTAAAATTATGCTTTATCTGTACTGATGCTTATTGTAGTCTTTAGTGTGAAGTTTCAAACAACCAGTGCACCAGTTGGACTGACATGGTTCAATAACTGTCTATCAAATACCTGTTTATAAATCTTCACCCTGTGGCTTGAAGGACAGTGCTTGACGGGCCCATTTCCTGGGATTGATTTGCAACAAAATCCATATTGGTTGTATGACTCTTCTCACAGTCCTGGGGTCGCTAAAAATAAGAGTCAGTTTCAAGCATCACTGTAAACATGCACAGCATCAAGACAAGTGCTTCCTGAAATGAAATTTAATGGTTTTTGTGTCTGTTTTCTGAAACACCTCTGGGTTTGTGTTTGATGCAGAGTAAAAAAGCAAGAGAGTGATGAATAAAGAAACAAGCACATCACTGGCATTTTCAACAGTCTAGCACATACTTTTAAGTTGGAATAATATATGCACATGCTCATTGGTGTACACACACACACACACACACACACACACACACACACACAGTGCCTTTCTAGTGCCTGGGGATGCAAAGGTTGCCAAGCAACAAGGTGGTGTCCTAGAAAAAAAGTTCCAAGGCTGTAAAACACAGAGTTGGATACGGGTTCAAAACAGTCACTATTGATCATAGTTAATGGTTTTACTGTACTCCAGTCAATTTTTTTTTTTTTTGTTATTTTAGTCCTTCCCTATAGTGACCACAGAGTCATGTTTCACATACTGACGATAAAGCCTTTCTTCATCCTGTGGGAGTTATATGAGCTTCATATGTGTGTGTAGTATCATGTGGAGGAATGTAACTAAGTATATTTACTGTACTTAAGTACACATTTGAGGTACTTGTACTCCACAAGAGGATTTTGTTTTAATGCCACTTTATGCTTATTAGTATTTAAATTGTACTTTTCACAAATTAAGGTTTTGTATACAAAACATATGAAGAGATTATAAAATATGATACTGTTGTTGTTATAATAGAAATTTAACACTTAGCTGATTTACTGGTTAGTCAACTGACAATAAAATTAACTGGCAACTATCTTTAGAATAGTTTAAGTTGTTTTTCATGTAAAACATTTTGTAGTTCCAGCTTCTCAAATATGAGGATTTGCTGATTTTCTTTTAATTATTTTAATCAATCATAATTTTGAGGTGTGGACTAATGGTTGGACAATACAGGCTTTATAAACATTTCTCCCTGACATGCAGTGAAGTAAAAGTATAGAGTAGCATAATACATCATATACCAAAACACTCAAGTCCAAGTACCTCAAACTTTTTACCACTGGTTGCTTTCAGTAGTATAAATCAACTCAGCTGCAGAGAACACTACATTTAGCTAAACAACATACTTCCCTTCAGGGGTTTTGAATAAACAGTGTTTTACTGTTTATCTGTTATCAGCAGTTGGCTGTTTGCGGGGGTTTATTAGAACATTGATGAGAGTGGATTTGCATCCTCTTTGTTAGCAAAAATTGTCCAGAGAGTCCGTTTTTTATTCATAGATGATAGTGGTGAATAGAAAATAAAGTAATTCCACCCACACTGCTTGGTGAAAACACTTACGGTAATGCTTGTAGTGTGTCAGATAACCATGAGACTGGAGGTCACCTTATATCCTCTCTGCTCTGCACTGTCTGGACACCGCAGCACTCCAGCTACAGTACTCTGACATACTGAAGGGAGCAACTGTGCCATTAAAAACAAGACAATATATGTGGGCCCCATACAGTGCATTCAAATCTTGACTCAGACCTGAATTTCACCAACCATGTAAAAGCTATCACTAAGTCTGCCTAATGCCACCTGAAAAACATTGCTAGGATCAAGGGTTTTCTATCCAAACAAGACACAGAAAAACGTATCCATGCATTCATTTTCAGTAGGCTAGATTATTGTAATGGCATCCTAACAGGTCTAAACAAACGCTCTATAAGACAGTTGCAGCTGGTCCAAAATGCTGCTGCTAACACCAGAAAAATGGAACACATTACACCTGTCCTCAAATCACTGCACTGGCTTCCTGTGAGTCAAAGAATACAGTTTAAAGATCAACTCTTGGTCTACAAAGCACTGAATGGTCTTGGACCAAAATATCTCATGTACTTATTGGTTGCTTATGAAGCATCCAGACCCCTGAGATCATCAGGGACAGGCCTACTAAACAAAATGAAGCAGGATTCAGTTATTCTGCCCCTCACTTGTGGAATAAACTTCCGGAATACCTGAGGTTAGCCCAAACACTCAGTTTATTTAAGTCAGGCCTGAAAACACATTTGTTTACTGAAGCATTCTCTTAAACTGTCTTACCTGCACTTATTTAATTATTTTACTGTTTTCCATTTTTTCTGCTCCAGTGTTTTAATATATTGCTTTTATACTATTATTTATGATTTTAATGTTATCTATAAAGCACTATGGATTACTTTGTGTTTGAATGGTGCTATATAAATAAACCTTGCCTTGCCTTGCCTTCAGTGTACCCCATTTGCCTGTGCAGTCGGAATGTGCTTTTTAATCTCTTATTATCATAGTTTTATTGTGTATGGAACTTAACTGATTATTTTCTTTATTGCAGAAATAGATGAAGATCGTCTCCCAAACCAGCTGTACAAGGTAATCTAATTCATGTTGTATTACAAAGCGTTTTACTGAAATAAGATTACAAAAAGTAAATTATGTGAGTTCTGTTTTTCTTTTTTAAAATGAATTCTAATCTTTTCCATCTTGGTGCTCTCGGCCCAGCTGATAAGCAATGTTGATGTTTTACAGGCAGCCTTGTTGAACTCCCCTCGACAGCGGCGAAAAGGACAAAAGGGAACTCCTACTATGAAAGGTAGCATCAAGTTAACAGTCTTTTCACCGTACTTTGAGTGATGTTGGCATTTTATGTGTGAGTTCACACTATTGGTACACATACAATGGTACATTTTTGCTGCCAAATTCTTTCTGACACAAACACTCCAGGGCTTTTTGGGTGTATAACTGAAGTGAGCTACAGTGACTTAAAAAAAATGTTTAAAACCCAAACTGTCTCTTACGGCTCACATGACAGAGGTCTGGAGAAGATGAAAGACACAAAAGATGATTAGAAAAGGCTGGTGCTGTCTTCATGATTTAGATCAGACAGACTTTAGTAAGTTTCGGAAGGGCACAGGCATTTATGTTTTAACAGTTGTGAGGGCAACAAAGGGGATGATAATGTTTGTGAGTTAGTCAAACCAAACTGATATTCTAGATAACTGAAGTGGCATGCGATCAAGTCAAATCAAGTGTATACCCTTACACAAAGGCCCACAACAGCAGCTGTTCCCAAACCAGAATGTTCTAGGAAGCAAGGAAAAACTCATGAAAACAAAAAACTCCAGCTTGTAAGTCACAAAGGAAAATGCGAGAAACATCACAAGACATAAACTGACAAAAGAGCCCATCATCTTGGTCAGCTGACTGGATGTGCAATAGGAGCTGTTCACTGGGTGAAAAAAAAAAAATATAAAAACTACACAAAGTTGTAGCAGTCTGTATTAATTCAGAACACAAGGGTGTTGTAAACTAACATTAATATTTTTCAAAAATTCAATACAGTACATTTACAAATAGGAAATAAAACATAAGCATTCCCATATTTACAATGAAACAAAATGCACACAGCAATGTTCCAGCCCCTGATATTTCTGCAGGTTGTTCTGGTCACAGCAATACAACTCCAACCCATTTCCACTAAAATATACTAATGTGAATGATTTTATGTAAAGTATATGCAGTAAAAGAGAATCATTTCCAGCAAAGACACTGAAGCAAGGGAACAATAATGAGAAGATAGATGAAATTTGGAGCTCTAGGATGTTTATCCTTCAATTAGTTTCACAGCTAAACAGCTCTAAGTGTGATGAGTCACTGCTTAGAGGAAGCCCAGGCGATAATCAGTGTGCTTTAGCTTCCCACTACAGGGGGATTAAAGGTAATAAAAACAAGGAAGAAGGAGGTTGAAAAAGACGATTAAACTAATCATCTCCAAAACTCTGATGTATCTTTACCTCTCCCTAACTCCAAACAGTACACATTGTTAATTAAATCTTGCTACTTTATTAAAAATGCTTAACCTACAGAAAAATTTTCTTTTGAAGTGATGGATTTCTCGGTGAATCTCCGCCTACACTGACTCTCCTTCCTTCCACCTCTCTCTCTACTCTACCAAACGCATCTTGTCTCCCATTGGTTCCCTTCATCTCACACCACTTTCTTTTTTCTTGCTTGTCCTCCTTCTCCCTCCATCTCCCCAATGAATTCACGCTTTTTACTTTCCACTCTAACGTCATCATTCCTAACAACCCCCCCATCTTCTCCCTCCCTCCCTGTTAACGCTTTCCTCTAAACCAACTTTATTTCTCCTTTCTTTTCATCTTTTTTTTCTCCCCCTTGCTTCTCTTTCACTTCCCCTGATCTCCACCTCCCTCCTCTCAGAGCTGCAGTTCCTGGTAGAGCACCACCTGTACAGGCAGCAGCAGGGAGCTGGGGACGAGTGCTCCTCAGAGAGCTGCCTGTCGGACCGGCCCAGCCCTGACTCTGTTCCCACCGGGGAGGAGCTCCCACACGACGACGAGGCCACTGCGGAGGCCTTTGAGAAATTGCGTTGCCAAATGGAGGGTATGTTTAGAGACTGTGAAAGACAGAATTTCATTTGCATGCTTGCTGTGTTGCAGCTGTCTGCTCAGCTACACAAACCTCCTTGAAAATCTACAACTGACTTTTGGCACAGAGAAAATCAAGGTCATGATTTTCCTCTAGACAATCTTAACTGATCATAGATATGAGGGTGAGAAACTGTCCGAATGGACTTGCAAGTTGACAAATGAATTTTCAGCAGTGGTGGAGTAAGAACTCAGGTCTCTTACTTAAATAAAAGTACCAGTACCATGGTGTTAAAGTACTCCATTACAAGTAAAAGTCCCGCATTCACATTCCTACATAAGTAGAAGTACAGAAGTATTAACAGAAAAATATACTTCAAGTGGTTCCAAACCAAGGGTATATATCCCTCCAAAGGGTAAAGATAAATCTGTGTGGTTGTGACAGGATTAATAACGTAGAGGAGAAGACATTCTGCAACACTGCACACTCAAATTCAAGATTCTAGATTCTAGACTCAAAGAGCTACAGGTTACACTGCAATATAATTCTTACTTTCCAGTCAAAGGGGAATTTAAAAAAAAGTCTATTAAAAAAGAGAAATAAAATAACAGCACCTTGAAAGGCAAGGGTTAAGAAGTTTAAAAACTTACGTACTGTACAAATATAAAATACAGATGTATAGATGGTAAGATGACCGGGGCAGCACAGTGGTGCAGTGGTTAGCACTGTCGCCTCACAGCAAGGAGGTGGGTTTGGAACCTGCCGGCCAGGGCTCTTCTGTGTGGAGTTTGCATGTTCTCCCCCTGGGACTGTGTAGGCTAAGACAGTGTAAAGAGTACAGTGTAAAGAACATGAATTAATTTGGGAATCTGCCAAAACATGTCTAGGTCAAGAAAAGGTGTAGAAAAAGAGGGAATGGATGGACACGAGACGGTATGAGAATGCTGGAGTGAAATGAGGACATAAGGAGGTTACTGTTGTGGCATCTTTTAAAAATGGATGGTGATGGCACTAGCAGAGAGCAGATGGAGGGCCGAGGGCTTAGGAGGGAAAGGAAGAAGATGCAGAAGCATATTAAGGAGGAGTGAAGCCAAATGCAGCTTATTAACATGAGGGAAGGGTATAGAATTAAGAGAAGAGGGGATAATAGTAGAGCTTAGAATGAGGTAGGATGCATGAAAATGGTTGGAAGGCAGATATGTGAATGCATGATAGGGTTAAGGAGTTAGAGAGGGAAGATGTTGAATGAAACAAAAGGACTGGATAGGGACATAGAAAGGAATGCTTAAACAAACTGTTCAATATTTTAGGAAATGCACCTATTTGCTTTGTTGTTGAGAGTTACATGAGAGGGTCCATGCCACCGTCCCTTTAAATGTGTAGCTTGAGCCAGGAGAGTGTTATCGATCTTCTCATCTAACTCTCAACAAGGAAGAGAATACGCATGCTTTTCTACTCAACTATTCCTTTAATGAAAACACATTTTCAAAGTGCCTTGGCAGATACTGTCTCCTCTCTGTGCCAGATACTTTACATCTAATAACAAAAAACAGAGGTCAGCTTTTCAGCTCATGCCAAATAATTCACTCTAATAGCAGGCAAATAGATGGTCACAGACTGCAGCACATACTGTTTACACACACACACACACATTAATTGCCTGGGACTAATGCATCATGAGTGGACAGGGTTGTTTTTCTGAAGCAATAGCACCACAGTGCCAAAACTAAAATTTTCTGAATGTTATCTACTTCTATTGTCCTTTGTGGTGTAAAACTTAGAAAAATCCGTTCGACGATGACCACTGTTGTTAGGATAACTCCCACGTTGTTAGGATAACTCCCACGTGATAGGCGCTCCAAATTAAGTCTCCAGTCCAGATGAAAAGAGCAAAGCTGGAGGAAACAAATCAATGACCATTAACACCAGTCCAGCCGAGTGAGGTTTCACTTAAAGATCAGCCTTTTGAATTCACACAGCATGAGTAAATAAGGGCAACTGTAAATGTCAGGTGGCTCTAATTGATGATATGAGGTGGACTAGTTCTGTGTAATTTAAAAATACATAACGAACAAGAGCTTTCTCCCACAGTGCTGAGGACATTGGTTCATCTCTCTGTGGTTTGTTACTATGTATGAGCCACTACCTCCACCTCATCCTCTATTTGTCTCTCTGCCCCCCTGCAGAGTTCTCAAGGGAGAGTCTATTAGAGGCTGCGGGTGGACTCGAGTGCCCCCTCTCCAAGGAGAAAGAGGATCGTTCCAGCGTTGCCAATGTAGCAGATCCCTCATCGCAACAAAACAACGCACAAGAAGGTACATAGGAGTCAAAAGAGCAGGAATCTTTCCCCTCTCACATCTCCTTCATGGCCTTTCCCTCAGGGGGTTCTTCATTACCCGTTCACCAGGCAGGATTTATTTAGATATGTTAAACAGTTAAACAGGCTTGGCTTGGTGTCATGTAATCATGGCTCCTCAACAAACATCTGTGAAGTGGCTTTGATCCACACTTCAGAGTGCCGCCATGGCTGAAATACCCTGAGAGGCAGCTACAAACAAAAGTGGGAAAAAAACGTGGTGGTGGGGGGGGCTGCTTGGGTTGAGCTGGTACTGTGGGTGTTTTGTCTTTACTGTAGATTTTTGTTTTGTTTTTGTTTGTTTCATAATTTCGTCCTACATTTCTTTCTTTCTCACCGATCTCACCGATCTGTGTGGACCTATGGATGCGTGTGAAAATGTTGTTTCTTACAAGAATCTTTTTAACACATATGTACATTTAAAACACAGGCATGACATGTCCTAAGGGTTGCTGTACACAGTACGTCGCTGTACGTCTCACTGTGTGTTTAGACAGAACGCAAAGCTAATTAAATATTCACATTGAAAATGTTGAGCAACAATTGTGTATGTCCTCGGTCTTTGAGAATCTGCTTCATAAACATACAGAGAGAGAGAAGAGGCCAAAGGAGAGACTGAAGGGAAGTAACAATATGAACTAAAGTCTCTGCAGACGTCTGAGAACAGTCAGAGCGAATTTGCACGAACGACACGAAGCAAAACCTTGCTTGCTAATTGTCAGAAGCAGACACACACTTTTACCTTTTATTGATCTGACAACAGAACTTTGCCTTCAAACCCTTCATGCCTTTTCTTAGACACGGAATCGGTAACCTTGTTGGCTTCATCTACAGTTTGTGCTGTGGGTGAAGTGTTCCAGAAATGTTACAAGGTCGTACCGAGTAAGATTGGTGTTGTGACTTTTACATGAAAGCGACTTGAATGATGATTTGACATAAAACTAACATGTAACATTGCCATCATATTTACTTGCATGTAAATACAAGGGGGCTTTAGAAATCAAGACAGACTTTTGTAGTGTGGCAGCACAAATAATCAAAAGATGACTTAAACCTTCATATTAGAAAATACAAAAAGTGTGAGTGAATTACGGAACTTCTGCCTGGTTTCCTGTAGGAAGCTGTAACGTGTGGAATAATGTATGTAATGACCTTTGTTGCTATGTAGTTAGACACAAAGCAACAGAAAAACAGAATAATTTTCTCTTCATTTGGAGAAACAACCATCCCTACGATGGTTACAAAATATTTATTTATTACTGGGCTGCGAGAGACCATTAAAATCCTTCGTGTCATCATCTCATCCCTCTACTCTCTCTTATTGTCCCTCAGTCTTTTATGTCTCTGTCTATATTTTGCAGACACAAAAGCTGCAGCATCCAGTGCAAGTCAAGCGGCAGAGGAAAAGACAAAGAAAAGCAGCCTGGAGAAAGAGAAATAGAGTTTTCTTCTGTACAACACAATGCTGCTCAGTCTCCTCAGCGAGCCCAATACAATGACAGAAGATTGTGTCTGCAGATCCACTTTTTAGAAACATCAGGGCATATATATTCCTCTACAGACAGGCCTTAGTTACCACCTCGAGAACAAGAACAAAGGTTTCTACACTTATTTTGTGTCAAAAATCCTGTGTAAAGGAACAATTATTTAATTATATTTGTTTTCTATTGCTTCCCCTGCACATCTGAAACTAAAACTAGCCTGCTGTATGTATGACCCAGACTGGGAGTTAATATCTAACTAATGGGACAGTCAGTCTTTTCCTGTCTCGGTCACACAATCATTATCATAAACGACCACAACTCACACGCTTATTTTTACTGTTCAAAGGCAACAAATATTCTATTTGCAATCCTTTTAGGCAGTTTTCATCATTAAACATGTGCCATAACCTCTGCAATTATTGTTCCATCTCAAAGCAATAAAAATGAATTTGTACCTCATAAATAACTTGGACTGAAACCATCATTTTAAATTCAAATGTCATCACTTAGGCCCAGTGAGTTAGATGCTCAATCTTAAATTAATGGACGGTATATTCGGGTTGACTGACAGTTTAAAAGCATAAATATATGTTCACACTACTAGATTGGACACCTACAGATATGTTTTTAAAGTCCCACAGAAATTGACTGCATGTTTTCTTCTGCTACAACAAGGAGAGCTGCAAAAACGAGTCGATTAATCTATTTGTTGATCAGAAGAAAATGAATTGGCAAGTATTTTGATAGCCGATTAATCATGAGTCCTTTTTTATTTTGAAAAAATGCCATAATTCTCTGGTTCCGCTTTCTCCAGTGTAAGGACCTGTTGGTTTCCTCAGTCTTCTGCAGTTATATAGTTGATATTGAAGGTTGAACGAAATAAGACATGAAAAAATTCTAGGAAACTGTCAGGGACATTTCCAACTACTTTTTTTTGACATTTTAGAGATGAAGTGATTATTAGAAAAAACAATCAGGCAGATTAATCACTAATGAAAATAATCATTAGTTGCTGCCAGCATCAGCATACATGTCTGCCCTGTAAATCCCATGATGCCCTGTGTTCTCCTTTAAGGAAAAAGCAGAAACCAAAAGGGAGAAATGTATATTTTAGCCTATTATGTTTTTGGTTTAATGATGATGATTCAGATTACTTTTCTGTGTGCGTCATGGAGAATGGTGTTTCTGCACAGCCAATCATGTGGCTTAATTTAAAATTCTATTTGCATAAATTACTAACCTTACTCTTCCATTATGGGCAGTTAGTCAGAGTCAACAGAAAGTCTGCTACACAACATGTGAGACACAGTCTTTGAACAACAAACCACATGAGTTTTCCTGCTTAAGTCCTCCTCCTATGTAACTTACAGACAGGAAGACATGTCTTCTCCTGCACCTTAGCTCGTTGAACGAGCGACCAAACAAAGATTCCCTTGGTGTGATCTTTCCTCTTGAGTATCACTGAACACATAATGTCTGCCTATGACTTTTAAACTATAATATAAGTTGATTTGTCTCTTCTTGTCCTGCCAGAGCTTCAGTAAATCTACCAGCTGCTGTCAGTCAGACAAAGACAGAGACACACCCCAAGCTGACAAGAGGAAAAGGAATATTTCTGATAGTCCTCTGAAAACCTTTTTATCTTCCTTTTAATAACTACCTAAACACTTGTAAGGAATATTTAAATGTGATTTTGGTTGGACTTCAATCCTATGTTATCTTGGTCATATTATAAATCAAAGATGCTTTTACTCTCACAACAGGGTAATGGGGATGTAATTACTGGTAATATCTCAGTTAACAATAAAGATATCATGTCTAGTTACAGCAATGCGCTGAAAACCAGACTTTTACTAGCCAAATCATGTGGTTGTAAACCTTGACATAACACGCAGGGTACATTACAGAGGATTGTGTTTGCAGATTTATTTATATATTTTGGATTAACAAGGACAAATCCATGTCCAGTAAGAAAATTGATGAAGTTTGACACTTCAATGCTTTTGGGAATCTAAATCCTTGTCATAAAACACCTTTTTGCATGGCACTGAATGTACAGTGACTTTTTTCCAAGACCAAGGTCTTTACTGTGTTTTATTTTTGAATGGGAACTGACATAGACAGTGAAACTATCATTTTAAATACCAGACACACATTGTAATTATCAGCATTCCCTTTTAATTCTAGTTTTGTATGTAACAATGACATTGTCATCGAAGTCATCACCACACTATTAAACTACAGTAAATGTTTGCCATTTCATCTGTTGTTTGTATCACTGAAGTGGCATTATCATGTAGATTATGTGACAATCTTTCCATAACCTTCACGTTATTCTTGACATGTCTGAGAGAAATAAAACTGAAACTAAAAAAACTAAAGCCACACTAGTATTGATGTCACTCTAGCAGCTTAATCAGCCACAGTATGAGCAGTTTATCTAGCAGCTGCCAAAAACGACCACTATGTCCACAATGAACAAGAAAAAAACAGTAAAACATTCCTGTGCAAGCTTTTGTTTTTGTTTTGTTTTTTTTTTCTTCTGCAGTGTATTTATGGACCACATAAAGTTTGCTCTGTTTTTGAATGGTAATAGTGTACTTTACATGAATTCAATCTGGGGAGGTTTTGTTCCAGTTTTACTTGAATTGATTGATGATTACATCAGTAATCTAAATTTGTTTGATACAATAAAATGTTTAAATTGGTGATTGGGTGTTTTTCTTCCGCACTGATCCAAGCATCCATCCATCAGTGTCAGCATGATGAAAATAGTCGTCGTGAGTGTCTGTTTTACAGACAAGTAAAACAGAATCTGTCTTTCTATTTAAATGTAAAAAAAAAAAAGAGCTGTGTTGAACTTGAGTGAAACTCTAACAGTGTCTGACATCATTGCACCACTGGTCATGTGCTTAGTTGAGGTTCACTTTGACTATATCCTATAAATAGACACTGTGCCAATAAATTATTCAATGTAGTCAGAGCCGGAAGCATAAAGACACATGCATTTTTCATAAACAGGACTGTTTTTAGCAAATATCTTTTGTAACACTGCAGCAGTTTAAGCTAAACATGATACCTACACAGACATTTCCAGCAGCCTTTTGAGTGAGACTGATCACTCCTAGCGCAGATTTTTGCTGTGAAAGAATTTTGCACTCATCACCTGAGGTGTATGTGTTGTGGGATCCCTTGAGAGCAAAACCCAGAAGTTTCTGTTTTGATTGATTTTCTACATCACTCTGATCTTGTACTTTTTAATGTGGTTCAGGGAAATTTGAAAAATGCAGGACCTCTTGAGCAATTTTTGTTTCTGTCCTGAGATACTGCAAATATCTACACACACATAGGAAACACAATGCCCTGTCTGTCTTATATAATGCATTTACGACATCCATATTAATGTGTGTGTAATGTGTTTGGCGTAACTGTGTGAGCAAAGCATGCACAGCTTAGATCATACACATTTAACAGAGAAGTAACAGAACTGTCTTCAGTTGCTTTTGTGTTATTTGTCATGTTAAGTCCTCAAATATAGAAAAGTTTCATATGTCTTTTCCGCTCTAAAATGAAAAAGCCTGAAGATGCAACTGTAAACTGCTTAACCGACAATTGTGAGAATCAGAAATTGGGTTTGAAGCTCACGCCTCTGGGCAAACCTGCCTGGAGCCAATAGTCTCACTTTGCTCTGCAGCCCCTCCTGCTGGGAGAGCAGAGAACTGAAATTCAGACACAAGACAGCTTTTTAGGGGGCACTTGACTGTTGACTTGTTTTTGTAGGTTCAGGATTTAAAATTGGGCCCATATTAAAAACTTAAAGTCAGGGAATCCAGACATGAAGGTCTAAATGATGTTTTAAGAATAACTAATGTGTTGGAGCAATATCAAAATAATATATTTTGCTATTAGCTGTGTGAATGATGCTCCCATTGCTCAGTTATGATTAAGAAGCAGACATGGCTCCTCTGTCTAGGTTGTGTGTACTGTCTCTAAGACAAGACAAAGGGCTTTTGGTGGATACACATTGTTTGCTTGTATTGTAACAACTGTTTGTATTTTGATGAAAATGGTAAATTAAACGCATTAAGTTTTATGCAACACATTTTACAACTGCTGGATGTGTTGTAACCAGTTTTGCAGGCTTTTAGGGGAATATGATATCTGTTGGACTGACGCAAGACAGGCAGCATCAGTTTTATCAAAGATCAAGATCTTTGATCAAATCATTTAAATGTTTCAGTGAAAAACCTCCGGGCATTGATCTCTCACCATAACAAGGCCAGCCTTATGATGAGTCAATACCAAACAGCCCAAACACTAACGTATTTTCAGGGTTTATTGCATGGTTAAATGACTTGCGTACAGTTCAAACTATAAAAGGTTAAATGTTCCTTACAAGTGTTTAGGTGGCAAATTAAATTAATGACATGGACTACACTGTATAACATGGCCAGCATGTACACTCTGCATTTAAATTAGCATAGTATACTACAGTTGAAATAAGACACGAGGATATTTCCGTATTACACTGCATCTTACCTTGGGAAGATGATCTTAACCTTATGCTCACTCCAATGCTCCCCCCTCCGCCTCTCAATCATAATATAAGAAGGCATTGTGATTTTGTTACAAACAGTGACACAAAGTTAACCTCAGTTAACCTTTGTAGATATTCTATGAAAAAAAGCACATATCACAAATGAAGTCCTGTCTACTGGTTTGTATCTGTAGTGGCGTCTTGCAGGGATTTTTCTGACAGCTCCTCTTGTCTGGACCTCTGTTCTTTTGTCAGCCTGGGGTCTGAAAATCCTGGAGGATTGAGAACATTGGAAAAGGCATTGGAAAATTTTGTTAAGCTGAAAGGGAAACAATATCTGTATCTGTTAATCTCCTCATGAGATCACTCTGAAATGAATGTAGATAACAAATCAAATCAAGGAGACTGAGCACATTTATGGAGCAATGTGGCTTTGGCCGTGCCAAATCAGTCACACAAAAAAAAAAAAAAAAAGGGTTTTTATTCTGTGTTAGCAGGGAATGTCTTTTCATTGGTGATCATTTTAAGTCATTAAACATGTACAAAAGATGACAGATGATGATAGAAAAAAGTATGACAATTTTCTAGAGTAGTTATGTTGTAAGAAGAATTACCACTGAATCTTGAACTCAGCAAAATGAATGTGGGTCTTAGATTTCATTCCTCTTGTCCACAAACTACCTGAAATTATTTTGTGATGAGGTGTGTTAAGATCCCACGAAGGTCTTTGTCCGTTCATTTTACACAGGATATTCTGTGCATTCACAATGCAAAGGAATTAATAGATTGTGTTTCATACCATTGGAGCCACTTTCCTTCCATTTGAGCTTATTGTCTTCAGTGTGTCGCGTCCACGTGGAGCGGAAGCTCACCAGCTCAGCTGTGATGTGAGCGAGACTCCACTGCAGACCTCTGGAGCTCTCCTTCCAAACATTACTATTGACAAATAACAGATTGCTGTCATACCTGGACTTTTTCATTTTTTTTACTGCCATTTTTCACCACTCCTTTTCTTTCTTTCTTTTTTAATTCATTTGTACACAGTGAGGTTCATATAATTGTAAGTTTCTCTACAGCATGCCTGTGTTTACTTGAAGAGCTAAATGTATTTTAAAGAAAACATTTGACATTTTGGGAAACTCGATCATTCGCTTTCTTGCCAAAAGTTGGATGAGAAGATTGATATTACTCTCATATCTGTTTGATAAATATGAAGCTACAGCCATAAGCCGGTTAGCTCTGCTTAGCACCGCTGACAGGGAACATAGACTCTCTAATTAACACATTATATCTTATCTGTACAAAAAACAATGCATAAAAATAACAATTTGTGGTTGTTGTTACAATGCAGTGCCAAGCAACCAGCAAAGTCTCCAGGAACTTGTCTTGGCCAAAAAAATATTCCCCAATATTACCTCTGTAAAACAACATCCTTACACTATGTTTTTGTACAGGAAAAAACAGAATGAGTTCATTAGTGAGCTGATGCTGGTAGGCAGATTTTTTACCATTCGACAAAGCCAGACTGCTGTTTCCTGGTTTACAGTCTTTTTTTTTTTTTTACTAGGAAAAGCTGTAGCTTCATGTTTAACAGACAGATATCTGACTCCTGGCAAGAGCATTCAGTTTATAGCACATATTTAGTCATTATGTACCATAACCAACAATTTTAATATCATTCCATCAAGTATCACTAGGGTACATGCCTTGTCTGTATGTATACCTGTGCCTGTTACAGGGGTCTGGTGGCCCTGGATTCTCCTCCACCAAAGGAATAACAATCTTTTCAGCCATGTCCGTCAGCAGAGAGAATGTAGGATACACAATGAAGTCAATGAAACCTGTAAGAGTAAATGCTGGCACATCAGCATGTGAAGATAAGATGTTTCTCTCCTGAAAAAAAAAAGTGAATTTTGCCATGCACCTTCTTTTGCAGAAGCAAAGATCGGTGATATCAGGAAGAAGGCGTGAAAGGTCATATCTTGTGACACTGAACTGTTAAATTGCATAGAATAGAATTTGCATAAAGCTTGTCACTGAGTGGCTTGTTGAGTTCAGAAAGAGAAGAAAGTGTAGTTATGAAAGGTGAATTTTAGCTTCAGTACAATATACTTTGCTGCAAATTCATGTTTTCACAGGAACCAGATTGTTTTTAAAAGACATCACTGAGACAAAAACAGGTTTTGGAAAGTGTTTTGTGAGACATACCGATCTGGGACTCGGCTACCAGGGTGCTTTTTCGATCACACAGAGGAGAGAAGGGTAGGCCAAGCTCCGCCTCTCTATCACCCTCACAAAGATAGAAAGAAAAGACATCTTAAAGAGCATCCCACACATTGACTGAAAATAACTTTTCAAAGGTCATTTTGGTCCAACATGCGTAACCTGAGACTTTTAGATTGTTCAAAGAAAACCATGTATGTGCTTTTGGGTTTTTGTTTGTTTGTTTGTTTCTTTAAGTAACACAACAAACACTGAAGAGGATTTTCAGACTTGTACCTGTCTCACAATGCCTGCCACTTTCTTTCATTTAGCAAGGCTCAGTAGGCCTTTGCTTTAAAATTACATTTTTACAAGTGTTTTATAAAATTAAATGAAATTAATATGTTTTATTCTTACAGTAACTCACAACAAGTTCTCAAACCATAACAAACGCAGTGGTCATTTGTCTCTATCCTTACATACAACCTATAGGAGTGTATCGGCAGAACTTCATCGTCATTGTAACAGTCAGATCAGGTTTGTGCACAAAAACTTCTTGTTTGGGGCAAATGGTTGGGGTGCAATACCATGTGGGCACAAATGCCTTGAGCAGTGAGTCCTTAGCTTGTTTAAAAGTATGCAAGCCCCACCTGCTGATGAAGCCTAAGTGAGCACCAGAACATTTACTAATATGGCTTTGAGGTGAAAAAAAAGCAAAGAGCCAAAAGACAGACTTTAAATTCCCATATTCAGAAAGACTGAATATCTTACTAACTTTCAAAAGTTAGTTCAAGTTCAATCAGATTTCAAAATATGAGCCCACAATCCAAACATCAAATAAATAATTTCCATTAATTTTATACATAATTATGATAATATTTCAATCCTCAGTCCTCTAACACAACGTATATAATAATAAGCTGATTTCTATCGCTTATAGTCAGTTTTATCTAATACAGTAAAATTGCTTGGTCAAATTCTGTTACCACAGATAAGAATGACTTTTGAACAAACGTCATCTTTTCAGTAACATCAAATGGTTTGGTACAAATCAATTCTCAGTGGATGTTTTCCAGATTTAAATCTTGAATAAAATCTGGGCTTCTAAGATTTAGTCTGACTTCAACAACAGAAGTGCATGTTCAG
The DNA here is from genome assembly GCA_037833715.1 of Toxotes lorentzi. NCBI lineage: Eukaryota > Metazoa > Chordata > Actinopteri > Toxotidae > Toxotes > Toxotes lorentzi. The sequence continues at coordinate 18,034,515 of JBBMJY010000018.1, forward strand.
TGAACTTTTCAAAGAGACTTTCGTCTCTCTCACTGTCTCTGCCTCATTCCTAAGGCGCTATTTATGTCGTTTTCTTTAGCTCCGACGTAATAAACCTCTTTGAAGGTTTCCCGCTCTCCCGTTCAGACTCTGATGAGTAATTTGCAAGGCTGTTATTAGGTGTCCACCTTTTGACTCATCAATCATGCTGAGATAATAACAGATCAAACCAGATAAGAACCGAAGTAGGGCATGAAAGAACGGCAGAGAACAGAATAGAAGTGATCTGAACATACTGTATCTGAAGAGAAGAGAATGCTCTTCTCTTTACAATACTTCAGTGAAAATGTTACAGTTAAGATCTGACATCCATACTCACAATGAGTATCAATAACACAACAAAAGCAACAAAGTAACGCAAAAGCCTGTCTTGTACAAACAGTTCATCAATCAGTTAGTTGTGCAATTATGATAATAATGTACTTGTTTGAATTTATTTATTTTTTTTTTTTTTCATTTTTTTCTGGTTCTTGCTTCTATTTTCTGGTTTCCTTAGTTTTCTTTTTCCATTTTGCATTTAAATACAAAACCAAAACAATCTGAATTACATAAAATTATACTGTACTTAAATGAAGTTAGACAAAAACAACCACACCATATGGCAGAGAATTAAGTAAAAGCAAACTATTATTCCCTCTTAATTAAAAAAGCAACTTACATCACCTAACCACATATAAAAAAACAAGTCCTTGATTTTGCTACTCCATTACTTATGTGCTGTAAACAGAACTTACATTTTATTAAAACATTTTACTGCTCCTTGGTGTCAAAAAAACAGAACTCCATGCCATCATTGCTTGATAATTTATTAGTTCTACACAACAGCAATAAAAATGAAGATGAGACTTTATACGTAGGCAGGAGAAACTACTTCACCTTTTACACTTAAAGGAATAGTTCAGCATTTTGACATATACACTTATTCACTTTCTTGCCAAGAACTCTGTGAGAATATTAATACAACTCTTACCTCAACGGTAAAGCTTAGCTTATCTTAGCCTAAAGCTATTTACATTTGGCTGAAGGTTTGGACTAAAGTGAAACACAAATGAGGCACAATCCAAGCCACATTTGATCAAGGAGGAGCCTTTCAGAATAAGTGCCTCCACTCTCAGTTCCACCCAACTCAAGAGCCACAGGTGCATGAAGTTAGATGAGTGCAAAAGATAAGGAGTATATTAAATGAGTAAGTGCTATCACAAGAGGAAGTTAATGTGATTCATGAAGACGGAAAGAGATCTGCTGACTGAATCAAGGGAGATAACTCATTCCACCACCAAGAGACCAGTCGTTATTCATTTGTGACTTGAACTTCATGCCGGCAGCAGCAGAGAACCAGTGGAAAGTAATGAAAAGTGGATTCACAGGGGGAAACTGCTTGTCTGTCCAAATGATCCAGCATATTTACATTTTGGTTTTTGTATATAAATTAAAGAAATACAATGTAAACCTCAGTTGGTGAGATGCTGGCAGGCTGATTTTGTTACTGCTGGACAGAGCCAGGCTACCTGATTCCCCCTGCTTCCAGTCTTTATGCTAAGCTAAGCTAAGCAAAGCAGCTACTGACTCCAGCTACATATTTAGTGCACCAACATGAGAGTGGTATCAGTCTTCTCAGCTAACTCTCTGCAAGGAAGTGAATAAGTGTGTTGAACTATTCCTTCAACCAAGACGAATAATCAGCATTATAGCGTTCTAATGTATTTTCTGTTGTGTTTGACTGTATCGTTGGATGAGAAGAGAAGAGAAGAGAAGAGAAGAGAAGAGAAGAGAAGAGAAGAGAAGAGAAGAGAAGAGAAGAGAAGAGAAGAGAGAGTCACATTGACGGCTCAGGTCTATTAGAGTTCCTACCTGCCTAAAAAACTCCTCCATCAGGGCTTTGGTCCAGCGAGAGTGCAGTGCCCAGGGCTTAGATGGATGGCTTATGTCAGCCGTGTGGAGTAACAAAGACAGTGCCTTGGGCTTGTCAATCCTGTTGGAGAACACATCATGCACTTTCTGTTTTTGCTGTTGTGCTGCCAGGCATGTCTGCAAAGTAGACTTGACACCAGCCAGCGTGACAGTAATTTTCCTGTCTGCCTGTTTGTGCAGGACATTTTGATCAACTGAACCTGAACATTCATTTTGTGACCTCTTGATTATGCAACACACACACACACCTGCTTAGTCCATTAGCCTTACCGCTCTTGTTGTTGTAGACAGGATTTCATGGCTTTGACTTGGAGTAGGTGGGAGGACATGTCTGTGGACAACACCATCTCTATAACCAGTGATCGCAGCTCCCTATAAACAAAAAAACACACACACAAAGACACACAGTTTACTAGTTGACCTTTCATAATGGGAAGGAGCTATATAGAGTAAAACAGGCAAAAAGACTCAGTGGGGTTGAAACCTTTTTAGATTTCCTGATAGATTTTCTTGTTCCCATGGTAACACTGACTGCTAGAAAAGCCCATTACAGTATGCTGCTGGTGTTTATCTTTGGTGATATCTGCAGAGCTCTTCCATGAATAACACGGTCACACACTGTATCTATGATATATGAAGCACCAGCCTCCATGAATATACAAACTGTATATACAGTAATGATATTTTCCCATCAGAAACTGTACTCCAGTGAAGACAAGGGCTGTTTACGCTCACAAGGACACATAGAAAGTTTATTTAGTCTACAGTCATTTAGTTTAATGTCATGATTAATAACCATTAATCATAGTTAACTTTTGACTTTGGTAAAGTAAATTCTTCATCACAGCACTGTTATAATGTGACAATTTTAGCTCACTGACACATATCTGACAGTGGAAGCACATGTGACGCATTAACTGTTCCACTGCTGATTAGTGAATGAGTCACTAACCAGTAATAGTAATGTGATCCTTTATTGATTCATAAAGGAAATATTTTATCTCAGGAGGTTTGGCTAGAGGAGCAGCCTTTGAAAGTTTCACATACTTCATACCAGACAGACATGTTTTTGTCCCCCCCATCGATGCCAATATGTCAAACCAGCTGTCCAAATTTCCATGTAATAAACGTAAAAGTAAAAGTTGTTGTGTCATTCTGTATTTTCTTATTGTCAAATATGCTATGAAAACACCAAAACCAATACTTTATGTTTGTCTGTGCCTCAATATGTTCTAACCTTCCTACACGGCTTGTGACACTCAGCCCCAAGCCTATTCTTTCCTACTGACACAGAAAAGCTTTAAAATAAAAAATTAACAGAGGAAACAAAAAAAAAAAAAGAAAAAGAAAAATAGGCTAAATATTGTACTTAAACAGCTGGGCACTGCAGTTTTTAGCAGACGTTACTCAAATAGGAAGAAACAGTGTGTTTGGTAGGGACTATTTTCAGCTGCAGATTAATACACATTTGGTGCTCCATTGAGTTTTTACAGTATGGTGTGGGTGGGAATGACTAAAACTAAAACGCCTGTGTGCCCTCTGATGTGTTTTTTAATAGATTTCAGAAAAAAATGGAGCTCTAAAAAAGCAACTGACATATAAGACTTAACCTACACAAACAATACCTATAAGAAGGATTAATGCATTGTCTGTTTTGTCTTTTTTTTTTGGGATTTATTGTCAACAAGGAAAATATACTTTAAATTCATGCTGGACAGATAATAACTCTCATGGTGTCTTCTCCTGCTAGTGTCCATAACAAGAAAACTTCTACCGTTGCTAGAACAATAAGCGCAAAATTCTCATTTTTCAAAACATTACTGGCTTGGTTTTTGTCAGATATCTTTAGTCTGTGTTGCCTGCAGAAAAGTGTTGTTTGTCTTGGTGTTCGTTGTACACATTTTGAAAGGTTCTCATCTCTTTCTATTTCAGTCAGTTATTTCTCAGAACTCTCGAGAACTTATTACATTCAGCTGTGAAGTTATGTAGGTGGAGAGAGCAGTTGGGTTTTTCCAGCAAAAGAGCTCTGCATGCCTTTTGAACAAACTGCAACTGTTGCTGGAGACGGGTTAGCTTTTATCTCTGCCTCTTCTGCAATGGATTTGTCTCTTCCTGTGTTGAAACCATTGTTTGATCACTAGTGAAAAATACAGCATTTATTTATAAGTCTGTACACTGCCGTGTTAGAAATTCCTTGAAATTATATCATGAACAATTTCATTTCAACAGAAAAAAAAAGAACAAAACCTTTTTTGTCTACATTCAATTTTCCATTTAAACTTTAAATCAGCTATTGTTTCCTATTGTATTTGAATGCTGAACCTGTTTTCATGTATTTGTCTAATGTTAACAGGGAACAGCTGAACAATTTCAAACATTAGAAATCATCTTACATCCACTCCTCTCGTGTCAAATTAATGAAGATGTTCATTTGGTCGTCCTGCAGCAGCCGAAATGATGCGCTCAGGTGGTGGCTTTCCTGTACTGACCGGTCGTTGTAGATCAGTGCAAACTCTGACCTGGAAAACAGACAGAGAGTGAGAAAGCAAGAGAGGGAGAAGACTGGGACATAGCAGGAAAGAGACAACCAGATGGATAGGTTATAAAATGTGAGTGTGCATGAAAGTGCCATTGTGCAGCACTGTAGTAGTGTGGGGTGGAAGAGGTGAAAATGAGATAAAAAGAGAGTCCTCAGGGAGTAATTTAAGCGCTATCACTGCAGGTCTATAATGATGAATTTAAAAGTGCCTATGAGGGAGAGGGATGTTTTAAAAACCGGCACAGAGTGGGTATTAATGACCTAGTATAGTGAGTTAATTAACCAATTTCTCAATCAGGCAACCTTTGTTCACTCATTTGCATAATTTACTTCATTAGACTGTAAAAAATGGGTAACAAAGTGCCCTGTGAAAAGTTTTCCAATTAGTGATTATTTTGAAGCTTCAGCCATCATGCACAGTTAAACCAAACAATGAGTAAAACTCTTGTGAAAATGGCTTCAAAGGCAACATTCAGCTGTGCATTGAAATGTCTTCTGGCAGCAGAAAAAGTTTGTAGTTTCAGTGGCCGTGGTCAGCTTGGTTCCATGTTGCTTACAAAGATCTCTAATAGTGACAAGCTTTCATGGTGGGAAAAAACATAGTTAGCACTTGATTTTATGCGGACATAATTTCCTAATAATTTCCTCGGAAGGAAGCGTCCTGGTAGAAAGTGTGTAATTTGGTTCTAATTATAGTGAAAATAGAGGCAATGTTCTGAAACAGATATTTTACTCTACTGTAGTGAATGGTGTACTGAAATCCTGAGGTACTGAAAAGATGTCCCCCCTCCCCTTGGGTGGGAGTTATTACGCTCTCAAAGCTGTTTTATTTAAACATTAAACACAGCTGAAACACATGGACAAAATGAAGACAATCTATCTTGTTTTCCACGAAATTTGATGGTTTCTATTAAGTTTTTATGATGTATATATACATATGCAGTGGCAATATGACAGTGACATGACGTTATTCTGTATATTCTATATTTAACCTTTAGCTTATTTGTTACTTACTTTATATTTTTTCTAGTGTCTCGTGCTACTATAGTACTTTGTGCAATGTCATGTTTTTGTTATGCTGCTGTTACAACTTAATTTCCCTCCGGGGATCAATAAAGTCTTATCTTATCGGCGAGATGTAACCAAGAGCCAGAACGTATACCATCCTATAAAATGAAACCTCTACACTGCCACTCCCTCTGCTTAAAGAAGACACACTTTATGCTGAAACATTAGTTGCTGCACCTTTAAAACCATTAAAAAGCCATTATTATAGCTGTGGGCTCCACATCTCATTGTAACAGATCCAGTTCATTGTAATTAACTGTGCTGAGTTTGCAAGTAGTTGTTGATTTCCATGTAGGAATTTTCTTGAAAGAACCACTCTGCTCAAATTAAAAATAAATATTAATTCACTATTTATTTGTTATTGTAAACTTTCTGCTTCTTTTTTAAACAATGTAAAACTTTTGCAAGTTCAACGCAGCTGCTGTGCACTGACTATGATTTATGGCAGCAATTAATTGTAAGTAATGAGTAAATCGGAACACTGGCCCCTTTTATCCTATAATTATTACCAAAATATATTAGGTCATTTTGAGGAACATTCACGTGATTTTAAAGTCCCTTATCAGTTCCTTTTTGGGAGATTATGGGAAACTATAGTACCCATAAAATAAAGTGTTAAAACATACCAAAACATACATAAAAACCACTACATTACAGACTTTTTAACTTTTGTATCTTCCTCTTTTTTGTGGACAAATGCTATCCTGTTGAGTCCTGTAGGTTTATCCACAGGCTCCGACTGAGCTTCAGAGCTTTGAGGAGCCAAATGCTGCAAAACATGAAGCTGTCTACATTAAGTGTTTGGAGCATACAGGTGGACAGTGGACAAGTATATTTTTCCCCATTGTGAAACTTTAATTGTAACCAACATACTGTAAATTCAAGCAACAAAGTTCTAGCAGCCGGTATTTCACGCCTACAGGAGTTGAGTGTTTGATAGCGTTCTAAGATATATTTTGGGTAAAATGTGACTTTAAGGTACATGCCGTTTAGATTCTGAAACTAAGATGTTCTCTCATTGTGGACAGGCATTTTTGTGCTTTATTACCAAAATAAACCATGATGATGATGATGATGGGTGCCAAGAGACTGCGTTCTTCAGCCCTCCTATGTGGAAAATCATCTAAAAATACTGTGTTCCCTCCATGAAGATGTGTTTGCTTTAGAGGGCTCTCTCTCTTACTCTCTCTTTCTAAAACTGCACAAAGGCCTGTAAGAAATACTACCTTACTATTTCTACACTGCCTGATATCTCATACTATTCTACAGTTTCACAACAGGATGCGGCGTATAAATAGCTGATGTTTTAGAAAACAGGGTTAATAAAGTATGTTTCAGAAAAAGAGCTTACTTTGTGTGGATGTGAAAGTTGTTTGTGGTTCCCGTGTGTTCGTAGTCATGAATGGCTGCAGCAAATAGCGACGCCATCACCTCAAGCTCTGTCAGCCAGTGCTTTACAGACACAAGATTCAAAACAAATTAACATAAAAATATGCTGTATGTGTGGCAGATTGTATTATACAATGAACATAGTAGTTTTTATGGTAATGTTTGTACTGTGACATGGGAACAGACAGTTCACTCATATAATGTAAAGGGGCAACATCTCAAAGTCATGATTTAGTCAGAGATGTTCAGTCAAGGATCAAGCGACTGATCCTTCCCTTTTCTTTAAAAACAGAGTGAATCCCTTGGATTTAAAAGATAAGGCTGCTGTATTTTTCATATCATCAACAAATCCTAATAACAAATATTGCATGCACAGAGAGTTGATGTAGCAGCTTATTCCTCTGTACCATCGACCACGACCTCTGTTGTGCAAAAATTAGACTTAGAGTCTACATTCACAGTAAATAAGCAAAACTCCACCACTCAAGAGCAAGGAGAAATGTCCACAAGCTAACAAACTAACAAGCTAACAGGAAAACAAGCATTGAGTCTATATTAATCCAGCGGGCCCCAAAGCTTCTAAGTGGTCTCTTGGGCATTCTTTGGCATACAGGCGGCAGTACATTGTGTATCGGAAGTGCTGAGGGCAGTAACTCGTAAGAGATGGGGTATCAGCGGTGCCAGAGTACAGTGAAGTATATTGGTTTGTACAGGTTTTTTGTACTGAACTGTCTCAGCAGCGAGCACATACCACCATGATAAGCCACAAGAAGAAGACAGGATTCAGTCAGTCATCACTTGCACTCCTTAAAGCTAAACTTCGTCTCACTATGTATCAGTGCAGACTTGATATGTATCAGACTCACAGGAATTAGTCACTCATTTTTGGTCAGACCCAGTCTCAGCCCTGCTAACAACTTTGTGAGACTGCACCTAGACACAGCGGTGCTTTGAGCTGAAACAAACATAAGAATGTCATCATGCTCACAGTGACAATGAATAAAAGTGGTGACCTGGGAAAAGTTCAGTGTATTGCACACACCACATATGCAGTAATCTGGCTGAAGACAGTTCTCAAATGTTGAGTAACGTTTGCTAAGACTACAGTGCCCACTTTTTAGCGAATTACATATGCATATTTCTGTGTTAGTAGGAACAAATGGGCTTGGGGCTAAGTGTCACAGATAGGTTAGGGAGCTAACATTGTTGATTTTGATCTTTCCATAGGATTTGCTGATGCTGAGAAAAGTTAGAAAAACACCAGCCTTATCCTTTAAAAATGTGATGAAGCAGTTGACCTACAATAATACTAAGAAAGTATTCAGTTGAGTCCAGCATACCACGAGTCCAGAGCGCAGCAGCAGGCAGTGTAGTGTCTGAGTCACATCAGCAGCATGAACGTGGCTGTGGTAGGGGTTGTTGTATTTGCAGTATCCTCTCTCCAGTGCAGTCAGGAACTCTGTCAGGCACGAGATGGGGATCTGCAAAAAGCATTACATAATCATTACAACTGTGTGTAAAAATCCAAGGTTCAAGAGTTTGTGTCAGTTTGCACACATAATCTGGCAACCCACTGTTTCTTCAAACACCACTAACTGATAATTAAATCCATATGGCTGATTATATCTGCAAATTACAACACAAGTTTTCCACAAAAGTAAACTCTTCAAGGGCAGAAATGATTACACAAGATTTGCCATCCAAAGGTCTGACATTATTGTGTGTCTATAATAACATATTGTATGGAAGGTCTACTATATATTCTGTAAAAGACCTTAAAACGGCTGTTGAGCTCGTATCTGGTGATCAGCTCAAAGAAAAGAGTCTGTAGTGCATGATCAGAGCTGGCTGAATTCAGAGCAAACACGTCAAAGCTCCAGCGGTCAACATCCTGAGAAGACAGAGAGGAAAGTGAGTGCATAATTGATGCATACTTATACTGTGTATACTATCTCTTTTGCGATGTCAGATTTATTGCACAAACACACAACACGGTGAGATTTATGATTAGTAGGGGCTTACCCTGAGGCAGTTTACAACCGCCGCAGGTTGGTCTGGCATGACTGCTGTGTAGGCCCTCTTGAACATCCTGGAATAATGCAATGTTTATGTTGAGTTCAGTTAAAGTTCAAATGTTGACACTGTGCAGTGAACTCAACTCAGGAGCTGTTTATATAAATCCTCCAAAGTCCCTGTCCCCTTTGGAAGGATGTTTTAAAGAGAAAAGGAGGTTAATGTTTCACAGTGCAGTGCAGCTGTCTGTGTTTTCTGTGGGTGTAACAACACTGTGTGAGCTTATACTAGAGTTATAGTACAAATGTTGAAATCAGTCATTTACAATGGGAGTTTTATGGTATGAGATGATCATTTCCTTATATTGTTGTATTTAGGTGTCGTAAAGAAAACATATTGCTTCTGTAGCTTTTCTACAGCAACTGCACTGTTACTGCAAAGTATTCAACATCCGAACAGAATTACAAAGGATTTGTTGAGTGTTTGTCCCAAAAATCACCTAACTATCATAACATTAACCATTTTATGATCCTGAAATGTGATAAAATGAGCAAATGTATTGTTGTACCTCTCCACAAATATCCCAGCTTGCACTGCATGGACAATGCTGCGGAACTTTGGCTTCTCATCTGAGCGTCGTACAGGCCGTCGAAGCCTCTGGGTGAAGGTGGACGCCAGCCAGTCAGTGACCTCTGAAGGCACCCCGTCTGACTGCAGCCGCTGAAGATCGTCTTCAGACTCCAGACACTGCCTGGATGAAACCACTAAATGATTATTGTCTTTTAGATTTCTTCAGTGGAATATATCTTTGAATACTGTAATGGAAGTTTACCAGACATCACTGTAAAATGTAATAATAGAGCAGAACAAATGTTCACACTTTAGTGTTTGTGTGGATTAAGAAAACAAAATATAACATGTTAACAGAGAGCTTTGGGGTGTTACTCTTCTACAGAGCCAAGCAGCTAGTGTGGTTTCCCCATTTTCAGTCTTTGTGCTAAGCTAAGCTAACCAGCTGCCATCTGTAGCTTCATATTTACCATACACAAGTGAGAGTAGTATCAATTCCCTCATCTAAATATTTCCAAAAAATGGTCAAACTATCTAATAGTCCTAGGCAAAGGGTAGCAGTCAACAATTGTATTAATTTTTTAAGAAATATATTTCCTTCATATAAATCAAAAGTAAAGTTCTAATCTTGTCTAATCTAATCTTTTTGCAACACTTTGGGCTGGGACCAAATACAGTCATTGTCCTGTGCATGCCAATAAATCGGGCTCTGCTGGTAATGAAGAATATTTTCAGTATTACGTGTTTAAAGCATGAAGCAAGAACAGGAATACATGCAGCCGCTGGCATGAAAACTCATCTAAACTTTCAACTACTTAGTTTTTGTCTTTAAAAGCATGTTATCGTTTTATATTCTACCTTGTTCCATCGAGGTAAACTGCCTCTAGTAGCGATGCTGTGAAATCCAGATTCTTTTTGATTTCTTCAAAGTCGACATCTTTCTCCTCCAGCTGCTTCAGCGTGCTCCTCAGCCTGTAAGGAAGTAACGTAATTTATTTGGCTGTGATCACAACAAAACAAAATGAAAGATGCCCTTTTTGAAAGCACTGGGAAGCTGTTTCACCTCTCAAAACTGCAATCACTGAGAGGCACAATATTAGTGTGGAAATGGTTACAGCAGTTTGGCATCAAAGTCTTCACATTAAATCACACTGGGTACAGCAATAAAAGTTATAGCTACGGAAGAAAGGTCATTTTGAACAAAATGGGGGCTTTGTGTGATAGAAGCTCTGTAAACACAGCTCTGTAAATTGAAATCACAGTGAGTGAAGCAAGGTCAGAGTAGTGCTTTGACAACAGGTTGAGAAATTTCCTCGTGAACGGAGAGAGTTTTTTGGAAGCGTTTTACATGCCAAACTGTCCAAAGAAAGCCAGTGGCAAAAGGGCATCATTAGTGCCAAATTTTCCATGAGAGGAAAACTTCCCATGGTTAGGGTCTTATGTAACCCACATTTTGTCAAAGTGGGCTCCATGATGAATTATGTTTTTGAGTTTTTAAGTGTTGGCCACATTCTGATCTCATCTGAGAACATGTTGCTCACTCTTGGTTTTGAAACTTTTAATCAAATTACAGAAGAGAACTGGTGGAAATACATTAATCTCTCCCAGTATAATAAAAAGCAAATGCTTGGAGCACGTCACCTCCAATCTAACCCACCTGCAGTGTGTTAATGTAATCTCATCTCAGTAATAAATCCAAAAGCTTTCACAGTTTAATACAACGTCTGATGAAAAATCTCACCCTCAGTTTATAGACCTGGAATCTTTCTGCTTTGATAGGATTTTCTTTTCTCTCTGGCCACTTGAAAGAGAGCTTTACTTGATATGATAACACATTTGTGCCACAGATAATTTTGGTGGGCTGCCCATATGGTGCCGTGACCAGAACGATTGTGTTCAAACTGCGCCAGGCCATGCTGTGGAGCCAACTCCTGGGGATGAGATGCTCACAGCTTTTCAAGTGTTTATCACGCTGGCAAGGGCTTTCAAAAGCTGTCGAGTCATAAAAATAGCATGCATCTGAATACCACCGCTCCCTTTCAATCTCAAGTAATCTTTCGTGATAACGTAGTCTTTTTTGTTTCAACTGTTAGCAGGAGAAGAGCCCTTGACAGGACATTTACAGGAAATTACTCGTCAAGTGCACTTGAGAAACTTTGTTTATAGAGACAAATGACAAATCTCTCTTTGGTTCAGACTTTGTTGAATCTACACACTGAATAGTGTCATCCTTACTAAGTGCGTATCACACAGTAGTGTAGAAGAGTTTGAATGGTATCAGCTTTGTCAGCACAAATCTTTAAATATATCTCTAGGTTGTGTAGCAAAAAAAAAAGAGGGAAACGAAAAACTTAAATCCAATTCATATTATATCCTATTTTACCATAAAGTGCTCTGAATCGTCACCTGTAAACACCGAGTAACAGGGCATTAGAAATGTGTGAACTTCTGTCAAAAAATAAACCAAAAAATACCAAAGAAAGTTTAGAGCTCGGAACCCTGCAGACACTAATACATGAATGTGTTAACCAAAACAAAACCACATGACCCATCACCTCTGCAGCACATTTTCCTCCTACAGCAAAAGCTTGAGTATGAGTGTTCAAGCAAGTAGTTGGAGCAACAAGTGCTCATATGTTGCTAATTATGGTGAGATAGAGTATGAAAGCATGCATGCAAGCATGAAATGCAAGAAAAGAAGGGCAACTGTGTGTAAAAGGATACTTTTAAGGTAAGAATAAATGTCTCACCTTTTTCTTTGCACTACCTGAAGATGTGCAGATATAAAATGTGTAAAAAAAAAAAAACAACACTAAGGTCTGATGTGTTATCACTCATCACTGTTCACTGAAGGGTGTATTTGTAAGTCTCATTTTTCCATTGCTGAAAACAAAAAACTACTCTTACATCAGAAAATGATCCAGGCAACCTAACTGCACCAATCAGTATTTAATTGTGTTAATTTCAAAGATGTAGCATGTTGTTTAAAAACCTCCAGCCTTATTTATGCAGTCAAAGGGAGGTTGAACATGTAGATAACGGACTATGAAAACTGTACTAATCTTGTACTTATCTTAAGCCCTGTCTTACCTAGAGATGGGGATCTGCAGCCGTTTCTTACGGATTCGCACCAGTTCAGCCATTCCACACTCAAGTTGTGTCCTAATAGACCCCAGAGTTTAATTAAAAAAAATACAAAAAAAAAACAAAACAAAAAGAAAAAAAAAAAAAAAAAAACAAAACAATGAGAGTATGAAAAATGATGAGAAGTAGTAAGCAGAAAAGTTATCCAAACCACCAACGCAAAGTTTGTGTGCCCTGAGACAGACTTCTGTTTCAACATCTCTCCCACCCACCCACTTCTGGGGGACCTACTCTACTTCACTCTGATTGGTTAGGCTGGCCGAAACTGTGTCAGAGTGTGTGTGTGTGTGTGTGTGTGTGTGTGTGTGTGTGTGTGAGAGAGAGAGTGCCTGGTGTGTGTGTCTTTGTCAGTGAGTGAGTGTTTGTGTATATGTGTACATCCGTTGTGTGAAGTGAGTTAGTTGACCTGACTCACTGATGAAGTGTTGACTGCGAGGCTTTCAAGCCATGTGTACTCGAATCCCAAATGAGAATTTTCCACCGCAGCCGCAAATCAGGGAGCTACACAGAGAAAGCCTTTCACTGAAACCCACTAGAGTTACTCGAACCAAAACACATAAACAAAGACTGTCCTCGAAAGCCACCCACAACAGCCCAATAGGTTAACTGCTGTTCTTGGTATAGGGTGCACCCATACATTTAAAATAATTTTTTTATGACTGTTTAAACATGTTTTGCCTTTTTTGTAGCCCTGTTTTAGATCATAATGAATTTCTACAGCAGTCACAGTGAAGTAAAAAGAAAATTTCAAAATGTACAAAAACTGCAGTGGCAGACTCAGCTGTGGCCACTTGAATCAACAGCACAGACCCTCAAATATAAAAACTTCATCATATCAGATTACAGATCATATAATCTGTAATTTACATGAACAGCAGAGCCAAAAATATTTTTACTGACATGCCTCACCAATGATAAACGTCGGCTGAGTGTTTTGTGAACAGGAACGGGAGTATGTCTGACCAAATAAAAGTCGGTTTTCTGTCCATTGAGGCACCATAAAAGGAGAGCACACAAACGTACAAGATCAGACAAGACAACGAAAGTCATCCCTAAACACTTTTATAGTTACAGGTCCTGAATCCAGCAGTGGTCTTTATTTATAGAGTATTGCCAGAGCTGTGCTACAACGTGGCTTGGGAAAACCCCTGCCTGTTGTCAGTCTCCCTCCTTGCTTGTCCTGCTTCGGCTGCTGGGTCACACTGACTCTCATGCTCCCATGCTCTTTGACATGGCACAACATATTACAAAAATGAAGAGAAGTAACATTATGACATATGAATCTACATCTCATGTGTCACTTTAGGTTGCCTTTCTCCCACCAAAAGCAACATTCGGTTTCATAAAGACAGATTAGTATCAAATGGAAATGACAGAGAATAGACTTACATTCAAATTCATACTATGATCCCAATTAAAAATGTCACTTAAATACTACAGAAGAGTAATACGTTCGGTTTCACTTACAATCAGTTAAACCTCATGCTTTACACTCTGAATCAGTGTTTTTTTTCTCCCTCCGCTCAGCCGTGATCCCCTCAGTCTCCCTCTGATGATGACGAGCATACACCCTTCTGATCTTCCTCTGTCTACTGAGTGACCTGAGCCAATTATTACTCACAGACTCTACACTTCAGAGAGAGAAATCTGACTTTGTGGCACCATAAATCATGTCAAAATGTTACATGTCTCTGCATGGGAACTAGATGTTCAAGAGACTGAGGGCACTGAGGGGCACAGAGAGTGCTCATTTTGGTTTTTACTACAGTGGAATCAATTATATTCCAACCAAATAAAAGGGCTTTTGACTGAACATAACGGTCAAAGGTTTAACATCTCTATCTCATATGTCCTCCACCACTCTGCTTCATCTGGGACAAAATGTAGAAAAAGTGGAGGTCAAAAACCGAGAATCTGTCTACCTGCTCCTGCACATGGTAAGCTTGCCAGTACAATACTAATCGTG
>JBBMJY010000018.1:18058151-18084232 GCA_037833715.1 Toxotes lorentzi
TGTGTGTGTGTGTGTGTGTGTGTGTGTGTGTGTGTGTGTGTGTGTGTGTGTGTGTGTGTGTGTGTGTGTTTTATGTGTTAGATGGATGAGAATTAATAAACTCATTTTAGTAGACTACTATCATGGTAGCCTGAATTAAATAAGTGATGTGTAAAGAACAGGGACCTGCTGGTCTTCTTGGAGGCCAAAGATTTGTAGATTTGAGTACATCAGTCAGTACAGAAATGATAGTGACTTCTGCTTAGAGTGATTCATCTGTGGTATTTGTCCTTCGCATCTTGTTATTGTTCTTCTTCTCTCTGTCATCAAGTTCCTTTTCCTCCACTTTGTACTTTGTACGCTACCTGCTCTCCATTTGGTCTGCCTTTCTCTCCACCTACACTTTTTTATCCATTCCATTTCCTTTCAGCCCCCTGCCTCTTTCTTTATATCTTCTCCTCTTTGTCTGCCCTCACATTCCTCTCTCCACTTCTCACCTGACAGCCTCTTTTTCAGATTGGCCATTTCCTCTGGCTTATCAAAGTTGCTCTTCATCTGTACCAGGACATCCATGTTCTCAGTCACCAGTTTCTGACAGAAGAAAGAGAAGTGAGATAAGTGACAAAAACCACCTTGGTTTTGGTGGGAGGTGGGAGTTATAACGGAGAGAGATCATAGCATGTGACAGATCTGTCAGTAAGTTCAGAGCTACAGTAGTGCAACTTCTCACTTCAATCATAGGTGTCAAGGTGGGGACACCTATGATTGAAATACTAAGGGATTTCTTGTATGTGAGGATCTGCTGTTTTAAAAGAGATACAAGAGTTTGACAAGATAACGGGCAACTTTAAAGCACAAAACTGCTTGTATACACACATTTCCCCACAAAATGAGACATAGTGAAAATTCAGTTAAATGCTTTACCACTACACCTGAGTATACCTGTATTCCAAGGGAATGTACACTGTATAAAGTAATGTAAAATTGCTTTTAAATTTGCATAAAAGCCCAGACAAACCACAGCAACTGAACTCTGGCTTGGTGATTTGTTGGCTACAGAAATCACTGTCACATTTAATGCACTCTGCAGAGAAACAGGTAAAAACACAGCTACTGCGTTTTTAAACTACAAGACAGCTTACTATATCAAGTACAGGCTTTGTCAATATACTAGTGAAAATAGACATAAAAGCTAGAAGAACACATTTTTAGGATTGGTAATTCATTTTCCCCTCACATTGCATGAAGACCATCCAAAGGCTGTAGAGTGTTGTAGCAATTTTTGCAGTTTTAGGTACTAGAGGTCAATATAGTCAGTGTCAAAAAAAAAAAAACAAACAAAAAAAAGCCATAACATAAAGGTGTTAAAACAGTTCTGTTTCACAGTTTTCAAGCTTTTTTTCTCAATTTCTCTGCTTCTGAAGTTACTGCATTCTTTCTTTGTCAAGCAGCATAGTCTTCCCACCTTCATCACAGTTCTCTAAATATTATCAAGTGGGGGCCTAATCAAAACATTTCACAGCCTGCAGCAGGTTTACTGAGTTATCTGAATAATCTTGCCAACTAAAACCCAGAGGGTTTTCTTTTTGTTATGTCTGTCCATATTCCAGATTGAGGGAGGTTTCTAGTTTTACGAGAAACTACTACTACTACTAGGATAATTCAGCAAATAACTCATACCCAGATAACTCAGCAGGCCAGAGAGCTACGTTCTTGAAGGGAGCCCACTGCATCATACTGTACCTTCAGCTCAGTGACTTGAGAGGTGATGTGCCACATCAGGTTCTCACCGAGAAACTTCAGACCGTATGGACCAATTAGCTCCGCCAGGGCCTGTAGCTCTGTTCAGAGGGTTATAAAAATAATTTAAGGATCATGAATGGAGGGAGATCAGGGAACAACAGAGGCTTAAATTGATGTTGATGTCCAGCAGCAAAACGTAACCCAAACAGAACAAGGCTCAATTGGAGATGCATTGTTCCTTTTTAGTGTGGCATTTTTCCAGGAATCTTGTACAAAGCCCAAATCTCTACATGAACAAGAAAGGACACATTAACTCTGATTTGTGAGTGTAGGTGAATCAATGAGAGGGGGACAATTGCAGCTATAAGACCTTTCACTCAGCTCAACTTCTCTGCCTGATTATGGATGGATAAGGATATGCGTGGTTAAAATTGGAGGTGGTTAATGGAGGGGGGAGTGAGTCACTGTGAGGCAGGCAGATACCTCACTGAGGAGTAAATATAGACAACGATGAGGACATCGTGAGGGGGTGTCTGTTGAAGTGCAGTGGTCTCCAAGGTACTGTATCTGTGCATGCCTCACGGATGCATCTCTGAGCGTAGGTGTCGATAATGTCCATGTTTGCTTGTGTGTGCATGAGTCTGTAGTGGAGTGAAAACAGCCTTAATACAGTCATAATGAGGTCCACTACTCTCACGAGGTAGCATGGAGGCAGAGTGGGAGGCTTTGTGGAGGAGAAACAAGTGATGCTGCAATAGTTATGAGGCGGGGACGGAACAGCGGGGGAGATGATAAGTAATACTTAAGTTTACATACAGCCAAGCAGTGTCAGAATAAACTGCATGACAGGCATTGTGAAAGAAAACACCGCACACCACCAAAATAACAAGCCCCACATCCTCTTGAGCAATAACGCTCCCTCTGCATGTGGTGTCACAGGAGTGAACGAGATCTGCAAGCTGTGCTTTTTGAAGAGAGTGAGTCATGTCTTGGATCTGCGGAACCCTGGTCATTAAACCTCAGAGTACAGGGGAACTTTTTGAATCTGTCAAGTGTTAAAACAAGTCTCTGTAAAAAGTAAAAATGAAGGGAAAATGTTTTTCTCATTGACTCCATTTTACATCTGTCATGCAAACATTCACACAAACTGCTTTGAGTCTTCATAATTTGCAGTAACAACAGTAGCTTCAATAAATGAACTTAGAATACAACATGGACAAGTTCATAGCCAAAGCTCATTGTCTGGAGTTGTTGCTGTGGATACTGACTTTTGCACGTCACTCATGATTGTCATTGGAAAAGTATATTTCTAAACACATTATCACTAATGTGAGCTGCTTCATATAATTTGCCATTAATTTCTTTCATTGCCTTCTTTGTAAAAAGAAAAAAGTTGCACTTATAACTTTGATGACAGAGCCATCAGGTCTCACAAAAGATAAGGATCACATGTATATCTACATTCAGTAAACCGCAGATTACTGTGATTAAGATCTGAGGCTGACCTGATACATCTGAGAACTCCTCGGCTCTAAAACTTGGTTCATTGTCAGTCGTCTGGTTGACAAAGCAGTGCCTTGAGGGACAGTGGACAATGAGGGAGTTGCTGGCCTGGCGCAAGAGACTCTCTAGGTACCTGAGAAGCAGAAAAAATAAGAAAAGCATCCTCAGCTTTTATAAAACAGGTGTTTGAATTAAAGACCGTAAAAATGAGAGACAAAGAAAAGGGACAGAAAGAGAAACCAACAGGATGTTTTTTTTGCCACTTGCTGTGCAATGTGCAATTATGCTTCCTGTGCATTTCTATGTACTATGGTTATACTGTATGTGTCAGTTATTCAGTATATGTTTGGATGCATGTGTTTTAAAAGGACACTTGCATGCAGCATGCAATAGATAACCCTATATATAACACACACCAGCTTGTGTAGAGGGTTGTAATGGTCTGCCCTCCATGTGAGTTCACAGGCTGTGTTTGCTGCAGCAGGACGCTCTTCACCAGGCGGGTGACATCCACATTGATGTAGCTGGAGAGGCAGTGCAGGGTGGCTGTATAGACTCTTATCCCTGCCAGGAGGTCTGAGGGACGGGCTATCTCCTGGGTGGTCTGGTTGTAATTGGCCATTCTCACGATGATCCTGGAGAAACATGTTTAACCAACGTCACTTATCGCAGAGCGAGAGTGGACTCAGGGTTGGACAGATGGGACCTTGAAATTGGTTAAACGAGCCATGGTGACATGGCACTACTCTCATTAGAGGTCAGCAGACTCACTGCTCCAGGGCTTCACTGCAATTTTATTTATTTTTTGTTAGGGCCCTTCTCTCCCTGATTAAACTGTATTTACGATTTTGGCTAATCACTGTAAGCATGCTGCTACTTGGCGCTAATTTTAGGATGACAGTGGAGATAGACAGAAGACACAGAGACTAAGCAGATCTTATATACAGAAACATTAGGTTGCCCTGGTACCAAGCCCTAATCTAAATAACAGTTAGCACTGAAATGACACAGAGCAAGGGAGTGACATGATGGATCACTTCTCAGATTTTTAAGTGGGTGCAACACTGCCCGACACGGAGGAATCAGATAGTAAAGCAGGGTTCATCATAGTGATGGAGAAGACATTTCAGACGAGCTCCAAATTATTCCCTGATTGTTGGGAGGACAAAAATGGTGAGTTTGGATATAGAGTCAGCAGTATGAAAACAGTGAAATTATGGCATTATGTTAGAAGATTATTATATATATATTATTATATATTATAAGATTATTATGGACACACTGAAGTGACATTTGAAAAAGAAAATAAAAACAGTTTTAGGTGTAGGTAGCTTTTAGAGAGCACAGGAACATTTGGAAGAAGAAAAAATTTGCAAATGTCACCTCAGGGACTTTTTGTACACTGCCGTGACTCATTGTACCATCAACATTTATTTGGATCAATGTAATAATCCCTCCATCAGCATACTCAGAGAGGCGTGACTCCAGATGAGAAAGCAGGAACTCTGTAGGGACAACGATATGGTTGAAGACGATAAAGTCACTGCAGAGACTGTAGGAGGAGCAGAGCTCTGTCAGCATCAGATGCATCTTGTCAACACTGGAGGACAGAAAGAGAAAAAAAAGAGAGAGAAGGGAGGATGCTTTAGGACAAATATTTTGACAATGACTTTGGTATGGATGCTCTTTTCTCAGACAAATAAGGTAATAAACACATTAGAAAATTGTAAAACACTCCAAACTGAGGCAGAGGGGAGGAAAACTGAGAGGAGGGAGGGAGAGAGACAGAATTACAACTACAGATTTAATTAAGGAGCTTTTCTAACTGTTGCTATATAAAGCATATTACCAAGACAGTGACACGACCAACATAAAATGTGCTGCCAGTAAAAGTGTTTATCTAATAGGCTGAGGTGTTTTGTTTCTCATTTTTAATAGCTTGATTCAGCACCTGTCAACCCTGAGTGAATCAACTTGAAGGTCAATAAAGTTCAAAACCAATTATGCCCTGTAGGTGAGAGAATTTTCATCCTGATAATTTAAGGCAAGAAGTGTTTCACGTGGTGAAGGAGATGATTTGATAATGTCAGCATTAGAATATTTCCACCAACATACACTGCATTAACCTAACCCTAACCTTTAAAGAACCAGAATCTGACACGTGCCACACATTTCCAGAAATCAGGAATGTATTTGTTACAACTTCTTCTGAAAACTGATGAGGCAGAGTGAGATAATAAGAAGAAAAGATGGAGATAATCAGGGAAACAAAGAGAAAAGCTGACTTTGTGGCTACGGTGCGGTCTTTCCTCAGGCTTTCAGCACCCGGCTTCTCTTTCTGGACCTCTCCTTTCTTTGGCACAGGCTTCTTTTGCTTTCTATGGCGAGCAGCACTGATGGTCTCCGCACAGTGCTTGGGCAGCAACTAAGGGATTATCAAGTGGAAAGAGATAGATGCAGAGAAGGAGAGAAGAAGGGGGAAAGAAAGAGAGAGAGAGACAGACAGGGAAGAAGAATTCAGCTAAGCAAATATTGGGTAACATTCTCAAAGACAAACATGGGAGTTTTGTTCACATCGCAAGAACTGAAAATGTAAACACTTTTGTCATATTTTCCTCAGGGGATTAGAGAAACAACACCACATTAATCAACTCCAGAGTTTTAGACCTGTCTTATCATTTTATTCAAATTCTCAAGGCTGTCCACTGCCTCCAGCTAAATCCACCAATGCCAAACTGTAACTAGTGTGATTATATTTGCATATGGAATTTGGCAGAATCAATCTCAGCGAAATAATTTGTTTTTTTTAAACCTGAAAAAGACGAAGACTTCACCTGCTCATTGAGGTTGCACTGCTCAGCACATATCTCTAACACAACATTGCTGGTCTGCTTGGCTATCTGCTCCAGGAAGGTCACACACAGGCGCAGACTCTTCTTCTCCATTGCGTCTACCTAGATGAGTCCACACACATATGTACACAGACGGAGGACAAAGTTCAGCATGTAGAAAGGCAAAGAAAAATAGATTAATAGAAATGCACACATGCAAAATGTACTGACAATGTGAACAGTTTAAAACAAGAAATCCCAAGTTCAGATACAACAACATTTATCTGGCAACATTTACAATGTGTAAATCAATTTTAGTATAGAGCTAAAAATTTCAGGAATGTAGAATCTGTGATGTGCTTTAGCTGTTGTGATGATGGGACAGTGTTAGAAATCAAACTTCAAGCAGGGTGTGCAAAGTCTTCACAGCTGCTCGGATGATGATTGATAGGTTAGTCAGCAGATGACTGAACACTGACCTCTTCTGGGCAGAAAGAGTGTCCACACTGGGTGAAGTGGGAACAGACAGAAGGGAAGGACATGAGGTAATACTTCATGGTCATCTCCTCACTGCTCTGGTTAAACATCTTCTCAAAGACACGTGGGTAGAAGCTGGGAAACAAAAAAAAAAAAAACAGTTAACAAGGTAATGTGTGAGAAGAGAAGAGAAGAGAAGAGAAGAGAAGAGAAGAGAAGAGAAGAAAAGAGAAGAGAAGAAGAGAAGAGACTGACCAGAATAAGGACAACTCAGATGTCTCCTGCAGCAGTTCTTCCACACTGTCCACCATCCTGGAGTGAAACTGGATCATGTTCATCACCTTCGCTAAGTCGGGGTACTCCTTTATCGGAAGGGCAGCCCTGTTCACACTTGTGTAGGCCTACAACAAAAGATGAAGTAAACTTTAAGATGATGTCTGTCTCACTCTAGACTGGACAAACAAACATTTTATACTCATCACTGAACTCTGTACAGTTACTATACTGCAAAGCTGCATACCTGTAATCTCAGCCAGTCCAGTCTAAGCGCTCTGAAATCAAACTCCTCTTTGTTTTCCACTGCAGAGCAAAATGTCATCATCATCATTATTAGAATTCAATGTGTTATTTTTTTGTTTGTTTATTTATTAGGTATAGGTAATTTTCAATATTTTGTTGTGATTACCTTGTTTGATTGAGAGAGCAGACAGGGATGAGACAAATGAACTCAACAGGACTGATTCCTCTTCTGGACACACATACATGTTCTGCAGGAAAGAGAGCAGAAATTGGATAAAGTTTGTGCTGATGTAATAGAGCTGGAGAATAATGGACGTCTTTCCTCTTTGACAAAATCTCCATCTCAAATAATGGTTAAGGGACATGCACAGAATTGAAACACTCATAAATTTCCACTGTTTGCCAGTACCTGTATGGTGTCGTTGAGAACCAAGGCATCGAACTGTGCCAGGTACTGAACATAGTAGCGCTGTAGCACACTGTTAAACTTTCTCATGAGACCTCTTAGCTTCTCCATGTAGAACAGCAGCTCTGCCATTTGACTGGAAAAAAAAAAGAAAAAGCTAATTTGTAGAAATATCCCACTGTAACATCTCTTCTGCACAGTTTAGGATAATTGCACTTCTAAAAACTAATGCACAGAGCTGCTGCACTGTTGTTCTTTCCTTAAGAGTCTTCTTAAGAGTGGGGTTGTAGTGAGGGAGAACTTCTTATTGCTGCTGTTACTCTTTTTGGGGTTCGGGCTGAAAATGCATGTATGAATACCAAATGAACAGAAAAAGATTTCAAGCCTCTGATGGTCTCTGAGTGACTGAGTGCCAGAATTTTGTACGCTAACATGACACAGTTTGTCTTTCAGCTGCAGCGGTCCATGGTGTACTTCCTCTGTACCTATGACCTACTTGTCAATGTAGTCCTCAGGCGTCTTTATCTTTGGCATATTCTCAGAGTGTCTGACGAGCCACAGGACCTCGTCACGGGAAAACGACAGAGCCATGAAGACAAACAGGGCCTTGGGGATTTGATCAGTGAAAAAAGAGAAGAGTTAGGAAAATGTATTAGCTAAGTTTGGTAAAAAGTCATGATTACTATCAAATACAGGAATTTTGCCCATCCTCCTCCCCAGACTCCAAGATGTGTGCAGGTTGGAAGTAGGATCAAAGTTGACACAGTCATGTTACCAGAATTTCATTTTGGAGTTATAACTTGCAGAAATTAAATAATTTAAATTCCTCAAGTGCCACTGTTATGCTCATTACGGTACTTCTACCTTTGGTCCTAGAAGTCCAGGTTCGTCCTCTAGAATGTTAAATAATTCCTTCAGCGCTCCTCTGAGAAACTGCCTCCTCTCTCTGTGCATAGCCCCACTGTTAATAATACAGGAAATGGACATGGGCACTTGGTTTTCACAGCACATTTCAAAGTAAATACACATCATTGGATATTTATGACACAAAAGTGGTAAAAACATGGCTTAGTTTCCTGCCAGGCTCACCAGTTGACTATGGTGTGCTCACGGCATTCCTTGATGTCTGCGACTCGCTTACTGTATCTAAAAAAAGAAAAAAGACACAAATGCAACAGGAAAATGATTAAAGCAATTACAGATACAGTAATTGCAAATGGTCAGGCAACGGTGATTTTTTTTTTCAAATATTTATCATCTTTGTCACATCACAAATCTCTGGTCAAAAAGACCAGAGGAGAGACCCTCAACAGTTCAGACTCTTTAACCCAAGGTGGTGATATGCAATGGCACTTAGGGCACATTTTAAAATCCCATCTCTTTTGTTAAGTGTCTGAAATATGGGGTGAAAAAAAGACTTGTCCACTATCTCCCTCTTTAAAATTTATTTAAGTTTTAATTATTCAATAGGTCTAGTTTTCATCCTCCACAGAGAATACACTGGTGCAGTGCAGCTCCCATACCCTTTGATGCTGTCAAAGAGGTCCTCTGAGACTTTGTGTATGTTCAGGACTTCGTCTCTGATGAGGGTGAGGTAGAGGCCACTCCGCAGAGCCATCTTCCACAGCTCCTGGGATGCCTGGTTGGTATTCAGGCTGCTGTGGCACAACAGGAACCCGACTACAAGAAGGACAGTCGGCATCACTCATGATCTTTTTCTACTACTGTTTGTGATTACATCATTAAGCTTCAAGACTATTTTCTTTTCTATTGTGTGTGCTCTTAAGCAAAAGAAATCCCTGTTATAGAAATGGGTTTTGCTATTAAAACAGTTTTTGTTAAGAAATTAAGTTTTAGAGGAGTTATATGAGCCTAACAAAAGGTGAGATTGTAATTTTAACCTTAACTGGTATTCAAATGCAGTGTGTCGCTGTGCGAGAAATACGTTCCAGCTGACAGTGCTGAAATTTAAATTATTTTGCAACATGTTATTATCCTCTGCTAGTGTAAAGATCGAGAAGTTATCAATCAGGATGAGTAATACTTACTAATGATCCATCTCTCCATCACCTCTACAGACAAGTATTCACATGCCATCTGTAACGGACAGCAAGCTCATTAACTGCCAGAGCCGACACATTTACAACAGCCTTACACAGTCTAATCTTATACGGAAGTAAAATCCTGTCAGTTAACTGTCTGTGTGTGGTAGTAATCAAGTCTTTTTGCATGGCTATTCTATTCTCTACATTCACATGTGGTGCACTTAGCATTTTTACCACCTAGAAATTGTGACTATCCTCCCAAAATGTGTTAAAATGTAAAATGTGGTCCAATGTCAAACCAGTCAGTATCATCTGTAGACTTTAAATGAGTGAAGGTCTTTTGCTTTCAAATATATTGCTTCTCTTGGAATGAAAAATGGTTGCCTGGGGGCCGGTTTCTTTATATCTTTGGTTCTTCTTTGAGGAAGCTACGGGCAACAGGGACCATAACATGAGCACAGAGGATGATGGACAGTGCAGAAAGGGAGGATGGGTAGAAATATAGTTCAGGGAGGAGCAGGAGAGGTTAAGAGACTATAAAACAAATCATTTTCTAGGTGATAGCCCTGTGGGACCAGAGGGAAAATGGGCCACAGAGCTAATGTCAAGTGGACTGCATCTGACCTCAAAGACAATACATATACTGTTACTGCATCGTTTGGCTGTGACACCTTCTCTCACTTTTCTCATTTTCACCACTTCCACTTTCTTCCTCCCTGTGTCAGATAAATACAGGACAAGAGGTGACAGGAGGGAGGGCTCACAGTTTCAGAGCCGGTCGGGTCCATCATGGCAGCTGGAGTACTGAGAAGGCTGAGGAGCTGGGCGCTCCGCCACTGCTCCGCTGGCAGGTTCCTTCGTGGGTAGAGCATCTTCAGAGACAGCAACGCCGCTGTCACAGACTAGGAGAAAGAACAGAAAACAGTGTGTGAGGAAGCTGGAAACAGACTGAAACGGAGGATGGCAAAAAGGGGCAAGATATAGAGAGATGATAATGCTTCGAACCTGGAATCTAATGAACAAGGGAAAATTATAGTAAAACAAGCTGTAGGCTGAAAAGCTGTGGTTTGACTGTTTGTACACAGACATATTTTATATACACCACACAGACCAATGTAATTGCTTGTGAAGATGTAAATAGAATGACAAATCATTTGCATTACTATTGTGTCAATCATGTGAAAAGCACTTGCATACAACCTTATTCTCTGGCAGTTGTCTGCATCAAAGGTGACTCAAAATGTGAGGTGGAGCTGCATTAATATTTGGACAAAGTTGAATTAAACTGAACATTCAGTTTACTTTACTGTGCCACCATCCACCTTTCAACTAAAGTAAATCCTCAACATCGCTGTTTATGTACTTTTACACTGGATACACAATGACACTTACCCTTGTGTGAGGGCCAAATTCCTCAGTGAGCTTCTTCCAAGGATGCTCATACTCTACGAACATCTGGCCGAGCCGTGGGTAGGAGGGGTCACTGCAGGATTCATTACAGCATACAATTAATCAATGCAGAGACAAGAGGAAGGAAAACAAGTAGGACATTATAATAACACAGCATTGCTAAACCTGTGTCAATCCAGAATTGCCTACAGGGATTTTACTGATGTTAAGAAAAGCTTCTGCTCACATCTAAAATTAAGACAAGCATCCTGCACCTTTTAGGAGTGTATAAATAAATATAATGCAGACTCAATATGTCAGAATACAACAGAAACATGTAACTACATTAATTAAAGCATTTGAATTAAGTGTTTGTCATAGATAGAAAGCACCTTTGTTTCACCTTTTTTGACAAAATATAATCTTAACCTATAAGGGTGAGTAAATGGAAAACACATCCATCCATAAAAAAAACTTTTCACTTTTTATGTGACGCCTCCTCTGTATTCATTAAGCAGCTACATGTTTTCTCACCTGCACCCGTTGGTCATCTCATGGGCACAGTTGTACATGCCCACCACAGCCTTCTTGTCATCGATGCGAGACAGCATTATGATAACTGAGGTGTAAGTGACAATGAGATCCAAGTAGTTCTTGGTGAAGTCAAAGTTGATTCCCTGAAATCAAAATGTTGGTGCAGTCAGTGGCTCTAAAATTACTACCAACTCTAGACTTACCAGGACATGCAGTAGATACAGTAGAGCTAAAAAAGACATTTTTACTGAAGATCATGAATGGAGCCAATTATTCACTGCCACTGTCAGTTTGAAGAGTTCACAGCAAATGAATTTGGAAGCACTATGTTTGGTCAAAAGTGTTTGGAGCATACTGACCA
Organism: Toxotes lorentzi; assembly: GCA_037833715.1. NCBI lineage: Eukaryota > Metazoa > Chordata > Actinopteri > Toxotidae > Toxotes > Toxotes lorentzi. Next base: position 18,069,939 of record JBBMJY010000018.1, read on the forward strand.
TATAGATATATACTACAGACACATATATCTACTAAAAACCTGAAAACATGTCTCCATTGGAATCAAAAGTAAATGAATGTTTCCATACTGACCACAACCCTATTCCACCTCAATAAGGAAACTATACACTTTTTATAGTCACTATATAGATTTTGATAGATCTGAAGTAAAAATCTCCTTAATATTTTATCATATTATCAGCGTGAAGTGTAATTTCATTGGGGAGTGTTGGAGAGATGTTAGAGAGATGCCAAGTAAATCCAAAAACAAAAGGTGCTTGAGATGCCTCTCTTAACTGTGCAGATCAGATCACAGGAGGCATAAATCACTGAAATCAACAGTAGGATATAAATAATGCACAAGGCAAGAGATGCTTCTTTAATTATGATCATAAAAAAAGGAAAACCCTGACAAACTGAACAGAAGGAGGCTGGGGTGATGAGGAGAGAAAAAAACAATATGCAGGATGTAGCGTGTACTGTAGGAGTAAACACCATAGTCTCAGCAGCAGAATGAACAAAAAGAGGGTAGAATAGTTAGAGGCTGTCAAATTAACAGCAGATGTTGCATGCAACTTCAGCGCTTTCAATTAGTAGCCACACAGTAAATACTCACTATATCAAAGAGGCACTGACAGGCGTCTATGGTGTTCAGCAACTCATAAACATGGTCCTGAGTGAAGAATAGAGAAGGATTAAATTAGAAAACAGACAACATACGCAACAACAACAAAAGCAGCTTTTCCATTATGTTAACCCTCTAATAAGATTTCCTAAATGATCATTTTCATGAATTCCTCTAGCCTAATAATCACTTCACATTTGCATATTCCTACAACATCACGACGAAGTTCTTCTCAGTCCTACAAATACCGACGATGCCTTGGCCTGGCTGCGACCTCCATCACAGAAATATGCAAATGTGCAGAGAGGTGTAACAAACTGATATTTGGAATAAAATCAATTATTTTCCCTATATCAGAATAAACCACTCTATATGTAAATGTATTCTGGAAACCAAAGTGCCTAAAAAATGGATGTGCAGAAGGAAACTGAGAAAGAAAAAGCTCTCGGTTCACTGCAACCACCACCATGGCCCTCTATTTACAGATTTGTGTTTTCATGTTTAAACAATGATGTATTGCTGTTTTTGATTGCTTTATTTTGATTGTTTTTAGTTATTGTAGTTGCTAGGCTTTAGCAGCATACTGCAAGAACATGAGAAGGAGAACAAAAGACTGAGACAGAGAGAAAATTACCCTGAACTCTATGACATCCAGGAAAGAGTCATAGTAGCTGGATGTGGCTGACAACACTTCAGATTTCTGTCGCTGAATGCTGTTCAGATTTTGCTGTAATAAACAATGATGAAAACAGTTCATTACTTTTCAGGTGTGAGGTGACACGTTTTATGAAAACTATTAGCGGAAATCCTTAGTCCTGTGGCTGTGTTGACAGGCTCCAGTCGATACTTGATTAAACCAATCAGCCCCATGCAAATGAATTAAATGAAACAACAAAATGTATAAACACAGCATGGACACAATGACAGATATTTGTTCAATACAAAGCAATCCAGTAGAAAAGTAAGTTTGAATTAATACATATTTCTTGTCATGAATATTTCTGCTGTGTCAGAGTAGATTAGCCTGGGTAACACTGATGTTTGTTATTTCATGAATACAAGATAAACTTTTTCTTTCTAGAGATCACAAGATAATCATTTTGTTATAACAGAGCAGAAGAGTTTGTAATACCAAAAAACAAAAGCTTGCACAAAGGCTGCTTCATACTTACGATGTTTCCTCTGAAGTCAATATTGGGGAATTTCTTGTTGATGTACTTGATGGCAGACTCCATGGCTTTGTCTGTCAGGAGGGATAGCCGCTGCTTAGGGTCGGCACAGGTCTATGACAGAGATGATAAAGGAAATGATAAAAATGTGAAGATGGATGTGATGTAATGAGTTTGCGCATCATACTGTGACACTTTTCAACATTTCTGACACATTTTTATGCCCTGCAGCGATAGTATGTGGGGCCTCCTTGGCAGGATTCGATTGTAATTTTTTTTTTTTTACATTTTGAGTGGCATCCAGCCAGTGATTAGCAAACCAAGTTTGTCAGCAGAAAGTCACAGAAACCTCAGACTGGCTGGGGAGATTGCGGGGGAGAGTAAGTAAGTGTTCTCCCCACCTCCCTCAAAAAACACCCTCAAGGTGACCTTGAGCAGGATAGTTAACACCAAACTGCTCTTGTGAGGCTGTTTAGAGGCTGACAGTAGAAGACTGTGTAGCAGCTCCCAAGTGTGAACTGCAAAAAATAAAAAAATGCATCCATGCTCAGAAAATCTCCACTGGCTGAGGTTTTAAAATGGCTCCAAATAACACTGCTTTTTCTTTTCTTGTCCAGGTAAATGCAAACACATAGTACATGCACAAACATGCTCATATAGAGTCACAGAAAGGGGAATGTTTTTGTGTGCATGTTTACAGTACATACAGTAAATTCTATTTTCTCATTAGGGCAGTGTCACTTCCTGCTTGACACATCCAGAGATGTGTGTCAAAATAACGCATCTTAACCAACAATCACTTTCTAGCTGCAGCCACGTCACAGCAGTCCCTGCACTCTGGAGCTGTTAACAGATATAAACTGTTTGATTCCTTCGTCATACTTTACTGGTGTGAGAGTTTCACAGCATTCAGTTCACAATAACTGAAATCTAAGGTGATTGACAGTTCAGACTGACTTCCTGTTTGCATTTCCTCTTTGGAGAAAAGAGCTCAGCTGCAGTTGGAAGACACTGCTGCCTTACTCCTAAGCTAGTGTATACACAAAGCACTTTTATAAACAATACACAGGTGTGACAATTATTTCACAATCTCATTACTGCAGTTTGAGTTACAACTCCTGAAGAAATCTTTGCCTTTGAGAAACAGTGACAGCACTACTGGGTTTCTATCTGTGGTTGGCATCCTTGTAGGACTTTGTAGTACTTTCGTGTAGTACAGAAAAAATACCTGAATGTTTGACTTCCTTCATTCATTATTCTTTGTATTGTAGATACAAAAGTACATCGTAATCTGTACATATCAAGCTCTTGTTCCCAGTTATTTGGAAACTGAAAATAAAAACTTATGCATCCAATTCTAAATATTATTAAATTTTAGTTAGCCAGTAGCAATGTACTAATATATTTACTCTTAGACGTATCTCTGTATTGTATAACAACTGTTTGCAGAGACAAAGTTTGAGAAAATTACCAGGGCAAAGCATATGAGACGAAGGTCAAGTTCCTTATTTGTCGTCTCTGTTACACGCACCATATGCCTCTACAGATCTTCCTATTGTCCCTCACCTTCTTAATGTGGTTCATACGTATCAGCACCCCATTCCCTCTCTCAATGAGGATGGTAAGTTTTTCAGCCAGTTTCTGTTGATAGTCCATGGCTCCAGACACACTGCACCTCTCCCTCCGTTCGAGCCTTGGCCTCCTGGTCCTGTGTAGCAGTTGAGCCCGTTGAAACAAGTGCACTCAGAGCCTCACCCTGTCACTAGGTCACATGGGGCTCATGGGTGGAGGTGGAGCCATGAGTTGAGTTGAGCAGAGTGTTAAATTCAACTACATACAACAATATGTAAAGCAAAAAAGTAAAAGTAAAGTGAAAAAAGTGGGCATAAAATGATCATTTAAAAAAAGAAAAAAGAAAGAATAAGAAAAATGGCAAACCAAAAATTGAAAAAATGTCCTATAATGACAAAAAAGTTGGCAGAAGAAGTGTTAAAATTCTTTGGTACCACTGGAGTTTCAGTTACATTTCAATATCTCCATGCTCTCCACATATTGTATCACTCCACAGTTGGATATGATGCTGGACAGAAAACATATACTATTTATAAATTGTTATGTAAATGAATGGCAACTTCCTCTTTGTTATAGCGACTCCTTTGCTGTCTGCAGTTTGAGCCACTTCCTCTTGCTCTGTAAAAAGATTCATGTCAACAAGGATGGCAGAAAGGTAGAAATTCTATACACCTCACTAAAAAATTTGTGCTTTAGATGAGATACTGTAAAGGACTTTAAAATAATAATAATTTTCAGGCTAGAAAAAAAAACTTTAAAAAAGAAAGAAAAAAGTTGTTCTCTCCTTTACCACAAGATGGCATCCTTTACTCACTGAAGCTCTCTGGCTTTATGAATGAATGGGAGATCAATTATATGTGATACATTTAAACTGGCTTAAACAGGTAAACATACCAAACCTGAATAACACAATACACTACAAAATGGAACAAGACATTTACATGGCATAAACCTTTTTGCAGGTTTTTGTAGCTCAGTGCAGGTTGGTTTTTTTCCAGTTTCTGCAGCCACACAACTACAAAAATATAGAGAGACAAAAAAGTTATTCTCCTTGGTAGGTTGTGGTATCAAGGGTTAATCAGAGGAGAACTGCAAATTGAATTTGTTTTCATTTTATTTTTTTCTCTTGACAGATATAAACACCATCAATTGGAGACTGGTTAGTTAAGCTGTGTTTACTTCTTGTTTTTAGTTTAATCATAAAACCATTAAAATGTCTATCTGTAACATGCTAAAATGAAGCATAAAAGTAGCACAGCCATTTAACCATCAAGAGATACTGGTCATACCAGACCAAGTAAGGGTGTGTGCAGGGGTGTGATTTATTTCTTATGAATTCAACTTTTTGTGATATTTCTTCTGTCAAAAGTAAAATAGTGTTGCTTTAAACTGAGTCCTTTGTCATTCGCCGTGAGGAGCACAGAACTACAAGTTTTTCAATGTGTAGTATTTTACTTTTGTCTTGTCTGCTCCCTGTGCCAATATATGTATTCAAAGACCTGCAGAGCCTTTCAGAGTCCCGACTTTGTCTCTGCCAATTTGGCTCAAAAGAAATAACAGAATTGAAAATGGCCTTGCATTGTTGTGTGTTAATAGTTATTGAAGCCTCTACTAGATGGAAAGCAGCAATGGACAGTCTCATTACGTCCACATCAAACTATTCTCAGGTTCAGCATAAATACTGAGACTAAGGGCTTTGTCATGTAAATTAGAGAGGTCCTCAGTTATTCAGCAGCCAAGTGTCGTTTTCAGTTTTCCCTGCAAGACCCCCAATAACTCCTCTTGGAATTCTGCAACAGGTTCAGTAAAGTTTAATTTGAAGAGTGCGGAGTGGAATACTGTAGAGCTTAGAGAGAGTAATTTTCTTAATGAGAGTCACAAAAGTCAACCACAGCAAGTCTAGTGCTAAGTAAAGAAATGATTGATCTTAAGCGGACTCGAAGAAATAATCTGTTTATTATTTCCCTACTGGCAGAAGCTCAGAGAGCGGTAGACATGTTAACAAGGCTGTCCGGGAAAGCAGACAGGAGGATGTGGATGTGGGAGGAGGAGGAGCAGGGGATGGGGTGGGGTTGGGTGGGGTAGACAGGGGTACATAGTTAATAAACCTCTTACACTCTATAAACCATGTACAAAAAAAAAAAGATTCTTACCTGGCTTATTATGAAAGAGAGAGGTGTATGAAGCAGTTTGGCTTCCCAACTCATTATTTCAGAAACTAGGTACTTGTTCCAGATGCAGAAGCTGTAGCAGGGGCTGGGGCAGAGGCAGCAGCTGAAACAAGGTAATGGACAAAAATACAGACATGAGTTGTGGAGAAAAGAAGGGATGAAAACTGGAACTGAGACTTCTACGCTGATCTGAGAAAGCATTCAATTATTTCTGAGCACCTTAGTGCTCAGACTACAAAATAATCAATTTTCAAATGTTGCCAAATATGTTGGTTTGGCTCCAAAGTACAGTATGGCATACAGTGTGTACTGTGTAGGCTGATAGTAACAAAACAGATTTGTGTGTATGTCCAGTTGTTTGAATTTTGAATGTCTCCAGTTAAAAGAAGTGAAACTGGAGAAATGAAGAGACTATATTGGGACACTCAAGGCTTCCTTGCAGTTTGTGAGCAGGGCTGCAGGAGGACATAATGGTAATGATAGTGGAAGGGTTTGAGGAAGTGCTCCCAGCTCCGGCTGTAGCCCAGATGTCGGAAAAGAGATAACAAAACACATGGGCCTGTCTAATAAATACAATTTAGGAAAGTAAAATAGAGGCTGCTGTGGCCTGTCTATATCTTAAATCTGCAATATGCATGAATACATTTTCAAATACACAGCTTTAATCAATTTTACTATGTTTTTTCCCTTAACTCTGCACAGTGTTTAAGCATCTCTCAGCTAATTGTTAGGTTGTACCACTTTGATTCTCCCTCAGCCGCTTTCATGGCAATACTTTTGGACAGCTGCTTTCAGCAAAACACCTTAAAATCTAACTGTACGCTACCCGCCGAGCACCAAACAAGAGACAGACAGATATATCAACCAGCTTGTGAACACAGTAGGCTACAGAAGCACTTAAAGAACCAGATATACTGAGGAGTTGGTGGAGACCAAAACAGAGCTAAAAGCAGAGTAACAATCGGGCTTCAAGGTTAAGCATCACAGAATATGACTGGTCGAATTAGTGATAAGGTTTGGTTTGACTAACAGAGGAACAGGCTTTGACACAAGACGTTACGTGTAAAAGATTACATAATAAAGTGCTTCTTCATGTTTTGAGGGTCTACAACATGTATTCAACTATTCAACTAGTCCCACTGTGAATTCTACTTTACTGTGCCCCACAACTGAATTCTACTTAATCTACAAATTAACAGCTGTAACCAAAAGAGTACCTAGAGATAATGTACCAAAAAGGGTTTTTGGTGAGTAAACAAAAGAGGCTTGGTACAGATCTGACAAATTTTCTGAGCTTTGGAGCTTTTAACATATCAAAGGATATGGAACTTCTCTTTCAGGAAAATTGGAGTCATTTTGGCCCCTGGCTATCACACACATCTAAATGTAATTACACATCTAAATGCTTAACCAGACAGAGGAGTGAAAAGAGGCAGCATTCTTCCTTGGCACGTTGGGACATGGTATAGAGACCAAAAGCAAAACAAGACACTGAGAGGAATATACAGCTCTGATGAAAAAAGTTACAACAACATGGGCATTAATTCTTAACACTTTTACTGGTGAGAGGTGGTGTAGAATGTATGTGATGAGTGAGGATCCTTGCAAACAAGTTAAAATAAATATGCCCCATGATTATCTCTTCAAAATCAGATTCTTTTCTAAATTACAAGGAAACAGGTTTTCTTGCAAGCTGTCTAGATTTCTGCTGCACTTACTCTCCATCCCCAAGAGGACTGAAGTCTCTTTTTTCAGCTGGTAGAAGTTAAATGGTTTAGTCTAGTACCTACTCTGCCAAAACACAGCAGTATTTTGTATTAGTGTACTAACCTGAATCTACTGTGCAATGTTGAAAAAACTGTTGTCTGCAGTATTAATAAAGGACAGCACACTTTGCACCTTATGCAGTATATCCATTGCACAAAGAAACAGAAACTGACTGTCACTTTTTTTCCACTCATTTCAGCATCTGCCATTGTCAGGAAGTTTTCACCCCATTTACTCTGAAAAACAAGCTCTAATTGTTTTGTACCATGAAGCGACTGGCCAGGTTTCCCAAAATAACCAACCCTGTGGCATACAAAGTAAAAAGGAGTGTCGAGGCTGGCAGAGACCACCAATCTTCTTGGCATTGGTGTGATTTGTTGACAGTAATTACCATCATGGTAATGTTATAATGAGTTATTGATGATAAGCCAAACGGTTTCAGGTCACAAGCACAAACGTGAAAAGAGTAACACAAAACATTAATGAAAATAGAATAGAACAGAAAAAGATATAGAGAAAGCAAAGTTAAGAGTAAATGCTAAAAGTAACAATTAAATATTCTTACAAACTCCTACTCCAAAAACTATTAAAATCACATCAATGAGCCTTTGTTGCACTGGGTGACATGTTCCCTTATTGCAATGAACTAAAACCACTTTAGTTTATTTTGAGCGCATCCAATATAAATAATATAAATAAATGAATAAATGGATATTAGTGGACATGTATTCATCTGAGGCTGAACATAGTCCACAACAAATCACTACTATTTTTACTACTATATCTGTTTAAGTGACATCAGCTAAGAACTGCAGTGCTCTGCTGTTTTATGTAATGACTTGGCAAAATTGAACTACGTATTTGAGTTATGTGTTTAAAGATTTATGTCGGGGTTTAGTGCTGTAGACAAACTATGGAAGTCAAAGTATTGAGAGACAGACTGGCACATTGTTAGGTTTTGTCTTTTCATGGGATATTTTGACAGTAACAAAAACATACATATAGAATAATTATATCCTTATATATCATACCAAATATCAGTAATTACAGTACATTTAAAAGCATCCAGGTATAACAAATCCTAATATAAATTACCTTTGTAATTCAAGCCATTTATCAAAAAGCTTGAGAGATATTTTGTCTGCAGTATCAAAGATTAGCCGGTTGTGTAACCTGGTATCAGTTTTGCCGAATTCATCATCTGCAACAAATGTAAATTCTTTTCTGGTTTCCTGCATATTGTCACTATTCATCAGGAAGCATTTCCAAGTGGACTCTGTTTTTTTTTCTCCTCTCAGGTTATCATGTCAAACTGACAGAGGAATGTAGCAGTTTACAAACGCCAAAGAAGGTGGGTGACGGCACGGTGAGAGACATTCAAACTGAGGAACAGAGACAGGAGAGACAAGGCAAGAAAGAGCAAAAAATAAATAAATTAATAAAAAAAAAAGACTACAGTTGGAAGAGGGATGCAAAAAGAAAAAGAGTGACCAAATGACCTGAATGACCTGAGGCTGGTGTCCTCAGATTAAAGGAGTGTGTAACTGCAGGACACCAGACCTGCCTTCCTATTTTTTCTGATAATTACTGAGACAGCATGGAGTGACTCAATAATTAATGTTGAGAAATGTAGCACATGTGCATGAAAGCATGCACGCACACACACACAGACACACACAAACACACACAGTGGACACTACAGGGTGTGCCAGTGGGCAGCTCCAGTAAATGCATGGCAGAGTGACATTCACAGACTTGTAAATTCAACAACCTGGCAAAACTTCACACGGACAGCTGAGAGTGAGACAGACAGAGAGACAGAGAAACAGAACCAGGCTCACTGACAGAAATACATCAGACACAGAGATGGAAATGCAGGTAAGGGGACTGAAATGAAGGGAGGGGGTGGTGGTAGTGCCTTTTGAAGGATGGAGTTAGACAGTAATCCCTTAACCTGGCTGGGGGTTCAGCTACCAACTGTTTGTTTCATAGTCTGTCTGGGAAAGTGACCTGGAAAGTCTGGTCAAAACTCAGAGAAAAAGAAAGTTATTAGAGATGATAGTGGAAAAGATGTTCACTGATACAGCAAAAGACTGAAAAGACAATTAGGCCTGAAAATAAGTAATAAAATTGATAGTTGGAACATATTCACAGCAGAAGCTGTGAAATGTGTGGAGCTGCCTAATCTCTGCTGCTGCTATACAGATGGTAAAGCCATCAACTCTAGCAAGATTTTCCAAAATACAGCACAACTATCAACGGTCATCTGGTAGCTACATCTGACGATCGTGTAAGCCATGTGAATGACGACGTATTCAAAACACACATTATCAAGAACAACAAAGAAGGCCACATTTTATGCAATTCCAATGATGAAACATTGGAAAAAAAACACTAAACTTGCCCTGTATTTTATATACTTAGCAATACATTGACACCTGACTGTAAAAGTCAAAGAAGGAGCACAAGAAGTGCAAAATTCTCTGCACTGCTCTCGTTGAATTTTTCTCAAGGTTTGTTTTCCATTTCCGCTCATGACTTTTTTTTCTCCCCGTACCCTGCTTTGCTCTGGTGTCTCTCAGAGCCTGTCAGGGCTCATTTAGCCGGGGTGTGTCCCTCCACTGCACATTGCACTTTTCAAAGACAAAGTGGAGCTATATTAATGGGCCAGTTTCTCCCACTCAGAACAATCCCCACCTCTTTTTATTTTCCTACTTCGTTCTAGTTTGGAGACCAAGATTATCTTTTAACTGCCCAAGCACAAAAGTATACAGTAAAATGAGCAACATTAACGTGCCCCCAAAAAAAGACTAAAATATTTCACTATATTTAACAAAGTTCACTTTTGTAGTTAAAGTGCAAAGCCCTTGTCCTCACTATTATTCATCAAGACCGATGTCTTTTCATTTATTATATTAACAAGGTGGCTGAACACTCAAAGGAATGCAAATTGCTCACAGACGGTCTGGCCCCGCATCAGAAAAAGGTCAGCTGTCTGCCAGCCGCTCAGCTGGTAGCACAGATTAAATAACAGGTGGTTTCATTTTCCTTTTTACTTTTACCACTGCAGTGACCACTACTCCAAGTCAGTGATGGTTCGAGGCAGATATTTGGACACTTGAAGCATAATTTATGACTTGTATATGTGTGTGTGTAAAAGAGGATAACAGAGTTGTATAGTGTTTGTGGGTTGTGGTTTCTCTAGCAAAGTCTTTCCAGGAATGCTATTATTAGTAAAATATTATCATCTACAGTGACTCCACATTGACCACAAACTTGACCTTAGGGAGCATATAAGTGTATCATTAAACTTTCTTTTGCTAATGAAATGCTCTATACTGTGTGTTTTATACCAAGCAATAACTACAATAGCCAGTTTCATTAATTTAATGACAATTGCCAATGTTTGTACAAACTATTTTCTTCCTGAAAGACTGTTCTTTAAAATGGTTAAGGACTCACTCAGCATCAGCTGATAACTGACAATGATCAGGGTCAGAGGGGGAAGTTGATGAAATTTTAAAAAAAGACAAGAGAGAGACTGAGAGAAAGGATTGGTCGAGGGGAGGGATAAAGAACAGAAACATGGAATGTAAAGAGTGAGAGAAAAAATCTAGGTGAGAGGGAGGAGGCAAAAGTGAAAAAGAGGAGGTGAGGAGAATGGGCAAGACATTCATTCACTGATGTGGGGTTTCCTTTGTGACAAAATGCTTTAAACATGGAATGTCGCAAGTGACTAAGGGAGTACTTACAATGTATTGTGGATGTGTTTGCTCTCTTATATCTTTTGTGACACCTGGCATCTGTTCGTTTAGAAAAAAGCGAAATGTTCCATTCTGTTCCCGTCTCTCCTCTCATCTTCCCTCCTGCCTGCCAGAACGTCTCGTCATGAGAAGAGAGTTAAAGTATGCCAAAAGGAAATAGCTCTAGCAGTCATGCATCCAAATCTACTAAGAACTGCCACAGCGAGGCTCCCTTCTTTCAAAAAAAAAAAAAAAAAAGTGCTGAAATTGACTGTGCAGGAGATGGTGTTATGCTAAATGCCAGTAAAATGGTCTATTAAAGGATGGCAGTGTGAGTGTTTCTCACTGTTCTTTGTTTTACAATATTCTGCCACTTTTTGTATAATTTATGTTGTTATGCTGCATGTTAACTAAATGTCAACTTTTTAACAGTATATATTTGTGGCCCATTTAAAAAGAATATACTTTTTACCACATGCATATGCCTACTGACTGTTGCCAAAGGTAAAACTATCCACCAATTTACAAGAAAAAAAGCTAATATTAATGGAAAGCCTGATATTAATGATTGACCCCCAGGTTGAGAACCACCAACAGCTCGCAGAGACAATGACTGGACAGTGTACCTACAAATAAAACTTTGTCTTTGTGTCCACATTCTCACTCTTTGTCAGCACCTGTAGGTGGTGCACTCTTCCTGGCAGTAGCAGCTGTGCAGTGCGGTGTAGTATGGAGAACTGTGGCTTTGGCCTGCTGTCTGCTGTCTATGAGGCCATTGTATCAACGAGGTAAAGATAGCATCTCTCAGTGGACATCACCTCCACAGACACAGAATGCCCAGTGTTCACGTCCAACTGCCCATGAATGAGAGATCAGCGGCTGGCTGAAAACTCTGCTCTGCTCCCCCCCTGACAAGTCTCCCTCTTCTATTTTTGTTTTCGCATCTCTCTCTGGTTACCCCCAACCCCCTTCTCCCTCTTGCTCTCTATGTTTTACTGTGTTTGTCCCAATTAGACCAAACCACTGAATTCAATACATGCATAAAGTCACTCTCCCAGTGATTTACTGCCATTTATTTGTCTGTAATGTAATTACATCACATAACCTACTGTTGAAAACAGCTACAGATTGCGAGACTGTAAATAACAAAAAGGCGAAGACAATGACTTGGTAATAATGTCCCTTAATGTAAATGGCGTAATGATGATGTAGACAAAGAGGAGCTGAGGTACTGCTTGGTCTTCTTCCAATGTATTATGAAATACTGACATGGCTTTACATCTGTTTCCAACTTATTCCACTGTCAGTCGGCAGGGCAGAAAGTGAGCTGAAGGTCATGTCAGGTGTGTTTTAACCTGTCATCACACGAGGATAACAGCTGATGAGGCTGCTGCAGGAGGGAGGTGACGACCGACAAGCTAATTGCGTCTGTCAGACGGCAAGATCTATACTTCTCTGCCTTCTCAGGCACAGTGAAGCACATTAAGCAGACAGTTATCCGAATGAGCACTGCCACGTCATGTGAAATTAGCTCTAAATGTGAAGATGTCACATTTCATCTAAAATCTAGGGCTCAGCAATACATTTCTAAGATTCTGGGTGTTCATTGTAAAAGGACTGTGCTGGTCAAACTTCATTTTTATTAAAGTAATTACAGTGATGCTATAGTCACTACAAGTGAATGTTTTAGGAAATCAAATTAAATAATATAAACTTTCATCTCATTAATTTTCCAACACCATCTCCTTTGCAACAGCAAATATGATTTGAAAGAAATGTAATGCTGCCAGAATTGTACTGTTTCATCAACATAATAAAAAAAAAACGTTTTTCATTAATATATCTGCAAAGTTGGACAAATGTTCATACTTAATGGATAACAACATTTACTTATAGTGACTACAGTCTGTTTAATTTTTTACATTAACTGTTTCTGATTATGTCTTTCTTTTGTACGGAATATTATTCTAACTTTCCCCGTACAAGAATTTTGGTCAATAAACAATAAAAGCTGGACTGTTGCTCTTATACACTGTAAGAATCTTTAGAATAACCTCTCTCAGGGTAAGAGCGTACAACTATGCTCTGTCATTCCTCAGGTAATTCCTGAGACCCAGCCCAGCAGCACTCGTCCCCTCCATCCTCACCACCATTAACTCAAATTACCACATTCCTTTCTCCCTAACCTGCTCTTTAGAGTCTAAAAAGTGAAGGAAAAGGATGCCCAAGGAGACATCTTTTAGAGTGAGGCACATATTCACTGCACAGAAATTACCTGCACGGAGGAGATAGAGACAGTACTCAGAGTTTTAGAGGGAGTTCAATACATTTGAAAACTGCCACAGACTATATAGCACTTGGACTAAAATGGTTCTGGTGCAGGAGGTCACATCTTTGTGTTGCAGACAGAGCAGTACGATCAGCTTGTTCTTACAAGTTTGGGAATCTGGATCAAATAAAAATTCAGATTTTTATACCTCTTCAGATTTTATTTCATGTAACTGCCATTTAGTATCTTCCCTTCTGTAAAGATAAAACAGTCTTGTCAAGTCTCCTGGTCAGTTTTTTCTTTTCTTTACAACTCAACCAAGTTCATCGATGAGATCAGTAACTTTTGGGAGGAGAAAATGACGATGAGTGAGTGTAGTAGTGAAACACATTTGTCCTGTGTTATCTTATCATCTTTATGACCTCGGGATTTCACACACTGACAGCAACTCTGAGATATTTTGGCCTAATTAGTTCCCCTGTGTTGCGCACTTTGATCTCACATCAATTTACAACACACCCACACTTTTTAATAAAAACATCAACAGTCATGGCCTTCAAGTTTCTCCAGCACTGGAGGCAGCGCCCCAGGACAGAGAAGGAAAGAAAGAAACATCTTCCCCTCAGGAAACAGGATGTCCCGAGTCAGACTAGTGCCCTCAGAAGACTCAGACCCCAAACAAAATGAAGTTTTTCCAAAACACAATATGGGGCAATCGGAAGCTAAGGGGCCACCCAAAGCTGTTTCACCCTTTTGATCGTCCCTTCATCTAAGTCTTTATATCTTTTCAGAAGCAAAGTTGATTCCAAGTTAAACAGGCTTTGTGCACTCTCATTCATAAGATGAAGAGGGTTTCTGCTTTGATAAAAACACACAAACACACACACATACACATCTGTATCTGTATTTCTATCTATCTATCTATCTATCTATCTATCTATCTATCTATCTATCTATCTATCTATCTATCTATCTATCT
>JBBMJY010000018.1:18084332-18197697 GCA_037833715.1 Toxotes lorentzi
ATCTATCTATCTATCTATCTATCTATCTATCTATCTATCTATCTATCTATCTATCTATCTATCTATCTATCTATATATATGCAGGCACATATATGTACAGTTCTGCACTCTGTGGTGCAGATGCCTTTTTCTTTTGGCCCATGTGGAGATCTGACTGTGGCTCACAGCAAGCAGATCCTAATCCACAGCGGCAGGGACCTCTCCCTGTCTGTTGTCTTTGCAGATTTGCCCCTTGCTCTCTTTCCAGTGTCGGGAGGGGGGGGCGTTTTCGATTACTGGGAAAGGAACATGAATGGTAGCTTTGTTGGTTGCTTTGCATGTTGATTTGGTCAGGTCTTTGAGTCCCCCCCATGACCACCACCACTGCATACCCCCAAATCTCATGACCACTATAATTATTATTTATCCCTCTCTTATAATTTATTCTTGATTTGTTCTTCTGTTAAACAAATGAATGTGTAATGTGTGGGGGGTTTTTTTGGGTTTTTTTTTTTTTTTTGGATCACAGGAAGTAAGAAGTACAGGGCAGAGCTGGTGAAGCTTTGATCCAGATGGGGCCATCTGAGAGCATGAGTAAGACCCAAGAGCCAGGGCTCAACAAAGGATGCTCAGTCCTCCAGGCCTGACTAACTTTATTTGATGAAGAAAAGAAAAGAGTCTGTTTCCATCCTCCATATGTCAACTTCAGTACATTCTTCACCAAAAAAAAAAAAACTCCCATATGATTTTACACAAACATTTGGCTCTCTGTATTCAGGATGTTACAGGGATTAAATAGAAATGTGTGGTATATTCACAATCTCCAACATGATTCCAAACACCTCAATATACAAAGTGTCTTCTTTAGCTCACAGGTTTAGTGGTTTACAACCTATCAAATGTTCAGTTGATATTTAGTACAGCAAGATGGTGTATGTACCATTGACTCAAAATAAACTACAGCGTCCATGTTCATTATAATGAAGAAACATGTCACAAAATGTAGTGGTGTGGATTCTAATATTTGGACAACAACTGAAACCTATGTCACTAAGAAATATGCTATATCAGGTGTAAAACTCAGGCGGTGTTTGCGTTGGTCTTTTCATGGGATTTGTTGATTATAACAAAAATATTGAACACTGCCAGCCTTATCCTTTAAAAAGGTGTATTTGAGGACATGAAATGTCTGAGAAGTCATTGCTTTCATGCCAAAAGACTGAGAGGAAAAAACAAAACAAAAAAAAAAAAAACAGAAGTCTAGCAAATCATTCAACACCATCTATACCTAAGTGGCTTTGTAACCACCTCAGTGGTCAGAGAGGTCACCAAGGCCGATCTCTTTTTTTGGGGGGCGGTTGGGGGCAGCGGTATCCAGGGATATTGCTTCGAGAAGCACGATGGATATGGAGAGAGGTTAGAGGGAGACAAACAGAGCCGAGGGTCAGTTTGTTTGGGATTCTTGAGAAGAGATAGCAATTCACAAAGCCTTTCTAATGGGAACCAGCTGACCGCTAATAAAGCTATAGCCAGGCCGGGGCTATTTGCTTTTGTTGTGGACCTTTAGAGGGGGGCCTCTGTTTATTGTGCTTTATTCTCCCATGACCCCTCAAAAGAAGACAAGAGAAATTTATACTGGGTTGAGTTTACTTTGAGTCCACTGGATTTTATCAAGCCACTCTATGAGTTTTCCCAGAGTCAGAGATTTGCTGATACACCATAAAGTGAAAGCAGAAAATTCCTCATGATTTGCTGACCTTGTTCCACACTTTGAGTTTTGATTTCCTTTTCTTTTTTTTTAGATCTTTCAAGAAGTACCTTTACAGCATATTGAATGTGTTAGTATAGTAACTTTTGTGTAGCATTTGATAAGCTGATGTTGAAGCACCTGTGTAAAACAGAGAGCTTAATAACTTGGCGCAAAATATGAGTAACTATAGTCTGTATACATAAACATATTTATCTTTGATAAAACCTGTGATAGTTAATCAAGCACAGTGCTGTAACAATGTAATGTTCTGTAGAGCCCCATAGTAGCACTATTAACATGACTATACAACACAAAACATGATAGTTTATATGGTGACCCAGGTAACAGTCTTATATAGTCCTTCTGTATAACTAGACTGCAACAGTAAATAGTTATGTTTTACGTCTGTTTGTTGATTTTGATTTTTTTATTTGTCAGCAGGAGTACACAAAAGTTACTGAACCAATTTGCATCAAACTTGATGGAGAGACGGGACATTGGCCATGGAGGAACCCATTAAATTTTGGTATGGATGTACTTAAAGAGATTTTTTTTATCACTGTCCTTTACATTGCATTTTTCAGGGCATTTTTCAAAACTTTCATCAGTTTCTCAGGAAATAAAGTATGAATCTTGATGTAAAAATCAGACACAATTATGTTATTCAGATATATGAGTTTGTACAATCTGGTGCAGATCCAGAGTTGTACTTTGTTTTATGACACAAAAATCAGTTATATTATCAAACTACTTCCTTTTATTTTTCTATTATAAGAGTTTGACAGATGTGTAGGATCGTTTGACCTTGGTAGAGGTGTGCACTCTACTGATTGCCATTAAAGTTAAATTCTTTTATGGTTACGTTTAGGCACTCACAGCACTGGGTTAAGGTTAGGGAAAGACTGTCATCTAGTTTAATAAAGAAAGGGTTCACAGTGACTTCAGACACAACATCTTTATATATGTTGGACAAAAAGCACAACCTTTTCCCTAATCAAAGTCCTTTTGTTGCCTAAACCTAACCACAGACAGGACTGTGGATGTGAAACCGAGTCTCTGGTGTGACAGTTGTGTGCTTTGTACGCCTGCCATCCACCTGAACCTAATCTCCCCCTTGGCAACTCCAATGATGTTAACAAATGTAGGGCTTCATTCATTAAAAAACTATGTTGCCTTTGAACATAAAGTTACATTTCCTATGAATCGTATTTCGACATTTCACCAAAAAAATCCATGATATCCACCTCATGAAGACACTTGAGGAAAAGCCAAGGGATCATCAGTGTCAGCAGGATACATTGTCTCCAAACCATTAGTGTCTGTGTCCATCCAAACATAGATGACATATTTCAGTTTCGACCAAAGTGGTGGACCAACATCCACAGAGCCATGCTGCTATCATGGCAACAGTAATAAAAATAAACACAATGCTGTGAAAGTACTTACAGAAGTCCTAAATTCTGCTGTTTGCATTACAGGAAATATGAACTACAGATTTGTGGACTGACTGATATTGTAATATTGGGTAGCAGAGAATCATGATTAGATTTGCTCCCTGTAGGCTGTGCCCCCCTTTCTGAATAATGGGAAATGTCTGGTTTCCTGAGCAAGAGATTTTTCTGCTGTTCATCCAAAATCAACATGGAGATCATGCTCAGTTTATGCAGAGAGGCAACAGATAAAGGAGAATTTGTTTCCTCTTTCAAGCTCCATGTCTTTTATTTTTGCTCCAAAGAGAAACAAGGGTGTTTTGTTTTGTCTGAGCTTCTACTGTGCTGCAGACCATGTCAGTATTCCTCTCAGAAGACCACTGATTAATTTTTGGACATGATCCAAGATGATGTAGGTGTTGAACGGGAATGGGTGAAAGTTTTCTCTAAATAAAACATAGTCTATCATATGTAAGACTTCTAATCACAGACCCCACAGAGACACGCAGACTCAAAGCAGACATGATTACGGTCCTTGAATTTCTCAATCTCTGAGTGCAAAAGGAACTAAACTGAGACATTATGACAATGGCATGATGGTGATTTATGGTCTATAAAGAAAAGCAAGAATATAAAGGCATGTGACTTTTCTGAGGGTTAGAATTAGTTTGTGGATTGGACAATACATTTCTTATATATTATTATATTATCTGTTAGATTATAACTAACAGAGCTGTGGTTGTTTTAATGGCAAGAATGACAAAAGTGTTGCCAAAAAAATGTACTGCTACACTTTTCTTTGACAGCAGATCTCCAGTAACGGGAATGCTCTGAAAAATGTTTGAGAGAAACTGAAAAAAAAGTAACGGCATGGGTAGGCACTTGTACATAATTTCATCCACAAAGTTTTAAGTCCCATGTGCAAAGGGACACAATGGGAAGGACAGCAAAGGAATAGAATAAAAGAGGAGACTCAGACGCAGACAGGTGTAAAATTGAAACAGACGAGCAGAGGAGAATTGAAATTTATCTTGCTTACAAAGTGGCCAGATCACTGTAAAGTATTACTGTAACACATAACACTGTCTGCACGATGCTGAAGAAAAGGACTAGTCACTAGCTACTGTGCTGGATGTGGACTATGAGAGTTTGCAGATGGGATGAATACTTGCTGGCTGCCAGGAAACTCAATACTGTTCATGCCACTCTCAAACAATCTACAGATGGGCCACAAAACATTGGCTTCCAATCAAACAATAGTTTGAGGGGTAAAGTGAATGATTCCTGGCTTTTATTTATCAAAATATTGAATTTTTCATGAATCTTTTTGTGCTTCAAAATACAGCCAATTTGTGGTCATTCTTTGGCAGGTTGATAATTATACTGGCAAGCCAAGAACTCTGGGATAAGAAGAAAGAAAGAATGGGTTGGAATTAAACAAGCAAATTAATTTAATCATTATTGCAAATGTGTGCAGAGATGTACGGATGAATATTGTATTGTTGTACTGTGGTGGTAGCACAAAGAGTCACTCACAACAGTATACCGCACAGGCAGGGATCTCTGCTTGCCCATTTCCTTTGGGAGCCTTTCAAAGCTACTCTACTCAGTGCTGGAAAATAAAAACAGAGTCATTGCTTCACATACTTTGGACTGGTTAATGTTGTAGTTATCATAAAGGGAGCCCCTGTTTATTATACCTGAGCTCTGAGCTGTATCCCTCCCTCCTCTGTCATTCCTCTTCACATATTACGCTTAAGGAAATTTTGTGCTGTAACTACCTCCTTTTTCGTTTCACTGTAAGTCATTCTTGGAAAAGTAGGCATTTCAGATAGGCCTGGAAACTGGTAATTCAGCTAATTCTAGCGCGTCAGACCCTCGGATAAATCAGGACCTTGTCTTGCCCAGTATTGACACAAGCCTGTTCTCCGCTGCTTGAAAAGATTTCACTGTCCGTATGAGGTGAACACTTCACAATCCAGACTTTTACCAACCTGGAGCACTGCATAGTTCCACCTCGATGACCTAAGGATACCACAAGCAGGACCTATAGAGGGCTCTCTGTAGCGAGCGGCAAAAAAAATGTGTAAGTTGTTTTCATAACGAAGGATGTATATGAAACACTGGATAAGCCAAACCTATTTGGCTAAGGCATGGGAAGGTATAAGCTGAGCACAAAGATTAAACATTCAAAAACACAAGTCAGGATTTCACTTAGACCGTTTGTGTTAGTTCCCGAGCAAAACAATAAAAGCTGTGATGTGATACTGGATTGTCTGGCATAGCAGCAACAATGAGATGTGACCAGAGCTTCTTGCTCAGTGCTTCTATTCCATCCCTGTCTCCTAGAAATTACATTTCTGTACAACCAAAAAGCAACAGCAAATATATTATGTAGGAAACATAATCATTGGCATTTTAGGGGACAGGGTTGTCTATTCACACAGGCTCCCTTTAAAAGTGTCATTATGAAACCCCGCACTCTAGACAGCAGACGGCAATTATCCAGGCATGGAGAGGTCAATGGGACAGAGTGAGCCAAAGTCTAAATGGTAAGACAAACCTCTGCCAGTCTGGGATTCAATCACAGAAATAATGCCGTTTTCATTCTGAGCAGGCCACAGAACTAATTGATGTATTTTTGTGATTGCTTGGCAGTCACACTGCTTGTATAATTAAAATTTTTGACTGACACAGTCTGTGGGAGAAAAGTAGAGCAGAAACAGAAACAAGAGTATGAGCCAGTCAAACAGAGAAAAAATGGGTAAAGAGAACTTGTAATTAAATTTACTGTTTACAAATCCCCTCCCCAGAACAGTGATTATCCAATCAGAATTATGCAACCATAACTAACCACAGCAGGCCTGTCAAGCTTTGGATTTCTCCACACGTTGAAGCAAAAGCTGCATATGCAGCAAATGTTAGCATGTCCAGCTTGAGATGAGAATCTTACTTTTATGTACTTCTGCCTGAAATTAAACATTTCAAATACAACAAAGAAATTCAAGTGATAAACCTGTCACCATTATAGCTACAGTAACAGTGACTGAGGGACGCAGGTTTTAGCAAAAATAAGTTTAGTAATTACCAAAGATAATTAATATATATTCTTGATATCACAGTTACTTAAGCAGATGTACACATTATAACTCAGCAAATGCAGATTTTCTGTTTCTGTAGGCCTCTGACAAAATGACCTTCAATGAGAGGAGGCAGTACTATGACTGTAGCCAAGGATGGTTTATTTCCCTGGCTGGAATTGAGGCTCTCGTCAAACATTTGCTGTACTGAACTCATCTGTTTGGTGGAGCAAACAGAGCATCAAGGGTAGGCCACATTTCATCCTAGCCATCAGAGTTTGTGCAGACTCAGAAAATACTTCTGCTCCAGAGCTGAGTTTACCTGTGGAAATATAAACAGAGAGAGTTTTTAAAATTCTGGCTCGCTAAAAGAAAATAGAGCTGCCAGAGAGGGAATTTGACTTTCTTCTCCCACAATGCTTTTCAACTATCCAAGTGCACAAGCCTGCAGTTGGATAAAGTTTCCAGAGTGTGGGGCAGAATCATCACAACTGGCACTCTAACAGACTTCATCAGCTCCTTTACTTTCTCTTACTGTTTGGAACCAAAACATGGGGAGGATATGCATGTCTTCCCTCCACTTAAACATTCTCACCCCTACCTCCTCCTCCCTCTGAGGACACATGAAAATGACCCAAATTAAACCAAGTATAGGTTCAGCAGCACCAGTATGCCCCGTTCTGAGACGAGAATCATACATATTTCTTTGAAAAGCATTTTTCCACATCCGATATAACTACACTTGTCTGTATACACTAGATATCATGATTCATTTGTCGGACAAATATCTAATTAGTCTGCTAAGTAGGTAGTCATATGGCCACAGAGTGAGACAGCTACTAAAAAAGTAAACTAGTTATTTGATCTGCAGTTCCTGGAAAAGTCAACCACTCTAACAGACACCCAGCTGCTGAGACAGCTTGTTGATAGCTGCTGGAACAGTCAGCCACACTGAAAGATAATCAGGTCAAACTGTGATTGAATCAGTCATCCGTATAATAATTATAATAACCATTAAGTCCACTAGGCAACAGGTGAATTCTGCTCAACACAATGACAAGCATATCCAGTAAATTCAGCACTTGAGTGACACAACCTTTATCCTCAACACTGCTTCATTTTTTTTTTGTTTTTAATCTAATATCTTGCTTTTGCTTCTCATTGTGAGTACTTGGTGACATCTTACCCAGAGAGGTTCAGTTTGGCCTGATTATTTGGTAATAGAATATTTCCAAGAAATACGGTTTTGCGTGAATAAAACAGCAGCATTTGCCAAAACCTCGCCTTTTTGTTTAATCACTGGCAGCTTTCTCTCTGATAACCTGTTTACTTGTCAGTTACTGGTGAAGGCCCCATGTGACTCACCACAGGTGAACAGAGCAGGCATTCATCTAATTTCTGAAGTTATTTACAGGACCTCAGCCAGTTTCTGATTAAAGCACTCTGATCTACCTACCCAATCCACTGAGGGGGGTCCAAGCTGGATCCACGAAACATACTGTACCTGCACAGTGAGGTGCTAAACAGATGTGGATGGAGTGATAAATTTTAAGGTGCAATGAG
The DNA here is from genome assembly GCA_037833715.1 of Toxotes lorentzi. Lineage (NCBI taxonomy): Eukaryota > Metazoa > Chordata > Actinopteri > Toxotidae > Toxotes > Toxotes lorentzi. The sequence goes on from JBBMJY010000018.1 coordinate 18,092,135, forward strand.
GAATGGCACAGAGTGACAGTTTTATTAAGTTTTTCTCTTGTCGTTTAACTTGAGCTGTACTTTCAGACCGTGGTACAGTACTGAAGAGGCCCTTTGGATGAGAGGTGAAACATCTTCAAGAACCCCAGGCAAGTTCAGTTACTTACATATAGGACAGGACTGTACATCAGAAGCACTGCTTCATTTTATCAGAGGATAAAGAAGGAACTAAAAAGCAGAAGATCTCTCCATCAAGACCCAAATCCCCCTTTGTGTGACTAAATCCATTATTCTGGAATAAGCCCATTCAAAACAGAAGATAATGCCAGCCCCACCATTTCAGATACCTCAAAGTTGTTTGGAAGAATGTTTAATTCGTTTTGTTTAATGGTGCACTCTAATCAGCTTAGAGGATTGGTGCTCTTTTGCTGACAAGGTCAATGTGCATTTCTTCCACAAGGGGGCCTTTTAATCTGAGATACTGTAGTGTTGCTCTGTACTGTAATGTACCGTACACTGAATATTGGTCCTCTTTGTAAACACGCGTTCTCTGGTTGAGCACACACACTTTCACACTGCATTTACCATGATGCACACAGCCTCTCCTCAAGTAGCAATGAATTGCACTCTATCACTCACACACACAGCATAGCTATTCTGTACTGTATACAACACTATGTTTCACTTTTTCCAGCCCTCACACACACCTCTCTGTGTAAAGGATTCATATTCATGGACGCACATCGTGAATAACTCCAACCACATGACAAACATGCCGCAGTGTGTTTGGTTTTCTTTTTTATCTATTTAAGAGTTATCACCACCATATGTGGCCTACAGCATATTAACTGTAGCTCCTCCAGAACACTGTTCTTTTGTCCGCCCATGCAGGTAGCCGTCTCCGTTGGCCCAGTGACCTGCTTCCTGCCTTCCTAAGCTGCCCTGATCATGGCCTAAAGTATTCTCTCCTCAGCTGGAGCTGGTCTGGATTACAGATACCTGCAGAGATTTATTAAGGTGGCTTTTCTGGTGGCAGCAAACCTTAATAGCAATATGGACTAAACCTACATGTTGAAAGAGAATGAGGAAAACACATTGCCGTCAGGTGAAAGAAAGTGAAGCAGAGAGAAAGAGATATTGTATATTCACATTAAAGGAACCCTGGGGATCTTTTCACCACTAGTAATGCTGTGGAGCAATGTTTTTATGAGTGTGTTCAGATTACCATGGGCGGTGGTAACATGCCAAGAAAGAAACAGTAGCAGTGTGCCAAGGTAAGTAGAAAACTGCATCAGAATAAACAGTAAACAGAAAAGATTTAAAAAGAAGCCAAGACTGTCCTTCAAAAAGAAAAAGCAACAACAACAGCATTACGACTCTTGCACAACGGGGACAAAAGACCTAATAGTCTGATGTTGGCAGGGTTGAATTGGTCGAACAAAACATCTGACTCTGACATGAGAGATGACTGAGAGTTTTTCCCTTTCCTACTGACAGTTAATGTTGGTTTCTTTTAACTATGACAATATATAACCTAACCCCAACACTAAAACTTTTTTGTGCCTAAATCTAACCTAACTTTGACAATGGTGTCAGAAAACAACTTTCTTTTTTTGGCAACAGCTCTGTAACAACCTCGGAGGCCATTAACAAATGATGAGACCCTTAGCAGCAGCAGCGTTACAAAGAGTATATTTTTGTTTTTAATTTTAAGAACTTTCCAATTATTTTAAAAAGAAAGAAATGTATCCAACATGTTCGAGAGGCCTAAAGGATACACACAATGTGTTTTTATTGAGAAACAAAGAATGTAGAGTACCTTTAAAATTTTAAAGTAAATTAAAGGATTTAAATCCAGTAGGGGGCAGGGGGAACAAATTAACAAAAAATTTAAATGATAAATTATCAGCTTGTCAAGCTCTTATTCACTAGTCCAATAATCTGTCTATCTATCTGACGTAGATCAAACAAGGCAGACTTTATAGAAACAAAGCATTGTTTGAGGCATTAAGAATATCTGTTTTGAATTAGTTTATTTAGAGGTTTTCCAAGAAGAAACAAATACATGAGAGTGACACAGCCTACAGTACCACTCTCCCTCATTATATCAAGCATGATGAGTCTACATAATTGTATTCAAAGACACTTTAATACATGATTTAAAACTTATTGGTTGTGGTTGGTTCCTGGTTGTCTGTCTTTCAGATGCAGAGAATAAAATTTACAGGACAAAATCCTAATATCAAAAACACCAGAACCTGAAATTAAATCCACTCATACTTGTATTTCAGGGTTGCATTTGCCCTCCTTCAATTACTGTGCATTTGATCTTTGATCATTAAAAGAAACCATCAGTCCACTTACCCACATGTTACTTGCAAAAAGGAGAACTGTGCAGCTCTTACAGAGGTGCAGCAGTGTAGTCTGGTGAACATGTGGGGAAACTTCAGCAAACTAAATCTCTAATCTCAACTGTTGTCAAATGTCATCTGGACCATAAATTCAATCCTAAAGTCAAGATAAGGCTGTTAACTTATGAAAACATAGAATAGATAACCAAAACAGTAATGAGTGTCATTACCGATCAGGCCTTCTTGTCAGTAATCTTCTTTTATTATCTTCTTTTTACCTCTGCTCTCCAGCTGATTAGGAATCAGATATGAAGTATGCACGTGTGGTGAGATTTTTTAGAAAATTTCTACATGGCAGTGATGTGACCAAATTTGTATATTTACAAAGTATCCCATTAACTCTGTGTGAACTGGTTGTTATGTAAAACCAAATTTTATTTCTGAAATCTGTGAATAATCTGTAGATATGCAGATTTCATTCAACCTACCCCTGACTTTTGCTCTAATAAGACAGCCCTCTTTCATTTTTTTTGCCAGCAGTAATTTTTACTATTCAGAAGGGTTTCTTCGAAATGTTCCTCTATCTGGGGCATCAGAAAACACCTTTAAACTGCCCTCAGCAGGTCAGCCAACTGCAGAGTCCCAGTCTCCTTTTAGACCCCTGGAGCCTGCTCAGTGTGGGGGAGTCTGTAAACAAATCTGCCATCACCTCTCTCTCCTCTCTCTATTTTGGTGTCTCTCTCTCTCTCTCTCCACCATAACTAATATGGCCTTCTTCTCATTCTTCCTCATCCTTACTTTATCCATTACTAGTATTTGCTTCAATCCTTGTGTTTTTCCCCCTTAATCACCTTTACTCAGCCCTGAAGGAATCCAGCTCCTCCTACCTTAATTTCACCCCAGATATACGCTAAAGTTGGCTCCCACATCTTGTTTCTGTTGCTCTGTCCCTCTACTGCTTCACCTGCATTCTGTCCTTAATACATCTACCTTTACTCCTCCATTTCTTAAATTATTTTAACCTGTGCCTTCACCTCTTGCCTTCTGTATCCAGCCCTTTCCCATTTGTCCTTCTTTCCCAGTTGAATCTCTTTTCCTGTCTCACAGTTGGTACCATCCCCACATTCTTTTCCCCAATGAATTTCTACCTCCGATTTCTAACTCTAACCCATACTCTCACCACCCCCTGTTTAACAGACCCCAACCTTAAGTTTCCTTTTCTTCACGTCTCTCCTTAGGCCCCCTCCTCTCCTCCGGCCCTCCTCTTCTAGTCCTCCCAAGATCTCATAACACACTCTCCACCACTTTCTGTCCTTCTCTATCCTATTTCTCTTTACTTTAGACCTCAGGCTTCATGTCCGCCTAAATTAGCTTCCTGCATTAACCCAAACCAACCCCCATCTCTCCCTTATAGTCATTCTAATTTAAGTCATAAGTGCACAACTCTATTTTAAAAGTTTCACAGGATGCACTGCAACTTACAATGCAAATAATCCTTATGAATAAGCAAAGAATAACTACAGAGGCCAGTTGACAATTGCAAAATCATGCCACTAAGGGACAGAATATGGGCATCAGCCTGGTCTCACCAAATGGCTCTTGGATAACATGCCAATTTCCTTAAGTAATTTCAGGTGTTATCACTACACATTTTTTTGCCTTGCGTTTGTCACATATTTTCATATGGCAAAAGCAAAGTTCCTATAACTGGGAGTATATTAAAGTTTTAAGGCTCACATACGCATTGCTTGCAATAAAAATGTTTGTTTGACCACCTTAAAATACCTGTCTGACAGGAGGAAGTAAACTTATATTTCACCATCCTAATATGCCTCCCTCCATCTCTTTTCTTTTTCTTCAGTTCAAAATACTTGTCCCTTATGGGGCAATTTGAAGCATGCCGGTATGAACACTGAAAATAGTTAATAGAAAACAGTTATAGTGACGCACCTAAAAATAATCTAAATATACAAGAAGATAGTGCAGAGATTAAGAGAAAGAAAAAAAACAGCTGAAAGACACAAAGGTTAATGCCGTGTTCAGCACCATGAAGGTACATTAAGTCAAAATGTTCTTCACTGTCATGTCTCTGCCGCTCTATTCTGTATCCATTAGCCATACACAATCCTTCCCTCTTCTCTCCCTCCCCTCCTCCTTCTCTCCCCCAAATCCCCTCTTCCCTTCTCCTCTCCGCAGTCCTGCCATCTCTCAGCATTCCTCAGGTCTGCCACACAGAGCCCCATTGTGTCAGTGGGTTAGGGAGGGAGCACACAGTCCAACCTCTCACCATGTGCTGCTGCTGGACTCACCTTAGGAGACCACAAACTACTGTACAGCCTTTTCACATACACATACACACACACACACACACACACACACACACACACACACAAACACCTTGCCTCTTTCTGCCTCCATTTCCTCCTTCGTTCCATCACTCTCCTCCATCTCCCATACTTTCACTCCACCCTTCATTCCCTTTTCTTCCGCTCACACTTCCACTGCTTTTGGAAACCGGCCACCATCAACAGGCTTTTTTTTTTTTTAACCAATGTTTATAACCAAACAGCCCTGCTCAAAAAGGCTATTGATGAGACTTAGAGGTTTCAAAGCAAGAGAGCAAGCAGACCCTCAGGAGGCGGGGGAATGGAAGGAAAGAGTGAGGGAGGGGAGGCATAAGTTGAGGGGCCATGTTCTCCTGTATAAAATACCTAAGGTGCCAGTGTGAAGACCTCCACCCTGTCTTGCCACTCAATCTGGGTTGGTAGTTCTTTAAACAGCACAGAAGGGAAATTAGCCAAGAGAGGGAGGTTGATCTGGCTAAAGTCTGTATTGTAGAGCACCACAATGGTCTGCCCTGCTGCTAATCAACGAGATTTGCTTTTAGTAACTTTGATATACCTATTATACTCCTGCTTTAACTGATCTTTAGACCACTTGGGGGCAGCAGAAACAAGCTTAAAAAACAGCACTGACTCATTATCACCGTATAAAGTTAACAAGGTGAATTTATTAGCGAACAGCTGCTTATATACACATCCAGAAATCACATAAGAACTGCATTATCATTCATTTGTAGTCAGATTTGTTGCCACCTGATGAATGTAAGTCAAATGTTCAATCGGCTTTTAGCTCTGTTTTAGTCTCCACCAACTGTTGAGTGAGAGTGCTTTAGCTGAAAATGTCAGCATGGCCAATAAATTTGCCTGTCTGTCGTTTGGTGCTAAGCAGTGGCTCAGTAGATTTTTAGAGCCTTTTTATGCTGAAATCAGCTGCCTGCAGTGACCGGAACCAGGAATGCTACAAGAGCAGTGAAAATGAACCAAACAGTGAAGTTGCATTCCAGAAAACCAAAAAGAATGAGTTTAACTGAAATGCTCCACAGAGCGAAGGGGAACTCCAGAGACTGGTGATGATAATCTGTGAGTTTGACAGCAAGAGCAACACCTTTCAGCTACATGTAGCCAAAAGCAAAGATGATTATAGTGTTGATTATTACAGGATGATGACATATGTGAAGAAGGCATGACTGAACTTATGTAATTTTAAGCTGGAGGTGCATAAACACCAAAGTAAAAAGCGATTTTAGAACGAGAGCCAGGATGTAGATGAAGCCAGACAGAGGGTAAAATGCAAAAGGGCAACAGAAAAAAAAAGATGAATTGCATTCAAATATGAAATATAAAGAGAAATTTTGTTCAATCATTGGTTTCTTCTCTTATAATCTTGTTTACAGAATGTAAGGCATATTCAAATCCCTTTAGGCTGAGTACAAGGGGAACACTGCAAACTTTTTGTGGTGCAAGAATTGACCCATTTCATCAGCCTCAAGGTTAATGAGTTCAATTGGACCCATTTGAGAGATTATCACGTGTGACTCAGAAACATAATTCTGTAAGACTCTGAGGGTCCAGAAGGGCCAACAGTCTGAACAACACTGTTGTTTTCTTGCAAAGAAAATGCTAAATATGTTATATACCCATAGCCACTTGTTTCTGTGTAGATTAAAAGAAGTGTGTAGAGCCAGGGCTGCATTACTAGCTATTTCAGTCTCCAGTACAATGAAAAGGGGCTATAATCTACAATATAACTCCACACACATGCACGCTTTGCACACTCAGCCCGAGTCTGAGAGTTCAGCATTCCTGAGAGGCTTAGATGCCGGCTGAAAAGAATGAGCAGCCACATAGAGGGATCTCCTCACGAGATAGAGAGCCATGTGGCCTGCTCTCAGCCAGATTACAGAGTCCACCAGAGCACTCGGCATGACCTGAGGACTGGAAGGATAGAGCAGAGAGCAAAATACAGTGGTATCACTTTTCAAAACAAGCAGATTAGTGTGTGCATTTACAGTGTGTCGTTCTAATCATTTACTTCTGCTGTATAATGCTTTCTGTAATATGTGCAGAAGGTCAAAGACTAAAGAAGCGATGTATTGGTAAGGTAAAGGACTGACGGGGAAGAGGTATTTACATGACCATTTCAGTTGATTTATATTAGCAGTATAGCGAGGAATATCTAAAACAAAAAAAAATCTACACATTATCTTTCATTTATACCTTTACTGTGGGAAAAGGCATTTTTACAACATTTAGCTGACAAAATTAGCTACAAAATAGAAGGGCAGGGCCGCAGACTGTGGAAAAACATGTAAGTAGCACCTTTGACTTCATCAAGAGGTTTTCAAAGGGATGATCTGAAGCTTTGGATTTTGATTTACTGCTCAGCACCATCTTTGCCACCATTACTGGGGCCAGAAAAAAGAGATTTGGTTAAAGGGGCAGAAATCAGGGTGGAGATGAGGTAAGATGGTAATTACCATGACTCTGATCAAGCAAACACAACCTTTACACACCCTGTTACTGACACCACAGCTGGAAAGACTCAAAGAGTGTCACCTCTTGTTTAAAGCTCAGTCTCTTTAGATAGACCTTAAATACAATTTATCATTATTTCTGGCCCCAAAATCAGTTAGAGACATAAAATCAGAGGAAGAATTACAAATCAGTGTTTGAAAACAGGTTTTTGCTTCATGTACCAGTAAAACTTGGAAGGTGCTAGAGCCCAACATTCATCAATAGGGATGACAACATGATGTCAGCACTGCTCTGCAGAAACACAGAGCGTATAAGAGAAGTGCACGGCTGGACACACATAACAAGACTCCTTGTCCAAGAGGGCACAGAGCCGAGGAAAAAGCCCAGGATCTCATTCGGGTGTGAGGAATGTACGTATTTGGGAATGGTCTGGTGTCTTGTATGTGTGAGTGTGTGTCTGTGTGCCAATGCCTTCCTGTATGACTAAGCGTATGTTTGTGTGTGTGTCAACGTGCACATGGGTGTGTGTGTGTGAGTAGGTGGGGGTCAGGAGTGCACCATTGTGACCATGCTGGCTTTTATTGATTCAGCTGGTGTGAGACCATTGCAAAAGTCAGACTTGCAACAGGCCAGTGTCCAAAGGACTTCCACCACAAAATTTACTGCATGACTCCATCCTGCGCAAACACGCTCTGTGGCAGAAGTGGCCATTGGTGGAAAGTTCACCTAAATTTTAACTATATTATGTTCAAGTGTGAACCACAGCTAGATGTGGACAAGAGCTAAGAAAATTGTCTTTCCATTTTCTAGAGGTTGTGTTTCTCTGCTACAGAATCTATAAGGCAGATAGATAGATTATACTTTATATAGATTATAGTATTTTAAGTTGCACATAATCTATACATCAATGTAAAACAAGACAGGATAAATTTTTAAAAAAAGATGCGGCAGAAGTAGTCAAAAGCTACAGCCACTTATTCACCTCAAGAAAAATAACTAAACTAAAATATAAAACATGATCTAAGAATAATGTGTGTGTGTGTGTGTGTGTGTGTGTGTATAAAAGAATCATCATTACTACATCATCAGTAGTTAATTAGACAGCATGAATGAAATTTCCTTAATTCTCTTGTCCCTTCAATCTCATTAAAATGTTCAAAAAATGGCAAGCTCTTGGTAATGTGTACTTTTGCATTGCATATCTGTACACCACAATATTTGAGGCAAAACCAGTCGCTTTATATGAATAAATTAAATTATATAAATTTAACTAGCAACTGAAATAAAACTGAAAAACTCAGAGCCAAAAAAACTAAAGAGAAGAGTTTTCCAGATTTAACTATATACAATGATGCCTAGTAATATTGTGTACACTGTCTTCTATTGATATGGCAAGGTGCTTCATTAGAACTGCATGGATGAGCATTGAGCAGAACTACACAGTGAATCTATACACACAGGTCTGCAAAGGCATGATATATACAGGGATCAACAGTAAGATACTAAATAGGTTGACAATAAGGTCAAAGCACTGGCTTTGACCTTTGATCTTTGAAAATGCTATATTTTTGGGAGAATGAGGTCAAGGCTGAACTGATCTGGTATACCTTTGAGGATTTTTTTGCCTTTTTTTTCCAACCATTGATCCATTTTTCTGTCTTTTCTCTTGCAGGGGCACAGCAGCTGTACTGACAACAGCCAACTGTGGAGTGCTTTGTACCACAGCTTTTTAACAGAGTGATTCCAGATGAAAGCCAAGATGAGCTGAGGTGGGGAGATTCCTTCACAGCTTTTCAAGAGGCCTGACAGCTCAGACCTGGAGAGCTGTGAAGCTCTGCTGCCCACTCAGCTTGTGTGGGTGTGAGTTGGTGTGTAGAAAGTGTACAAGACAGACAGAAAGACGGAGAGAAATTAACAGATAGACGGGCAGAGACAAAGACTGAAAGAAAATAGCCCCTGGGGAAAAAGCTAGTTTGTTTACTGATCACAAAACCCTTTCAGCCTATCCAGTGCAGCGACACTGATGATGTCCCACAAGGGGATCTCTGTCAAGGACAGAGAGAACCCACAACTCTTCTGTTTTTCATTAACACTCGAGGTTACCTTTTTTCTGTCTCTCTAACACAGTCCAGCTTGAGGCACCGGGAATCAATTCATCTTTCCAGCACTCAGGCACAGCGCTCAATGTGTCTTTGTTTTCCAGAAGAGAACTGTCCTCCTTTTCTTGAAATGGGGGTCTGTTTCTTTTGGGCAAACTCCCTATCAAATCCATCTCCAATTCAAAGCTGTCCCAAGAGTTTATCTATTTTCCACAACAACTGTTTAGTCTCTCTCTCTTCACCATGCCTCTCCCCACTTCTTTCCTTTTTCTCTCCCTCTCTTTCCTCCTGGATGTATGTTGATCCCATGATTCATGGTTTTTGGCCAGGAGCTGCAGCAGTGCAGTTATATGTGGAACATTCCACTTACAGCCGCAGACACTATTTGCCCTGTGATTATGCAACTCTATTATATCCCACAACACAGCTAAAATAATCAATATTCTTAATATTTATTAGCATTTCTGATAAATATGTAGTGTTGCAAAGAAATGTGTTGGTCCATATAATCAAGTTTAATGCCAGCAAATAATTAGCAACATATTCCTTAATTTAAAAATGTACCAAAAAACTATGGCCATATTTTTTATGTAAATATTCAACTAGCAGCTGGCTAACTTAGCATAGTGTAAAGGCCCAAAACAGGTGGAAACAGTAAGTCTGGCTCTGTCAGAAGGTAAGAAAAAACAAAAGCATTACTGTCACAGTGAGGCTGCCAGACAACCACCAGAGACTCCAGAAAGTTATTATGCCCGACCCAGAAATAGTCCAGCACATAACCCCACCCCTTAATGCGACTAGTAGTTCTTAAAATGATGTTTTTGTCAGGATTAAAGGGGAAGTCCACACATTTTACAAATCACAGTCTATTTACAGGTCTCGGCCAGTACTATTGCATATGAAAAAAAGTTGTGTAATGTATTTTGCGGCTCCAGGTGAAGCTGCACAAAATCCGACAAAGTGCCTCAAGTCATGTCACTTGAGTCAGCATCAGTTTGATATTGAACAAAAAAAATCTTGGGGTGTGTAGCCAGAAAAAAGTTAACAAAGCTCGGTAGCCTATTCCTCATTTATGTTTGAGGCTACTAGCTGCACGCTATATTAGCTGCTAGTAGCATATCCCATCTGAATCTCCGACCAAAGTGTTAGGGTTGTATTGCAATTCCATTGTGGGTAATGTAGGCACAAGTTTTGACAAGGAAGAAGAATGTGAAGAATAAAACAGATGATATCTTTTGTTCTTCAGCAATGCTAAATCAGTCAAGTACTCTTTTAAACAAATCGAGCTTTAGAGGTGCTGGCAGGCAGATATTGTTACCACTGGACAGAGCCAGGCAAGCTGTTTTCTCCTGCTTCCAGTCTCTATGCTAAGCTCCCTGGTGGTAAGCATAGGCTCATATTTACCATGCTGACAGACATGAAAGTGGTATGAATATTCTCTTCAAACTCTCAACAAGAACACAAATAAGCGTATTTCCAAAAACAGCATAAGATTAAAGGCCCACATTCTGAAGTCTCTCATTTCTTCTCTTGCCAAAACTGAGATTTTCATGTAAAACTGACATCTACATGATTGCTATATGAGCCTTCCTGTTTAAAAGGGCACTGAATGACTGGCATCGACTGAACACACACACCCCCAACACGTAACGTCAAGGAGAAAAAAAAATACAGGCACTCCTTGACTTAATGGCATGTTTTCGGTCAAATGTCTGTCATCTGAAACGCTGGCATGCCTTAACCCCACTATTACCCCACTAAAAAGGAGACTCTGTGATTGGTGGATTACCCGACCTACTGTAGTCTCTGCTGCATGGCCCTATTATCACATATACTAGAATACTTGCCACATTCAAAAGCGGGTGTACCAGTGGCTGTGGAGCTTTTTATAGGTCCCCCTGTGTTCAAATAAAGTTTGGTTCACTTGGTTGGACAACACTGAAAAGAAAGTAGCCATTTATATGTGTATAGTATACAGTCTGTGTGTGCATGAGTGTGTGTGAGCTGGCTGGTGTGTGAAAGACAGAGAGAGGGAGAGAGAGACAGATGAAGGGAGAGGGTGGGGAGTGTCTGAATCTGTGTGCATGCTTGTATACTGTATGTTCCCTGCAACTCGACACCAATTAATCTTACTGACGGCCTTATAATTATTACCAAATGTAGGTGTGGTAACTTAAATCTCGGGTCCCTGTGACTTCCAGTCACATGACGGGTAATTTTCTGGTTAGAGAGGTGGTGGTCTCGATTTGATATTTTTCTGTTCCGTCACCGTAATTAATAGCTTCAGCACGATAAACAGGGCTTTGAAAAAAAAAAAAGACGCAGAGGAAGGATACATACATAAGATTATTCTAGAAGAGAATGGAGGTATAGGACATGGAGACATTTTTTCTTCAGCTGTCATATTCCACAGTCCTGGGCTTCTTCTGAGTGACCCTGCGCAAAGTTTATCACTGCAACCTGTCAGAGGAGGACCATCGGTCAGGAGAACCCAGCTTGCTCAGGTCAGCTTATGCAGCTGTTGCTCTAAAAAGAAGGGGCGGGACCAGGCCGGGTTTCTCCGGGGGTTCCTGAGGGCAAGAATGTGGATGGGAGAAAGGGAGCGTGGTGATTCAGCTGAGTTCAGCAAAAGACTGCAGCTGCTGTCTTCTCTGTTCCTACCTGGACACTGAACTTCAGACAACATCACTAAACATGTAATTGTTATTCATATTGGCTGTTTTTCCCCCTTGTGCAGCCTTGTACATAAAACTGTAGGGCTGAAACAATTAATGGACAAAATGTTGAAAAGAAAATATATTTGCAACTATTTTGACAATTGATTAATTGTCTCCGTCATTTTTTTTTAAGCAAAAATACCAAACGTTTGCCGGTTCCAGCTTCAGGAATGTGAGCCAATAAAATATCTTTGTGTTTTGGACTGTTGGCTGGACAAATCAAGACATCTGTCGACAATGGACATCTTTCATAATATCTTGACATTTAACAAGCTTAACAATCCGCTGATTAATTGATAAATAATCACCCGATTAATAGGCCCTTCTACTACGTGTCACATTTGGCGCACATTGCTGTCTGCCAATCTTTTTTTTTTTTATCCTGCCACTAGAGGTCGCCTAAATTAGATATTTTCCGAACCTACATGTCAGACCTTTAAAATCAGACTGAAACATAAGTTAAAGTGTTTTTATCTTTTGTAACGTGAGGTATTTGAAATCTAATATGTGAGCACAGTATAATTACAGAAGGTATTTAAATCAGATCCTTCAAATTTGACTGGATCATTCAAAAGTGGGCATGGCTTACCAAATACAGTGTGTTACAGAGCTGTTTACCCCTCCCTCCATTTACCCTCAGCCACACTGTGAGATCAGCACAGGAGGAGGGAGAAGTGAATAAAGCACATCGAAAGTTTTTGCTAAGGAGATCTGAACACAAGCCTCTTTTTGACATATATCTAACGAAACTGTAAGATAACTCAGTAAGCGTGGAGCTTGGAGAATGTTTTTTTTTATTATTATTTTATTGTGGCCAAGAAGTAACGATTTCTCAGTTGCTGTATTGTTTAAATTAATTTTTTCAACATAATGTATTGACATAATCAAATTCCAGAGTGTTACATTATCGTCAATTATGAAACTACGTGCCCTCGGTCGTCACCATGAACAACACAAACTTCTACTCAAGTCAAATCTCTTCACCACCTCCAAGATTTCACCACCTGGTTTCATCTGCAGGACCACTCAGCTCCCATAAATAGGCCTATTCATGTGCTTAACCTACACTAGATCTAGTGCAGGAAATTAGCTCCATACGTGCAGGCCACAGAGACTCCACAATACAGTACCCCCTCACAAATATGGCCTCCAGTGTTTTGACTGTGTCACAACCATCAATTATGAGATGCATATCAAGCAGGACATGTTTTTGATGTGCTAAACTGTGTTTCTTGTTGGACTGCCATGGTTAAATTTCTTCTGAACAACACATGATAGGAGTAGAAGGCATTTCTGTGTTCTCTTTTAAAATTTATTTTACTTAAACATAATTTCATAACCTAATTTAAGCTTGTAGTAAGTTAACGCTGAGAAGAACATTTATGACTGTGTTTGATTCTTAGTGCTGTAAAACTAACTTTACACTTGCACTGTTTGGACATCACTTCTGAAAAGTTGACATCTGACTTAAAGAACATTTTTCTAAAGTCTTAGGATGACAGTAACAGTATTTAATGTTATTGGCTGAGGTTTTAGGACTGAAGGGTGAAAAATATTTGTTTCCCCTAAGAAAAAATATCCACGAGGACAATAAATGCGCTGCCAGCATCTCTTTAAATCGTAGCAAGTGAATCACTCCCAGATGGATCTGCATAGATCACAATGAGGCAGTTTGTCACTCGCTCCTCCTCGCTGTCTTTGCTCTGATTGTTTGTTTGGCCTATTGTAATGGGAATTACACATCTTAGCACATCTGTCACTGATTAGCCTCTAAACATATATGTTCATGGCGCTGTCAGTGCCGTAATATCTTCAGTGAGAGTTAACATTTCCAAGAAAATTGGCCCCGCAAAGTAAAACTCCACATTTTATTCATTTTTTCCTCTTCTTTTTTTAATTGCAGAACATTCGTTAGTGTGGGCATTACTCTGCGGGGGGAGTGAATCAAATAAACACTTCTGAAAGCAATGCTGCACAGGTGGATCACATTCATGTGGGTTACATGTCTGTTCTGTTATTTGTTTATTTACTCAACATCATATATTTTGGTAATTTGGACACCAGTATGACTAATGTGAACATCCATATCAAAGAGTTGATTACCTCTTGGAATTCAAAATAATAATATGACCCACCTGTTTTGTTTTTTTTTTATATATAGATAACTACCTATAACTATCTATGTTAGATTATATATGAAGTCTGTGTCCGTGAGGTGTTAACTGTCACAGATTTTCAAGTCTGTCTTAAAAATAATAATCAGGTGCCCACATGAACACTGAAGCAGGCTTTGTTTTCTACAATCAATACTTTGTGTTCATACTGGCCAAGGAGAGTTCCGGTCCTTGTTTTGTGCAGATATATAGTCCAAAGTTCACCTAATACTTCTATCAGGCTTTAAACATCTGTGTTAGACAAACCAAATGGATATCTGTACCAAACTTAGTCTTTTTAGTACAAACTTTTGTCTTTTTGTTACTATGCCTCCACTGTAGCTCAAAGACTTGTGAAACTATCCTTTAAATTAAGTTTCTGTCCACGTATAATGCAAATTGTAACCGAAATCCCAGAAAGAAAATATAAATTCCTAACCCTAACCTCTTTCCATCTGCTGTTGCTCTGCGAATATTATGGGTTGGGTGCATCAACATAAACAGTTGGTGGTTGTAATTCTCAATTAAACCACTGCAGAAGAAGAGTTGACATACTTAAAAGAGCAGCAGTCAAACCTCAAACAAAAACAATATGGAAATAATGATGGAAATATGACATCGATGCTAGTTAGATTTTTTTATGACATAATCTGACCAGTGACGTTTAAGTCACATGGTTCAAGTACACCATGATTTATTCAGCCATTCTGTTTCCACTACACTTTGTCACATTTTGCTTTCACCAAAGATATTAATATGCTCAATATGTGCACGGATCCAGGCACTAAATGGCATGTAGAACACAGAGAAGGCTTCGTTCAGCAGCTACTCTGGACTGCAACGCGTTTCAAGCTTGGCACTCTTCCTTAGGCAGCATCTCATGGCTCTCTCCCCTTTTTCTGAGTACTTTGACTGCCCTGTTTGGGAAGCTTTTTCCTCCTCATTTTTTTTTTTTTTTGGATTTTATTGATACACCAACCTTTCCACCACAGCCAAGTGTAAAAGCTGTTTTGGCAATATTTTAACTTTTTTCTTGAAAATCTGGTGTTTTCACTCTGGTTTTTTAATGCATGAATTGAAAATGCACAACAGGTGGATGGGAATGCACTTTTAGACAGAATTCTAGAAGTCTCAGTAAAACAAGTTGTTCGAATAACTGAATTTAATTTTACAAAATATTTACATGTATCAAAAAGGACGAGCAGAGAGGGAAAGGAAGTGGGCAGAGGGCAGTTTACAGTTCAGCTAAGTAGCAGCTCTTCAGGTGGATTCTGTTGGAAATTTCAAGAGGACATGGAGAGCAGATGTGAGGGGCTGGCACAGGTGTGAGACCATAGGTCTCCACAGACACTTTAACACTCAAGTAGTCTTTCAGCAAGTGGCTTTAATACCATTCACAACAATGGATCCTAAATACACCATCCCAAAAAAATGAAAACACATCTTTAAAGAAACACATGATGCATATCTTTACTGTTCATTAGTTTCAGTGCATTGCCTAAAATACACTGAGTGAGAAATTCCCATTAACATTTAAGAATTTTAAAGTTTTTAATTTCTAAAGCATGTCAGTTATCTTTGGCTCATTGTATCAGTGTTGCAACAGGATACAATGTTCAGAGAACTAGAGAAATACAGAATTTTTTGGATGTGTTTGATGTATTGAACACAGCTAGCAGGAAACTCGACAGCACTGCCGAAAGAAAAACCTTCCCAACTCCCAAAGCTGGGCCTGTTAGAGAGGTGGGAACATTGAACACACTGATAGACAAACCAGACACTTTCAGAGAAAAGGAGACAGAGAACTTGGGAACAGAAAAATGAGTGGAGTCGAAGAGAAATACACTCAGTGAAAAAAAAAAAGATCAATCAAAGCTCCATGATTCTCTTGCTGTTAAAACTGTATTCCCAGTGGCTGTCAGCCAAGGCTACCTTCTTCCTACATACACAAATCCTGACATAAGTAACCCTGTAAGTGCATTTGTTTGTCTATCAATACTATTGAGGTCATTATTTGACGAGATATCCCACTCTTAAATGCTTAAAAAATACTTTCTTTTAAAAAAATATGTGAAGCAGTTCAATAATGTGTACGTCAGCATTCACAAATGCTCATGAAGTTTCCACTTCTTCCCCCCTCCTTCATCATCATCATCCTCCTCTCTCTTTCTCTCTCTCTCTCTCTCTCTCTCTCTCTCTCTCTCTCTGTGACTCGCTCACAGTGAAGGAGTCTCAAAAACACATGCCCGGACCACTGAAACCAAGCTCTTCCAGAGATTTGGACTATTTCAGAGCTCTCCCCACCCCCAACTCCTTGAAGAGATTTCCACAGATGCTGCCACATTCTACCGCTTTCCTCTATTTTCCTCTCATTTTCTGACTCTGTCTTTCTAACTCATCTGTACTATTAAGGTGGTCAATATGCGAAATCTGTCTATTCTTTGAAAAAAAAAAAATTTCTTGCTGTTGTATCAGTTATGTCTTTTTAAAGCGTATACCATAACTAGAGTAAAGGTTTAAAGGTTTTCTTTTTCATGACTCTTATTGTGAGTGTAACACTTTCTTTCTTTCTTTTCTTTTTTTTACTTGGGCTCACACTTTGGTGTCAACTGCTGCTAATTCAAATAGTGAGGGCTTTGTGCGAGACGGTCATTGACTTATGCAAACATAATTGGGCTGTGTTATTGACCGATGTGCTCAGAGCTAGACGGAGGGGTGTCTCTGAGTCTGAATCATCAGGTACACAGAGGTGGCAACTCAGAAACACACACAGGCCCGCAGAATGTCTGTATTCACACCCAAACACACACACACACACACACACACACAGATAATATGATGAAACAGAAATGAAAGTGCAACTTCTTTCCCCTCTTCTCCTCAGTGAAGATCATATTATATTATACATCAAATCTCAAAGTGTTCTTTTGTAGTAGTACTGCACTTGTTCCTATGTTGAAGCCAAAGTGAGACCTTTTTGATAACTGCATCTGTGGGAGACATGATAGCTATGAACGTTTTGAATTGGATAAGAGACTAGATTTTCAGTCACATGCTAATATCCATAACGAAGCAGAAGACGACATTTAACATCCTGTGCTAAACAGGAAAATACTAAGAACCCGCAGCAAAACATACACACTTACAAACATTATTAACCCATTTACTTTTAAGTTTGAAGCTCTCATGGCAATGTTCAGTATCAATACACCACAGTTTGTTTAGTGGCTACAGTTTATTTAGCCAAGCTGGAAACACATCAGACTTCTAGTTCCCAGCCTTTTTTCATGCTCCATCAATAAACATCCAAGTTCATAAGACTAGACTGTAGATTTATTGCAGCTAATGATGGGTTGCCCGCTGATTTAGACATAATGTAATTTGTGGTGCAAAAACTAAAAGGTCATCAGTTGTCACTTAAAGAAAAAGTTTAACGGTATTATTCTTAGAGTCAACAAATTCTATTAAAATACCAAAACCCACAATTAATTGATCATTAATCCATCTAACAAGCATTGTTTATGTAGTCAAAGCCTAATGTAGTTTATTTCTCTGTGCCATAGAGCTCACACGTCAGTGAGACACGCCACTGCACTGGGTGACATGTTCCTTTGTTATGGTGAACATGGGCACTGTTGATTATTTTGATTCAGTGCTACATACACCTTCCTACTGCTGTGAATACTTAAAAGTGCACCAAAAATTCACCTCTGTCTAAATTAATCTATTAATAATTTGGACAATAAAAGTTAGAAAATAGTGAAAAGTATCTGTCACAATTTTCCAGGTTTCATCTTAACATTGTTTGTCCAATAGACAGTCCACTATCCAAAGATATGCTGCTTGTATTCATGTGTAAGAGGCAGAAAGCAGTGAGTTTTGGCATTTTTGCAAAAAATGTTGCTGATTTATTTTCACTGGACAAATTAATTGACTAATCGTTACAGTCGTAAATGAAACCATATATTTGTGACTTGTTTTTAAAGATTGGCATCCTCAGTTGGACTGAAGGGGTTTGGCACTGAGTATCATAGACAGGTTAGGGATGTTGGAAAGTATTTAGAGACAGCCTAACACATAGTTGGTTTTTCTCTTTCAATGCGATTTGTTGACAATAACAAAGATATCGAATACCGCCAACCTAAAACTATAAGGTGGCAATGATGTATGAAATGACAATGGGGGAGGGGTCACTCGTAGTGATGAATCTATTTTAGTATAATCAAATCTGTAGCTCAACTTGGCTTTATGGAGCCAGGTGGTAGAGACCAAAAACAAAGCTATATACTCTAAAATAGAGTGAATATTGGACAACTGCAAATGAAAATTTGCTAATGAATTTGCCATAGTAACTTAAATGGTAATGATATGTCAGTGTTGTATTCACAATTTGTTTCCACTGCCACCAAGTCGCCAAAATAATCAGTTATTGTTGGAAAGTAATATTTGAGTATTTGTAAAACTGAATGAAATTTGTGGTAAATTTAAACAATGTGAGTAATGGGGGTAGTAAAGTCTAATGGCTGTCCCCATTTGGCCCTGTAGTAGAAACCAGGCTGTTTAAAATAATGTTATTATGGCTAAAGACAGTCTGACAACTTCACATTCAACCCTGCTGGTGATGTAATGGCTTTTGTTATTTCAGTGGCAATCTCACATGGCCTTAGTTAAAGCTCTCCCTGCTGTGTGCACCTCTCTCTCTTCATTATCCATCTCCTTCCCACTCTCAGGGTCCACCCTCTCCTCCTCTTTCAGCTGTCCCCTCCCTCACTCCTGCATTCCATCTTTCCCACCCACCTCACCTCTCCTCACCCTCTCCTTCATTTTCTATTTTTCTGCAACTCCCCTCTCTGTCTGCCTCCCTTTCTTTCTTTCTCTCTCCTCTTTTTTTCCCTATACTCTCTGATTATCTTTCCAGACAGTCCTCATTCCTAAACAACGACAGACCTATATTCACCGACTATTCCCATAATTTTCTGCCTCTATAAAGGTCTTCAGGGTGAATCCTAATAGGCACAGCAGACTGAACTTCCTACAGCTGTAATTTGTCAACACATCATAACTTCACAGAAAAGAGATGCCAATACAGAACAAGGAAATTGCAAATTTTTGGAAGACAATCAATGTTTATTGCAAGCAAACATCCTAAATTTATGCAACATGTCATTGTGAAAAAATCCTAAACTTTAAAACATAATGAGAAAGTTGTTAAAAGGGTAAAAAGATTTTTCCGGGCCTTATGTTGGCAGGAATTAATCCTAATCTCTCGGTCTTGGGTGCTCGTATGACACATTTGATACCTCAAGTGCCAGTGTTTATTTTCTCATCCTGTCTGCAGCATTGGGGACTCTGTCACCCTTAACCCCTCACCCTGTTGGAAAGGGGTACAGGTCTGTCAGTTCAGCCCAAAGAAGCTCTGAAGAAGTGATCAAATTCCAGGACACTGCAACCCATCTCTTTTCCTGGCATAACTGTGGTTTGCACGTCTGAAACAAAGCAATGTTTTGTCTGGAGTCACCGTCAGCAATTCTTAATACTTTAACCATGCATGCAAACTCACAGGCACTGAGATGAAAATCAGGAAATATCAAAACTTCTCACAGACACAGGGTGTCATTTGCTTGGGAGTCGTCTTCAAAGAGGTCTCTTCAAAGACATCTGTGGGTTGCTTACTGAAAGAGATTGTACACACGTACAGAGCAACACCTCTGCTCAACAATACCTCACATATCCATGCACTGAGACCATGAAACAGCATATACACTCTTGTCAAGCGGCAGTATGTTATTGGTTTTACAACTGTGGACAAATTTTCAGTCCACAACACACTGCCCGATGTAGCCGGACCAGCCACTTACTACAAACAATAACTAAATAAGAAGCAACAACTGATTTTATGTCTCCAGCCTATGAATAGATAATTGGTAGTTTAGTGATCCAGAGTCTTTGATCCGCGGGTTGCACAAGGTTTATGGGCAAGCCACAAGATCACAAAAGGAAAACAATTATAATTTGCCAGGAATTTCTCTATACATAGTCAGACACAAGCTTTTTGTGCAGTACCAACCGCACAAAACGTCTGAGACTATACAAAATTACAAGTTGTTCAATTTTCATGTACTATGGAGTACGGATTACATGAAAAATACAACACTGATTTTATATTTAGGTAAAACAAACACATTTATATGGTTTAGAAGTAAATGAAAGCTAAAAGACCATAATTAAGTATGCCTCAGCTTCTCTTTTGACCACATTTTACCCTTATAGCTGAATTAGCTGTTAGAGTGTTTAAGTCAAATCATCTTTGACCAAAAAAATCTATTTCACAACTCACTGTATGTTCTTTTGCAGACTTGAACGGAGACACCTGCAGGTTTCAGTGATTCACATGCGGAGTGTAAAACAGGATCTACCACTGATCTGTGGTCAGTTATATACTTGACTTGAACCCGGACTCATTAAATGAACCTCTAAAACAAACTAACTTGCAGTATGGTGTCCGTCAGGTTGACCTGAGGGACAACCACAGTTCTCCATAGATGGCTAAGAGACTGAGAATGGCATTAATGCTGCACGCTCAGGCTGCACCAGCTGCTCCTGTTTCCAATAAAGTGTGAGAGGGGTCAAAGCTCAAGACTCACAGGTCACAACCTGCAGAGGGGTGAGGACCCTACATAAATGATGCAACCAAACTGCCCGTTACCATTTATATATAGCTAGAGTTGTAGCTACAGATAACAAGTAGCTCTTCATGGCATGAGTTCTCAGTTAGCTGCTGTGATTTATAACCCCAGTTACATGTGACAGGTTTAGACCAGGGACAAGTGTCTGTCTAGCACAAACTGTGGACTGATGAGAAGATCAAGGCTGTTTGGTTTGGCCATGTGTTCCCTCTGTGAACAGAAGTGGCCTGGAAATTATCATATTAAAGAGAATATAGGAAAGGTTGTTACGGCTGCAGCCACTGCAGCTTAAATTTAGAGGTGTTTAAGTGTTGTTTTAACAAGGAAAATAATGGTCAGCAGTGGAATGTGACTAAGTACATTTACTCACCCACTTTACTTGAGTACAGTTGAGGTACTTGTACTTTACTTGAGTATTTACATTTTCTGCTACTTTATACCTCTACTTCAACACATTTCAGAGCAAAATACTGTATTTGTTATTCTACTGCATTAATCTGACAGCTGTAGTTACTTCATAGATAACAATTCTACTTCCAAAAACATATGATGAGCATATCAAATGTGAGCTTGTGAGATGTGTCTCTCTCAAGTTTCAGATGTGTGTGAGAGGGTGATTTTCCCTCCAAACCTGTAAAAAGATTTCATTTAGATCAGTGTTTGAGGCCCAAAGAGGTAAAATCATCCTGTATTTCACAAAAACAGTAAAAATTAAAGAAAAAAAAGTAGTAGAGTTAATTTCTAATCCCATTAATGACTGATGAACTGTGCATAAGCAGTTAAAATGCTTCTTACACATTAAATCCATCAATATTAAAATCTGATTATACATAATAATACAGTACATCACTCACAGGGGCCATTTTTCATCAGAGGGGTACATTACTTTGGATACTTCAAGTATATTTCGAGATTTTTGCACTTTAACTGCAGTTATAGGATGAATGCCTCTGCTTATAATAAGAATAATCCATCTCAGTCATAATTGCAGCCAATGGTGGCCTTTAAAAGTCTTGTTTTAAAATTTGCCTTTGTTTTTTAAACTGTCCAGTGTTTACTCAAATTACAATTGGTTAATTGAGAGTGGAGCTTGGGTTACGATTAGAGTATGAACATTTGGGTACCCAAATTGTACTGTCAAACATTTAGCTCTGAAATCCCACCTTACCTGTGCTACTATATATGTAAAAGATATACTATATTACCTATATCAGTTTTCATGAAGCTATCACTGTCAATGCATTATAGACATCTTATCTTATCTCTTATAGACTTGTTTGTCACTGCTGTATCCTGCTTGTTTACAGCTGCAGGTCTTTAAAATGCACAAATGCACCCACTAGTATTTGAAACTGACAATTAAACAAGTTCTTCTAATAAAAATCCCTCTTTATCACACTGGATTAATAAACACACCCAACAATAATAAACTGCATAAAACTTCTTTAATACTCAGTTGACCTTGGTGACTGGTTTTCATCACGCAGTGGGCAAGTGAACTTTCTATCTGATCTAAAGTTAAGGACAGTTGGTTAAAAACCTGTGTTAAATGTCTATCTTCCTCTAATGTTTTTACCGCAGTTTTTAAGTCTACAGTTCCACACCTGTTCTTAACCAGTGAGACACAGAAAATGCAGAGTTGCAGCTACTGAGAATAGCCTCAACATCAGAAACTTTTCACTTCAGAAGAAAGCTGGTGCAGTTTATTACAGCCAAGAGAGTCACATCACAGAAAAAAACAAACAAACAAACAAAAAAAACAGGTGAGACACCTGGTCCAGCCCACTCTGACATAAATCTCTTAGTGCTTCTTCAGCTTTCAAGCTGATGAAAGGGGAAAAAAAGTAATATTCTAGTCTGAATGACACAGGTGTTATGTCTCTGACAGGTGAAAAGGCAACCATCTATACGCTCGTGCTACAAACGCAAAATGAACAAAAAAAACACAATTCCTTTTTATTTAATGCATTTAGCCTCACAAACAACTCCTTGTGAACTAATGATTCTATTCATAAATACCTTACAAAAAAAAATCCAGGTTCTTACACATAAGAAATTGGAGCCAGCAAATGTTTGGCATTTTTGCTTGCAAAATGTCTGAAATGATAAATCCATTAGCAATTCATTTTTGTTTCAATTGACTAATCGATTACATGATGAATTGTTGCAGTGCTACACTCCTAATACAGCATGACTGATCATGACCTGCCAGAGTAAATGCAAGATATAATGAATTTGAATGTGGCTCACAATTAGTGGAAAGTATAAAGCTTTATACCAAATGAACTGCTTGCTTATGGAGAGGCTGATCAGGGGCCTGGGAAACATCTGTCTCAGTAAAAGTAAAGTAATATCCAGAAACTGATGGACCATTAAGAGTGAAGTAATGACATCAACTTATAGTGCCCTAAAGGTGTAATATATGGTGTTATGGGGACTTCACAATAAATGTTTTCATTGATATTATGCAACACATCACTCTGATTTATGCATTACAGTGTTTAAAAACGAGTGTTGTTCATATAGTTCATATAGCACACACTTGCCTTTCCTCTGTGTGGTAATGACACTCAATAAAACTCTGTTTTCTTGTCATTTGAATCTCTTTGACATTAATATGTAGTAAGACTATTAATTTGTCTACTATCAATTTATCAGTTAGACTGCGTATGCCAAAGTGCAGAAGAAGCTCCTTCAATTGGCGTAACGAAACGATTCTGACATCGCTATGCTTTCGATGAACAAGACGGGGGTGGGAAAGGGAGGGCACCAAAGTTAGGGGGGAAAAGCTTCTTTTTTTTTTTTTTTTTTTTGGGTTCAGTAGCAGCACGTGGAGAAAGGAGTGGTCTGGAATAATGGAACCTGGGAGACAGAATGGGAGGGAAACGGGGCTCAGATTTCAGCCTGACAGGGGGTAAGGGGGTGGACTGATATTTGGGAATATACGAAGATTCATTGAAGGCAACGGACACATAAAACTTTAGCGTCTGGCCTGAAGCGGTCGGTGCTGAGTTTCTGCTGCAGGTCCGGGTCCTGCCGCTGGATTCCCCCATCGGTCTTTGGGAAGGGTGAATGTCGAATGGTTCGGCTTTTATAACTGGGGACACACACTAAATACTGAGAGAAGCCTCCGCTCCCCTCGCACCCTTCTTTCTCCCTCAAGGGTCCTGCATGTCTAATATTTAGACATGTTCAGCTTTATGGATTCCAGGACTGTACTGCTACTTGTAGCGACCCAAGTCTGTCTATTAGCCGTTGTGAGATGTCAGGAGGAGGACGACCGTAAGTGACAGATTTATTTTTTTCAAAGCTATAATGACGAAAAGTTAAAGTTGTCTCAAGGTGCATATGGAGAGCAAAAGTTCTTCTCCAAGTCACATCACTCTGAAATATGTTTATCTTTAGGCATAGTGCAGTGCAGTTTTGAGGCTGTTCCGATGCTTGGAGTCGTTTTGTTATCACTTTTACGCACAGAAAGTTCACCTTTGTTTGGGTACTCCGTTGCAGGCAAAGTTATATTTGATTGATGATAGTTGAGGACCTTCTGTCTACCATAACTACTGATATTATTGTATCTACAAGCTGAGATAAAACGCAATATATCAGAGCTGTGGACGTGCGTAAAAGTGATGGAATGGATGCAAGAGTGTGGGATGTTTACGTGAAATACAGCGCACAAATCTGAATTTGCTTTCCTAGTTGTGGAAATTTATTTATTTTTTTATCCAGGTTCGTTTGTTCTCAGTAGTATTTATTCATTCTCCTTTGTTACAGTTTGAACAGCGAAAATCACAAGTTTCAGATTTTGATCCACTACAGTGAAGCTCAGTCCCTTATCCTACTTCCCCCCCTGTTTTTCAAGTTGAGCTGCTGGACACCTGTGGGTGCTTTAGGGGCCTTGACAAGCTCTCCTTTTTAACTGCAGATTCACTTAATATAGAGGGTGAGAGGGGGGAGGGGTTGGGCAAAAAGTGAAAGGTGGTCAGGCTCAAGGGCCTTTGGTGAAAAGTGTTCACATTCCATTTCTGTCAGAGGGCATCCAGGCAAATCCTGGCTTGTTGAGGTGGAAAGGTGGACTAAAAACCAAGATTTCCACAAAAAAATTCTGATGATCATCATACCTGATGATTTTCTACTGTCTCTGCATTTTCTTTGAATAAAGCTGGAGTGGCCTTATTCAGTGTCGTTATTGATTTTAGTATCCACAAGAGACATGTGAGAGTTAAGGTATGCCAGCAGATTTGGGGCCAGAAATAATGTTCCATATGATTTCAGGGTTTCCATCTGCTTAAAAGATTACCCATAAGCTGTGACAGTCAGCCCAGAAAGAGACAGAGCCAGGGTGCAAGAGAGAGGTGATTGGAAAAATATAAGACAGGGACTTTATAACAGTAGTTCTGAGAAGTGCAGTCTTCTCTGTACACAAGCTTTTAAAGCAAAGGCATTTTTTTTAGACGAATGAGTAAAAGGGGGGAAAATGCTCATGCCAAAGCAACTGCTAGTCTCAGGTTACCCTCTCAAAGACGTAGGCCCCTGGTTATAATGCAAGTCCTTTCCTCAGCGTTAACTGGAGGCAGAAATTTTTCTGGGAGACGCTCAAGTGGTAAAGAGGTCTGACTGTGACCTCAGCACAGCAGGCTCAATGGCTAAGAGTCACACAGGGTTGACAGGGGTCAGTTCTTTAAGCTCTCAGTTTTGGGGCTGCTGACTGACCCATTCATGTAGGTGTTACTAAAAGTTACTAAATATAGAGAAAACACTGATGACTTTACTGTCCTTGAAGTTCACTTGGGTTCATTTTACAATTTTCATTGTTCATTTTTACTCTCCTGGAAAACAGTATGCCTGCCAACGCATGGGAGAGGAGACTAATAAATTATCCTCAGTGACAAAAAGCCAGCTTTCTATCAGCTCTCCAGTAGATAGAGGAGCCCTTGTCCCAGAATATCCCATATCAGACAAATCTTTCATATAAGAGTCAGTGAAAGGACAGGTGCAGGCCTTTGACAGTACATCCAGGTCTGTAAAACTAAATGTCAAAACCGCAAGGTATGTGCATGAAAGCTGACCATTTTCTTTTTTCTGACGTGTTTGAACTGGCATCTGACACAGCTATGGCTTCCAGATGGGGTTTAAAATGTGCCACATGTTTATACAAGGCAATAGTCTGTGAATTGCCCACTCTGTCCCATTCCAGAAAGACCTCATTCATTGCTGCTGGGGTCCGTTAGGTTACCTAGACTTAAGCAGAGCTCAAAGGTAAATATAGCTACTGTACTTGCTCCTTCTCCTCTCACCCTCTCGGCTCCCCGTACCTTGAGGCCTTTCTTTCACCCCTCAGTGCAGGTTCGGTGACTCCAATCAGAGCATTTCTTTGAGCAAGTGTTTAGTCCTCTGTTGACTATTCAGTAAGCTGCCAGTCTGAAAAAATGAACTTGAATATGGCTAATTACCTATGTCTATTGTTACATTTTCTTGAGTGGTGTAATTTAGACCACTTACAGTACCTGTATTGAAACATGCCCCACCCCCATCACATTATTCTTTGCTCTATTTGCCAGACTGTGGTCAGAAAAAAAAATTAAA
The DNA here is from genome assembly GCA_037833715.1 of Toxotes lorentzi. NCBI lineage: Eukaryota > Metazoa > Chordata > Actinopteri > Toxotidae > Toxotes > Toxotes lorentzi. The sequence continues at coordinate 18,118,523 of JBBMJY010000018.1, forward strand.
ATATTTTTCATGTACTGAATGCAAAGACTGTGTCCTTTGCAGTAAATTAGGGTGTCTCCCACAATGTAAACTAGCCCTATATTTAGCTTGTGGAGAAATTCAGGCACATGGTCTCCAGCTCCTGTTAAGTTATTGGAGGTTTCCTGCAGGTCTTACTTAGCTTCATTGTGAATCTGTGGTGTTACACTGCGACCCTGTGGCTACTTGAGAGGTTGCATGTATTAGTTCAATAATGAAATTCAGTGTTGGCTACTTATACTGTTTTTGTTTTTTCTAAGTTTACCGGTGAGATGGTGACACCACACTGGGACATCAACTGTAAAGAGATAGATGATCAGAGTTCATGTGCTTTTGTTGTAACTGCCCTGCTGAAGTCCCACTGAACAAGACAGTTCATCTCAGTCAGCTTCAGTAATACTGGTCTGTCGCTGACATTGTGTATTGCTTAGAAACTTTCCCACAAGGATCAATGAAGTATAAAATCACATTCTTATCAAACAAACAAAAAGCTTTCTGGGTTAAGTTTGTATTCAGGTTATGGAATACCTGTTATTGTTCTGCAAATGTGTTTCCCACCTGAGCAAAACATTTGGTTTGGCTCCTATCTCAAACACATTATGATTTACTGTATAAATACTATACTTGTTTGTCTGTGAGCTACACATTGCAGTGACTTCTATTCACACCTGATGCATAATCTCCTTTTTCCTCCCACCTATCTACCTGCCTGGGCCTCTATGTGTCCTTTACTATGATCTCGCACACAGAGGAGGATGCTTTTAGCTGTATACAAGACGGACAGCGCTATAGCGACAAGGACGTATGGAAACCAGAGCCTTGTCGCATCTGTGTGTGTGACACTGGAACCGTCCTGTGTGATGAAATTGTCTGCGAGGAGCTAAAAGACTGCCCCAAACCTGAAATCCCATTCGGAGAGTGTTGCCCCATCTGCGCAGCTGACACGTCTCCGCCCATTGGTTGTAATTTATTTATCTCACACCTCTCATAAATAAATTACTGTATGACATCATGTTGTTTATTTTGGGGAGAAAAAGACACATGGACAATTTGGTATCAATCAAAGGTTGGCCAGGTGCAGTTTAACCTCTTCACTTTAATATATTAATCAGGCTGATACTGTATGTCACCCTTTGATTTGAATACTCTTTTCTATCCCCAAAGCAAACAAATGATAAGAAGTAAACAGCAACAGTGACACATCTGACCAGATTTCAGTGCAATGCTACCTCATCGTCATTTTTCTATAGCTGGCTCACCTTGGCCCCATCTTGTTTGAATACTCTGTACTTCCCTGAGTATCATGAAAACATGTGGGAGTCATTAAGGAAATACCTCAGTCAAGCAGACGCGGCCTCGCATTTCTACTCTATATCCTCTCTGTAGATTTCTGCAGATCTGACGGCAAGAAAAAAAACGTGACATTCTACTGAGGGTTGAGACTTTTTGAAGGAGTTATTCACCACATTAAAAACTGCCATTGCTTCCTGATAAACAGGGACCTTGTTGGTCGGCTTTGGAAATGTTGACAAATTTGGTTGAGGAGCATGAATGAAATCAGAAGTGTCATTGTTTGCAATGCATGCTTATTGATTAAAATGCTTTATAAAATACTTATGTTCCACTCAAGGCAAAGTTAAGTGCTCAGTACCATGTATGTAACAAGTAAAGCATCATTTTAAGTTATCAACCACCTAAAAACAGGGCTGGCTATCAAACCTCAATACTTTTTTGGTAATGACTGAAATGTGTCTGGACCACAGATTTTCAAACACTTTCAGGTACTAAAAGTTGGCACTGATTGTCAGATTAAATTTGTAACGTTGTTTACTTTAAACAAATGGTCTCTGATTTTAATCAAAGTTTTGCAGATCTCAGACTAGTTTGTGGAGGCACACGTCTGGATCCTTGTATTTACACAACATTTAATTTTTGAGAAGTTTGGTTTGTTTCTGGCTCAAAGTAAAAAAAAAAACATACTGTTTTGGAATGAGTACTTAAAAGTAGGTATCAAATTGGAATTAGTACCAAGCCTTTTGAAAAAAAAATCTGTTTTATTTCTTTTCAGTGATGCCCAGCCCTACCTGAAGAGTGTGCAAACTCATCATTTATCAATTTTGCTACCTTTTTTGCTAACAAATGCTTATTAGAATGCTTTGAAATATATATATATATAAAAAAATACAGCTCTGGCCTACAATACATCAGATTTAATATTGTAATGAAAATACATACTTCACAGGTGCTATTCAAATGCCTTTGCTTCATACTAGTCTCTTTTACCTGCAGCTGCTATGCTTTTGCTTTGAGCTCTCAAGATGGTGATTCAGCCAACACTTTAAATCCTGATGGCCTCTTTGGGTACCACAAGTCTTATTTGGTGGTGGTCTTTAGCATAGTTTAATTTAGGAAAGTACAACTGGTTATCAGCGTATACAGACCTGTCTGGGCTTCTGGGAAATATTGAGTAACCCTCATGGATTGTTCTTGTGTAAACCAGTCACTAACTACAATCTGTTTTCCCTCTCTACCCCCTGCCCCCGACCACATAACAGGAGTACCTGGAGCTAAGGTGAGACCATTCTAGAATATGGTGTGCTTGCATGGATTTGTCTGTGTATGTGATCATGATGCTCTGTGTGTGTGTCTATGACATGAAGCTCCCCAGCACCTGCAATTAAATCTGTATCTGTCCCAGACTCATATCAGTGCTGCAAGAGGGCCCTGTAGTTTATGGATTTAGGCGAGACTTTGATGTGAAAAAGCTTTGCCGGATGGCAAATAGTTATTTCCTGCCCCACACTGTGTGCCATATTTATGTGTCTGCTGATACTGTAGGGGGATACTTATTTTCAGCATCTTGCTGTTAACCAGTTTCCTGATAAATTGGAAACTTTTCTATCAAAAGTGCTTTATAAAAGGTCTCATCAATCAAACTGTGAGTGTGAAAAGACAGAACACAGAAAAAATGTTGAACATTTTTTTTGTAGCCCTAAAGCTAATTGCTGTTTTTATGCTTTATCTTGTCAATATCAGGGTCAGAAAGGCGAGCCCGGAGACATTACCGATGTAAGTGACACCACACCACCCTGTACTGAAAACCCAACTTAACCACCATTCTTTTCACATCAAAATGCTGATCAGTAAACTTTAAAACTGAAAGAGCTCATTCAACCTCACATGCACAACTTACAACCGTTACTTGTAGGGTTGTAAGTGTTATATGTATGAAAGAAAGAAGGAGTAAGAGAGAGAGAGAGAGAGGAGACAGGTCTGTAAACCCACTTATCAGGAGGACAGCCAAGCACAATAAGGCCTCCATACAATCCTCCATAAAGATCTTCATAAGCCAGGAGAGAGAGAGAGATAAAATCCCCTCTGCTGTAGCACTGCACCTGGAAATGTTTTACCCATCTGAGGGAATACAAGTTCACGGCAGGAAATAAGAAGGCATTGTTTACTGTATGTTTCTTATAATGCTTTGCCTGAAGAGATGGGCAATTAACAAGTCAGCTCTAATGGGAGCAAGATAATGGTTCCCCTCATGTGCAAAGAGATGTAAACGTCACATGTGCAAATACATCTGGTAAATGTAAGCTTTAGTAATGGGTGTGAATTTAAAGAGTATTCAGCTTGTGCACTCCAAAATATCTTCATATGCTCATACATTAACATGAATCAGAGATTGAAAGTAACATTTTCTGCAAGATAAGTGACATAGAAATACAAATATCTTTATATGTTGTCTATTTTCTTCCCTTTACTTGTGCAGGTTGTAGGACCAAGAGGACCACCTGGCCCAATGGTATGCAACTATTTCTGCATTTCCACATTTTTCCTCAGAAGGCTTTTAGAACTTGATCTATGTAGAGAGTATTCTGTACTATCTGTGTCCATGCAAGACAGAGAGACTGCATTTAGTGTAACTATATAGGTAATACATTTAATTGCCAGTTGCAGTGACAGGAAATAAAAATTGATCTGACATTAACAGTAGCAGAGTTCACAAGCTGCAGCTGTTTCTTCAACTCACACCTGAAGTTACTGACTACCTCACTGTCTCCCGTTTACCCAGGGCCCACCAGGAGAGCAAGGACCCCGCGGAGCAAGAGGAGAGAAGGGAGAGAAGGTTTGAAAGGTTTTTTTTTTTAAAAGATGGTTGTCTTGACCTTTAAAAAAAAACTAGACCCACACTCTGCTCCCTTAAGAAGTACAGTATGTCCTATTGAATCTGATAGCTGTAGGTCTTTGGGGGGATGTGCAGTTGAGGTGGGGGAATGGGATACCTGCTATAGCTCGCAGGTTTGCAGAATGGTAGCCTTTCACTGAGCAGCTCAGTCTAACTAGTCATGTGTTGTTTCCATTAGGCAGTGTGGTCTGGGTTGTTTAACAGATGTGGGACTGACGGAGTCTCATAATATAAACCTCTGCTTCTCTCTGAGGCCTCACAGTCAGTCAGTATGGGAAATCAGCTTCGCCACATTCGCCAGGCTTTGATCATGACATTAACGCAACAACACTTGTATATGATAATGGCTGGAGGCGAAGAGTTTATATCATGTAGTCATCTTGTTTATGCAGATTTAAGCACAAGGTGGACTGAGTTTTGGCTAGCAGAGGTTAAGTAGCTTTTTAGGTGTTCAGCACATTCTTTGTTCAGGATTCCCTTGCAGGGTAATTTGTCACAACACGCACAGAGGTATGCCAAGTAGTCTGATTTGGACTGATAAATCATCAGCATGCACAACAGCCTCCAAGGGAGAAAAAAAAACAAACTGTTTTTTATTTTGCATTGAGTAACCTGCAACTTGTGTGGTTGCAGGGTGGTGTGGTGCCTTCAAATTTCCAGTGTATTTCAGTTCATTTAGACAAATCTCAGTCCTGATGGATCCCCGTTTGCTACCAGCTGGTCACATGTAGACTGTCAGTGCAGTTTGGAAAAGGTTCAACTGAACATTAGGCTTCTGTCAACCGTGCAACTGTGTAATGATAGTACTTATGAGTTAAAATATTGGCACAAAGGCCTGAAATGAATCAATGCTGAATTGTAATGATTAGTATTTAAAACCTTCTCTGTACTCAAATATGCTTGGAAAGTTCATGTTATTTGGCTACGTTTATTTATAGTTCATAACAATAAGATCAAAACAAAAAAGGAGGATTATTAGTCAAAGATATGTAATTCGCATTTTACTCCAAATATGTACCCTTAGTTGTCAAAAAGGAAACTGCATATGTGAGTAGAGCAAAAATGATTTATCGATCACATGATAAATTGGTATTTAAATTGTTAACATATATTGCCTCAAGTCTTTTTTTTTTAAGTAAATTCCCCAAATTAACAGGTTCCAGCTTCTCAAATGTAAATATTTGCTAGTTTTTTAGTTGTCAGTAATATAAAATCAAATTAACTACACATTTGAATATATCCACTTAGGCTTTTGGAAATTGTGATGAACACGTTTTGCAGTTTTCTCACATTTTATGGATCAAATGTTTAATTGATTGATGGAGAAAACCATCTAAAGATTAAATGACAATGAAAATAATTCACAGTTGCAGAAGTTATCTCTGATTGATATGTATTTTGCTATCAGTCACTACAAATTACTAGCACTTTCTATGACCTTACCCTTGTTCTTATCTTTTCTTATAGATTTGGATAGATTTCATTCATTTTAATTCTACTTTTCTATTTCAGGGAAGCCCTGGTCCCCGTGGCAGAGATGGTGAGCCTGGCACCCCTGGAAACCCCGGACCCCCTGGACCTCCAGGACCTAATGGACCCCCTGGCCTTGGTGGAGTAAGTATCCCATGACAAGTAGGAGTGGTGGACTGGCATTCACTGCAGACATGGGAGCTAATAGGTCGAACACTGTTGCAGGGCCAAGAGTGGGTTCACTTTGAATGGGTGGAATAAGCAGAGAGAATGGTAAAATGGAGCAGGGAAGAATTCAAGAGGACAAAAGATGTGGGAAATTGCTGGAGATGGGAGGAGGCAGAAAGACAACAGCGAATGGATGCAGAGAGAGAGAATAGATCGAATGCCTCTCATTCTTTGCAGGAGAAAAAAAGGGAGGAGGTGGACTGAGGGGAGGGGAGGTGGAAGGGCTGGAGGTAGTATGATAGACTTGGGGACTTGGGGAGGGGAGTGGAAGGAGCTTTTCTTGGGGAGGGGGGACAAGGAGAGTCTTTGTGAAGGAGAGAGAGATGAAAACTGTTCACATGCCCTCTGTCTCTGTTCTGTCTGCATCAGGATTCACATAAGCTCTGCTACTGACAATCCATTAAAAACTGATCCTCTCTCCAACTAAACTGACACATCATCCTCCAAACTATGCAAACCAATAACAACACGAGATACATTATTACATTTTGCATGATGGACACTGAAAAAGCAAAAGCTCAGTTTTAAGGTTTATGCAGTCTGAAGTATTTTTTATTTACTTTTGGCCTATTTTACTTTTTTGGCCTTTTCTTTTCAGTTTATTCCAACCAGATGCTTTACCCAGCAATGAAAATAACATCTCTTTCAATTTAGCAGATAACTTTAAAAGCCTAATTTCACTAACAGTTAATAAACATCAAACAACGTTCATATTTCATAATACAAAAATCTTATTGTCTTTTGCCTTTTTTAGAACTTCGCTGCTCAGATGGCTGGTGGCTTTGATGAGAAGGCCGGTGGCGCTCAGATGGGTGTGATGCAAGGACCAATGGTGAGCGAGTGATGATGAGAGCAGCTGCCAATCCCATGTTCTTGTTTTACAGTCGGCTGCTTATGAAGCTGCTAGGATACAACAGTTTGAGGGATCAGGAACAAAGCCAAGTGCTTAGGCAGACTTGTCTTTCCACGTGGAGGCCTGGGTTAAAGTTCTGCATTAGCCAACATTTGCTCTGCTAAAGTGTTGGAGTCAAATGCTGAATGCCAACAAGCTTTTTTCTTTTTTTTGTGGCTGATTCTGCACTTTGACCTTTGTTGAGGAGCACAAACGACTTCTTTACATGAACCAGAGAAGCATCATACGGTTATCAAATTTGTAAACTACGAGATGGACACATCATCGTCATTGTTCTTCACCAGCAGAGGAGATACCCATGTAGGATTTTAAATCATCAAGGATGGGAGGAAACTACGCAGACTACTGATTTAAGACTAGTCCAAGCGATACGTATCATCGCCTGTGTTTTTCCACTCCTTTCCTATTGGTTTTGGGAGAAACCTGAGACATAAAAGTGAGAGCTTTCCCAAATGTTGGAGAAAAGAAACAAGAAAAGTTCTGTGTCCTGAAGGAAAAAAAAGCACCTCACATGGAGTACAGAGGGGCAATTTTATAAACTGAGGAAACAGCCGTTGATCTTCATTATACTTGAAGCCCATGAAAAACCACTGCTGCCATCAGTTAGCTGGCATGGCAGCATGCCTGAGATGGAGTGAGAAGAGGAGCACACTGGGAGTTATTTTGGTTTAGAGGGCCACAGAGCAGCTTGGCAGTGGCTCAGCCCAGCAGAGGTTTTGAGACACTGTGAGTGTTGGGGGTGGGGTTGGCTGGAGTCTATCAGATCCCCACAGCTAGCAGTGGTGTGTGTGTGGCTTCACTCCTACTGACTGTCCTTCCACATGTCTGAGAGCACACCACAGTAGTGGGCTTTTGAAGCCAGCCCGTGTTTACTTTAGCATTTGCCAGCGTGCAGGGAGGGGGGCAGTGAAAGAACAGACTGGACTGATGTTAAATCACAGGTCAAGCTTATAACCCTCTGATACACACAGTGGACCCCAAATCATATCCATACACCTACATACCAAACCCTCAAACAACGCTCTTACTGAAATGTATGCACAAACACACATTCAGATGTCCGGAAGATACAGAGCCCCATTGATAAGTTTCTACCCGTTGTGGTGAAGGCTTCCCACAGCCACTGAAAGGTGACTTTCATTCCCTTCTGAGGACCACTGTGCCACACTGTGACGTTTTCTTTGGCTGCAATCCCTGATTTTTTTAAGCATAACCATGTTGCTGAAATGAGGGTTTATAAAAATCAAGCCTACTGAAAGGCTTGATTTTTATCCAAGAGGAAAGCTGTCACAAGTAATCTGAATCAAGGCATTTTTTCAAAAGTTACCTAAGAACTTGGAATCTTGTGAAGCTGTATTGATACTAACTCGTTCAGCTCCATTGTTCCTTCTACAGCTGATTTTCCTTGTGTATGTGTGTGAGAGAGAAAAGCAATGAAGATTTGGCTCATCACCTCCACAGAATGAATTTCTCCTGCTGAGCATTAATGCATGAAGTTTAAGCAGAAATTACTTTTGCTTGTGACTCCAAGGAGAAGCAGATTAAGATTCAGTCAGAGAAAATTTAGCTTGAGAAATCTCACCTCTTCCTGTTTTGATGCCTGAAATCTTACATCTCTAAGACAAAAAACTTCTCTAAACCTAGGCCTTTGAGTTGTTTTTCATTCCATGCCAAAGTGTAAGTTCAAGACCTTCCCTTAAGAGTACAGCACTGCCACTGATGACCTTTGAACTATGGAAACACACAGCACTTGGGAAAAAGAAATGGCAGAAGAAGAAGGGGAGGCTGAAAAGAAGTGAAAAGAGAGGGACAGAGATCATGAGAAAGTCTGAATGCCACTGAGGAATTTCAAACGATTTATGGATTTGACAAGCAGTGCTGTTGAGTTTTGTGTAGCTTTAGGGCAAAGCAGGTGAAATGTTTTTTTAATAGCTTCTGACAGAATTCAAGTGGACCAGAGTGTAGGATTTCCTCTTATTACACTAAAACAGAACAGCAAAATGTATAGAATAATTGTACACAAGTCTGTTTTATGTGTTTGTGTAATTTAAATGGTGATAACAGGATGCAGTTATATGTTATTAGCCTGATGTTGTGTGTCTTGCCTCTCTTCTTCCCCTCAGGGCCCTATGGGACCGAGAGGACCACCTGGCCCCACTGGAGCACCTGTAAGTACCTCCTGTACTTCCCTAACAACACACAAGCCGAGTGCACCTGTAGACAAGATCGGTCACAGACAGGATAATGAAGACTAAATCTTATAATTGTAATGTGCTTGATCCTGCATACACATGCCTCACAGTTTACTTCCTCTGAGTGTATTTAGTAACAATTGAATGTATATCTATTTCTAATTTAATAACATTCAAAACCCCTAAATGACCAGCAGAGAGCATACCACAGTCTGCCAGAGATAAATATTTACACACAGCCCTGTTTTTACTGCATGTCTGCTGTTTTACGGAGGAAGGTGACACAGAGAATACTTTCACGTCCCAGCTGCAGGCTCCGGGGCTTTTTCCTATGCCACAGCCCCAGACATACTGAAGCACACCTGACAATTTACCTTTCACAGAGCCTACTGGGCTTAACCCTCCTATTCCAATGTCCTCACCTTTTTCTGTTCTTGCCAAGATCTAACTGTAGTGAACCTCCAGAATAAGGCTATGAAGTTGTAGGCAATGCCATCTGACTTGCCTCAACTTGATGTTTTAATAACCCCAAGCCCGCATATAGAGAGAAGTATTTTCTTCTTGGGCACCTACGACTAGTTTAAGGTAGAATTCAAACATATTACCAGACATTTGTACGGTAGAAGTGTCATCTCAAATAGCTGCAGTTTGTAATGTAGACAAACAGGCACAGGAATATAATAAAGAAGTCATTTTGTAAGGATTGCTACGGTAGTTTTACTCTACCCTGCTGCAGGTGTACATGTACTCGGTTTTGCTGAATGTGTAAATGTGCTCTGTATTGCAGTTTAAATTAAGTCTTCATTTTAACGTGAAAATTACGCTGTGAAGAGAAATTAATAATCAGAATCTACTACAAAAGACTGGACTTAATTGCTCAGTTTTTCAAGCAACAACAGTGAAAAAATACAACATGTTCTCTGATTTCAGGTTCTCTAGTGTGAGGACTTGATCTTAAACTGAACTTTTGGTTTTGGATTATTGGTCAGAAATCTATTAGACTAAACAATTAATTGATTGAAAATATAATCTCTGGATTAATCCATAATGAAAATGTTTAGAGGCTTAGAGATTTAGAGGCTTTCTACATAACAGGTCTGTAATATCAGTGATGCTTAAGTTATTTAGTGATCCAACTAGTGATTATTTTTATAATCTTCTAATCTGACAAATATTTTTTTGATTAATTAATTGTTTGGCCAGTAAAACAAAAAAAAAAATGCTCCCAAAGTCCAAACTGACACATTCTAAATTGTTGTTTTGAATATGTCAAGTTGGCTTTTCCATCAAAGATTCACATCGTCACATCATCTGAGAAGCTGAAATCAGAGAATTTTTCAGTAGTTCAAATAGTTGATTAATCTGATTAATCTTATGCTCAACTAATTGTTGCAACTCTGGAGAGAACAACGTCAAAGTCCACAACCTTTTTTTTTTTTTTCCCCCACCAGTTAGCTTTGGCTTTGCCACTGTATACATGCACTTTCACCAAACAGTTTGTCTCTTCTTTCTACATCTCAGGGCCCACAAGGTTTCCAGGGTAACCCAGGAGAGGCCGGAGAGCCTGGACAAGGTGTAAGTGTCCCAAGAGTACTATTCCTTCCCCAGTCCACATTACATGGTTTGTTACAAATTCTTGCTCTATAGCCTTTTTCATAACATCTTCAGATATCTCCCCTCCCCTCCAGGCTCCTGTAAGCCTCTCTTCTTCTTCTCTTATTTATCCATCTCTTTTTACTCATGCCTGACTTTTTAAAAGGATGTCATTGCCCACAAAAACACTATTATCACTGAAATTACTTCAACAAATAACAAGGAAAATCAGATATTGTTTATACAGGATAATGCGTGCAAGTGACACAGGATGTTATATAAAAAAAGTCAAAGAAAAAAAAAACAAAAAAAAGAACCAAAACATCATGAAGCACAACTGTACTGAATAACAGTCTGTTTAACCTTATCCTATTCAGTTTTATTTCTTCATGTGGAAACTTCAGCCACAGCTGAATCTCATGTAGCCGAACTTCATTTCCATTAATGCTTTCTAACCTTTCACTGCCGACCAGTAAGTTCTCTATCCTGTATTTGAGTAGTCAGCTCCTTATATTTCAACATTTAAAACCCTCTTCAGTCACTTGACAGTGCTCATGTCGCAAACTCACAGTTGTGTGAAGCCGGACATCTACTGGTGAAAGCAGGGTACTGAAGCCGTTCTTTACCCATCTTCTCACTTATGTTGTACCTCTCCTGCTCTGTTCTTTCTCCTCAGATTAATTACCCCTCAAATAACTGCTCTCAGACACAGGACCCTAGGTTTTTCCATTAGTTATCACTTTGTTCTTCTTACAATCCTTTCTCTTGATTTTCTCTCTCCTCGCTAAACCCCCCTCTATACCCTTTACCCCCCTGTAGTTTTACAAAATCAGACTACCCTCCTGTCCTTCCCATTTCCACAGCAGGTAGACAAGTCAGGGTCTCCCCACTGCTGTGTTAATCTGCTCCTGTGGAGTTCAGATAAGCAGAAGTGCCTTCTCTTTTAAATACGTGGCAGTGCATCATTATGTGTGATTAAAATCAAGCTTCTTACCAGAAAATAACTTGACAGTTGTAGAGGGGTCACAGTGTTGGATCAGTGTTTGTGAAGTCCAGAGATAATTTTAATGTTAGTTTAATGTTTAATGTTAATTCGTAATGAGTCTTTTTTTTCCATCAGAGTACAAATTCAATAGTACAAATAGTAGCTTATGTCAGCAACACACACCTGCTGCAGGTTAATTTATAACGATACATATCTTTTATGTGTCTCATTTGGCATCTTTGAAATGTTTTCTGTCAGGGCTGATTGCAAAGTGAAGGACAGCAGGAGTTGACACCCCATGTTATGAATTATGACCCAAAGTTAAAAATTTTGACCCCTGTCAATTATGAATTGTAACTGTGTTTCACTTTTGCATGTTTTTTTTCTTCACTAATAACAGGGCCCTATGGGTCCCCGTGGCCCCCCTGGACCTCCTGGAAAAGCTGGAGATGATGTAAGTGTGTCACTGCATATTTAAAGAGCAGAAACACAGTACTAACTATTCTGAGTGAATTCTAAAAAGAAAAAAAAAAGTGTCAGGAGCTCTGTTGAGCCTCTTCTTTATCTGACCTAAAGCCACCAGAAAGAAAAATACATTTTCTTGAGGATTTTTCTTTTCGGACTCCACATCCAGAAGTACTGTGTCAATGTTTATCATAGGTGAATTATGCTTAGTTTTATCCCACTTCTGACCTTTTGATACATAAAAACACAGAAATAGTGTTCTCTGATTTTTGTTACTTGTTTGATTTATACTTTCTATTAGTATCCTTAAAAGTGTCTCTATTAACAGCTGATTTTATTGGTCTCTGTTAGCTCTTTCAGTATTTTTTACAAATTCAACTAAATTACTCTAGCTTACTACTGTACCAGTTTGTACCCGTTAGTTCTGAATGTTATTTTCATCACAGTGTCTGATATTTTTTTGTTTGGTGTTATTACTTCTATACCACCATTAAAAACAAGATTTTATGAGAAAAAAAATTAGCAATGCATTTTATATTGTTCTGTCTATAGCACTGCTCTCTGGGTTAACACCTATGACATAAGATGTGTGTCATTACTGCGGTACATTTAGGCCTTTACAGCATTCATTAAATGATATATTGCTTACCAGACTGTAACAATCAGACTCAGAAACAACCTCCCAAATTACTGTCTTTCACTTGTGTCTTTTGTTATTATTGTGACCAAACAAAGATCTCATTTTGTTCTCATGGATGGATCTTTAACTTATTTTACTGGAGCTTAAATGAATTCTTCTTTAAAATCTGAGATGGGATTCTCAGTAATGGAATAGCTAGTGAAATAACACAAAATATGTTCAAATATTTCAGTATCTACCTGAAATTCTACCATACACTGGCATATTCATTGCTTATGTGCCTGACAAAAGGGGGTCATAGACATCAAAGTGTAATTTCCACTGTTAGCCACAAGATGGCAGCAGACATGACATATCCCACTGTGTCCGCTAGGAGTGCTCATTCTCACATCAACTACTTTACAACTACACAATACAGAATTTTACATTTTACAAAGGAGCACTTAAATGTATTCACACATTTTATTTCATGTTTTTTCCACACAACTTTTCCTTTCTGTTTCTGTTTTAGGGTGAACCTGGCAAAGCTGGAAAATCAGGCGAGCGTGGACCTCCTGGACCTCAGGTGAGATTTCTCAGGCTGTTGATTCATTCTGGTTTTTTAGGACTGAGCATTGCGTTAACCGGAGGCCACACATTCACATACTGTAAGATTGTGTTTTGTTTATCTCTGGTGATCAGCAGCCAGTATGGTAATAAGTTGCAAGAAATTAGTTTCTTTTACTAGCTCACAGACGTAAGCATGATTGTATGGCAATAAATAGAATGATTTGGGAGAACCACACAATATTTATCTGAACTTTGATACTTTAATGGACTTCACATACAGCTGTACTGATGCTGTTACTTCAGAATAACATAATCCTCTCAAACTGTCAGTGTAGTTTTACATTTCACTTTATATTCATTAAACAATAAAGCAGCACTCACCATTAGTAATGACGGATTACTGTATTAACTAAGTACATCCAGATTTTTTATTAAAATTTTATTAAAAGTTATTTTAATTATTATTCTATTATTTTCAGTCTACCCAAGACTCTGAGCATTTATTGAACAACAGAAGTTGGAGCCAAAACTGGACTTCTAAAAGTCCATTTGAAAAAATAATTCCACACTAATGGAAATAATTCACTTCACAACTTGTCTTAAAGTTCCTCCCAACCAGTGGTGGAAATCTTAACAGCAATATTATTTTATTCCCTTAGCTTCATCTTCTTTCTCTCTTCTGTACATTAATCTTGTGAATCATCTCTTCTCTGTGCCTCTTGCATTATAGGGAGCTCGTGGATTTCCAGGAACTCCTGGCCTGCCTGGCATCAAAGGACACAGAGTGAGTGTGTTTGCCGCCTGCTGATGATTTCCAGGAAAATAAGGTGGTTTTTGTTTGTGATCTTATTATTGGTTTCCTCACTATCTTGCACTGTCTTTTAGGGTTATCCAGGTCTTGATGGTGCAAAGGGAGAGACTGGAGCTGTTGGTGCTAAGGTAGGGGCATTCCTACTAGAACACTGCTTAGCATTAAAAAGACAACTCAAATAACACTTGGTATTAAATTATTTTTCACTGACAGAGAAATTGTTCACCAAATATAGTGTATATAACCCCCATAAATAGTAGTAGTTGCCATGGGGATTCAAACAAACCATAAATTTTACGTTTAGTTACGTTTTCCTTGCCATACTAACGGCTAAATCTTTCCTCATATTAGGGTGAGTCGGGTGCTCCCGGAGAGAACGGCGCTCCTGGACCAATGGTGTGCATTTCTAGACTTCACAACAACTGAACATCACAACAGAAAAGATGTACAAACCCAGTCTTAATTATAAGAGTCATCTGATTGTGAATGTTTCTTTTCCTCTCCATAGGGACCTCGTGGTTTGCCCGGCGAGAGAGGCCGTCCTGGACCCAGTGGAGCTGCTGTGAGTGCCTTAGTACTGTGGTAAAAATAGCACTGTAACTCGGAGGCATTAACCTCATTGTGTAAGGTATTATCCATATGTCTCATGTAGCTGATTTGAATTGCTTGTGTGAAACTATTTATGTCCCATTATTAAGAAACCTTTTGTTCAACCGTTCTTCTGTCAAATGCTGACGATGCATTCCTTACTATATTCAGGGAGCACGTGGAAATGATGGCTTGCCCGGCCCTGCTGGTCCCCCAGTGAGTATCATTTTGAGTCTCATTTAATTCATTTTCATAATTTTCATAAACTAAGTTTGAGACTTAGTAAAAAATACAGTTTATAAACACCTAGCATCCAGAACCCTCACTTCTCACCACACTCGCCTCTGCAGTATGATACTAGTCTCTACATCTCTAAAACTGGAAGTGCCAGTGATTAATAGTTGAGCTGACAGCCTGTCTCTTTTCCTCTCTGTAGGGCCCCGTTGGTCCCTCTGGAGCTCCTGGCTTCCCTGGCTCTCCTGGTGCTAAGGTAAGTTAACTGGTGCCACTACTTCTCCTTTCCCTTCACCACTGTTGTGTTTGAGAGAATAAGTGAGTGTGTCTCTCTGTCTGTCCCTTTCCTTTCTTTCTGCGAGAAAACAAGCCAACATAACTGTACTGACAGCTGAACTGACTGACTGGACTGACTTTTTCTCAACCAAAACAAAGCTGTGTGTGTAACAGGCACAAAAAATGGCTTTTTATGAATTCTACATAGTTGGAATAAGACTTCCTTGAGTCAAATCAAAAAGTTTATATCGCAGAAAATGGCAGCACAGCTCAGGGAGGATTTGTGGGGACAAGTTGAAATGCTTTAGTGAAATTGGAGAAGGCTGCGCTGCACTGAAAAGTGCTCTAAGCCTCCATCTGTGTGGAAAATTAGGGAGGAGGGGGTTTAAAGTGTTATTCTCCCTCTCTCACTCACGCTTACTGTCTTTTTCTTCTTTTCTCTCTCTGCTCTCTCTCTTTGCATCTGATTTATTCCTCCTGCATGGCAGACAGGCTTAGCTCTGTGCTCGAGGGCCCAGTGCTGGTGGTTTGCTTTCTTCTTTAAGCCCCTTGATAGTTTGGAAAATCTTTTAGAGATCACAAATCTCTTTCACAAGTATCTCTTTCCAAAATCCTGGAGCTTCCCTGGAAGTAATCAAGGCAAACTTGAAATGTGTATCTGTACGTGTTGTGATCCATTATATAAAGTTACATCCATAAACACGGTATAGTTTAATGTTTGTCTGCAGGACAGTGTGTGTGCCTCTGTGCGAATGTGTTCTTTTGTGTGACTATAATATTACAGGAAGTGTCCCACAGTGAGTGAACATTAAATATCTCATATTACGTTACTGTGCTGTACCTTCAGGAGCCCGTTCTGTCTGGTTGGATCTGACCTGCCAATTCCCAGAGAGTTCATGAAATGTAGCCTCATTTTAAGTTTTTCCTTTCTGGGCACACAATTATTTGAGCCTCAACTGAATAAACTGTGCTCCAATTGCTCTAGCTGCATTATTTTGCACCTCAGTTTAAGAGCCAGTGGCTTTTACAGTGGGCTAAGGCAGAAGAAAAATTCAATCTACTACATCACCATTTTGAAAAAAAAAAAAAAAACTGACAAACTCTATTATGTCATACTATTGAGTCTGCAAAGTGTACAAAGCTGCAACAATAGCAAAGGAATTCCATTCAGCACCATGAGGCTGCAAACCACCAGTGTGGTAAAATCTCTGGCTTATGTCCATATGAGGCAGGGCTGCAAAATATTCACTTCAGTTCCTCAGAGGCCTGAGTCATTTTTTTTTTATTAACCAGAAGGTCTGCAAAACATTATGCACTTGGCTCTGGATAACATGCCTTGGAGAAGCACAGAAAAGACAGCAAATTGATTATTTTGTTCACTTAAATGCTACTATATTTGGTATAGGCTCTGACTTCAGCAGTAAAACACTTAGCAAACTGAGATGGCCATAAACCCAACTTTTCTCCTGATATTCACCAGCAGGTTGAGAAGCAGATAATGATTCACTCACTGTTAGAAATGCAGCAGATACAGGCTTAAAATTGGTGAAGCAGCAGCATAACAGATAGATCAGCATAATTTAGATGCACCATTTTTCAAAAAAAAAAAATCAAAATTCATTTGATTTTTTTTTTTTCTGTTGTTAGGCTGACTATGAAGTGTATGACAAAAGCCATGCAGAGTTTTCTATCAAGCCACTATTACAGGAAAATAATTATGTGAATGAATGGGCTGTATGCAAGGCCAGTCATGTTTAAGTCCCCAAAACAACAGCAGCAAGGAGGAAGCATGCAACAAAACAAAACCAAGACAACCAAAAGCACACTCATAATACTAATAACCATATTTTATCACCATGTAAACAGACAGCAGAAACATTTCATGTATGCCAAAAAGCACCCAAAGAAAAATGAGCTCAGCAACCGTAAGAAGGAAAATTACTATTAATACCAAATAACACTTAATTCAGGCACATAGGATTAGAAAATACCAGAAGAAGCGATTACCAGCAGCAGCAGAGAGCAATACATACAGCCATGGTGCTACAGGGCAGTAATACAAGCAGAAACATGCTCTTGTAAAACTGAAAAATACTGTTTGAAAACAGTTTGATAAAGAACCTTACCTTTATGTCAGTTGTCCAAGTTTTCTAGTTCACTTGTAGTGGGTTTTTTTGCCACCAACGACCACAAGGGGGGGACAAGAAGCCCATTCCACAGAGTAGAGACGCACTGTTGAGATTTTTATTATTAGTTTATTGCTTATTTATTGAAAGTGTTTTCAAACAATAGTTTTCGGTTTTACGAGAGAAAAGACCTTAAAGGTGAAAACTAAAAGGTTTGTTGACAAATGCGCGTCTGGTTAAGCGTCCCACCTGTGCACAGCCGCGTCCCTGAGCTTCTCTTATGGAAGCAAACGCCGACTGCGCAGAGCAAAGACATGCGCTCAGGATCACATGCAAAGCAGCAGAGACGGAAAATATTTACCTTGGTGAAGTGAAGCAGTGACAGCCTGCATCTCCATGGGCAACAGCGTAAATCCGTTGGTCAGAGTGGGAGCAGGCCCTGGGTTGACAGGAAAACTCAGCTTGAAGACAGAGACACATGGCCGATAATGTCCAAGCAGCAGAGTCGCAGATCAGACACTCAAACACAGTCCTTCACAGTTAAAGTCCTGGGGATATGACGTGACCATACAGTCGATGGATTAGCGTCTACCGACAATATATGAGCAAAAGTGGTGGAAATAGCAAGAATTAGCCGCAGAGCTTTAAAATACACAATATGGAAGCAGGATGCTAGAGTGTGTCAAGTGACACTGACAGTTTAAAGGGTCCGCCTGTGTTCAGAAGGTGCGTTTGATATGTGTTGCAGTGCGTCGAGCGTTATCATGGATGGATTACTGAACGGGTCTCCCGGGCTTATGCCCAAGGGTGAGAGGAGGCAGAAGGCCTCTGGTCTCACCTGCAAAATATTCCACGGCAAGACACAAAATGACCAAAGTGAGATGTAAAACATCTCGACAGAGATTCAAGACCTCCACGAAAAGATGCAAAACAAGCACAAAGAGACTCAAAATGACCCCTAAGAGACACAAAGCAACTAAATAGAGGCTCAAAACATCCACAAAACAAAGCAAAGTAACCATAAAGAGATGCAAAACATCTTCAAATAGACATAGAACATTGACAAAGAGATGCAAACTGTCCATACATAGTATATAAATTCATGTTTTCAACCTTATAGTTACAAACAAACGAAAAAAATAACTATTATTATAATTGTATGTTTTACATGTGTGCAGAGTTTAGTCTGGTGTAAAGCAGAACACTGAAACACAGTCATTGTAACACTGGTTTATGTGATTTTGCACACATTAGCTGTATCATCATATGTGTTAAATACAGGAAAAATAATTTTAGTAATGTTGGGATATTGATTTCATCCATATCGTCCTAACCCAACCACTGTTCTGTCATGGAAGATCATTTATTCTGTTGCATTCCACACATTTTCCTGCGTTACATCATTAATGCTGGTTTTTAAATGGATATCTATTAATGTCATTAAGTGGATGTCTATATTTAGGGCTACTGCATAACAGACATTTGTAGCCCCCAGAACTGCTTCCGTTTTTTTCTATAGCCTCCGAAGATCTTTGCTTGCATATTCATTTAATACCATCTTCTTTTCTTTCTTCTGTGTTGTTGACCAGGGAGAAGCTGGTCCTACTGGTGCTCGTGGACCTGAGGGTGCTCAGGGACCTCGTGGAGAGTCTGGCACTCCTGGATCACCTGGACCTTCTGGCGCTTCTGTAAGTGACGCCGTAAACATGTATTTAAAAAGAAAAACTTTAAAAGAATACGAACTGTATCAAAGCATTAGTTTACGTAAAATACTTGTTGTCATCTTAACTACGGCTTTTGAATATATCCCTTTCTCTTATATTAGTTGATATTTGTCTTGTCTTTTTATATATGCTGTAACATTGCTGAACAGACCAATGAGTCCAGAACAATAACTGAATCAGGACCAGTTATGGCAGTGTATTGACTTGCTTTGTCTCTTTTTCTTTTCAGGGCAACCCCGGTACTGATGGTATCCCTGGAGCTAAAGGATCAGCTGTAAGTTTAAAGCTGCTGTTTGTCTATATTTCAAACTACCTCCCTTTTACTGTATACTTTCCCATTTGCCTGTTGCACAGTAGAAGTGCTCGTGGTATTGTCTCACTGAACTTCAGTGTACATAATCTAAGTGCCCACTACATTTGCACATAAAATACATACCCATAGTGTTGTAAACTAATATACAACATGTTTCACATTATCAGTCCACAGTTTGTACAGTCTTGCAAGAACTGGGCTGGTCCATAAAACAGAAAACAAAACGGGGCAGCCAAATTCGTAATCTTATAATAATTTGTAATAATTGATCATTTATAATAATGAATAACTTTTTGACCTCTAAATCTACATCCAGTTAGATGGATGGTTAAGTGATGAATCTGCTGACTGGCTTCATGTCGCCCTCTATTTTTCTCTCTCTGTAGGGTGCTCCTGGTATTGCTGGTGCTCCTGGTTTCCCAGGACCTCGTGGGCCTCCCGGGCCTCAGGGAGCAACTGGACCCCTCGGGCCCAAAGGAACATCCGTATGTACTCACCGAATCATTCGTGAACCAGAGAAAACCCCTGTCACTGGAGTTGTGTTGTTATCAGCAGCTCATTTCATCTTCCAAATATAGACCAACCTGCTGATTTCTCTCTCTCTCACTCTCCGTCTTGCCTGTTTGTCTGTCACTGTTTAGGGAGACCCAGGTATTCCAGGGTTCAAGGGAGAGGCTGGACCCAAAGGAGAAATTGTGAGTTTTGTTTTGTTTTCTTTTAATTGTCCCTATATTCCCTGTTTGTTTACCTATTCCACAAAATCCAAATCAGCAGATACAATCTGCAAATATTGTATTTAGTTAATTAATAAGCACAGATAACAATCACTACCAAGATCAAGTAAATTTGAATTCATCAGTAACATACGTCACTACCTGAAAAGTCCTGAGGGATTTTGCAAAAACAACAAATTCTTCTTTTCCAGCATTAACACAGTCTGTTAATGGATGTGTTTTCTAGGGACCAGCTGGTCCTCAGGGAGCACCTGGCCCTCTAGGAGAAGAGGGCAAGAGAGGACCCAGAGGTGAGCCCGGTGCTGCTGGACCACTTGGACCTCCTGGAGAGAGAGTGAGTATCTTCAAGTTAATGGAAACCAGGTTATTTTGTAGTTCCAAAAAATGATATGCTGTATGGAACCTCTTCAGGGACCACTATGAGATTCATTGACTGACATATTGTTCTTATAATCATAAGTCCTGACTCTAGTTTCATGTTTTGTGTGTAGGGAGCCCCTGGTAACCGCGGTTTCCCTGGTCAAGATGGTCTGGCTGGTCCCAAGGTGAGTAGTCACAGTTTCACTTGTTCCTGAAGAAGAGGTTTTATTGTTTCTGTTGGAACAGAAAGTCTTACAAGATAAAATAACAGAGATGCATTTAGAGGATACGGATCTGGACAAGAACGGAGCTGATGCGTCAGTAGTCACAGGTGTAAATCTGTGTAACTGACAATTATCGTATTCCATCTGCTCCAAATTGGATATGGAAATTGCTGTCCAAATTGCGTCCAGTATTTTCATTATATTTCTATTTGTTTTTGCTGAAGTGGAAAAAGAATCACTGTCACAATGTTGTCACACACTGTATGACGCATACTGATAAAAAATCACATCACCATAAATTGAAATTTGATTTCACTCAGTTTGATTCAATAACCAAACAAGTGTAATTCACAACGGAGGCAGAATGGAGTGGGGCATTTCTGTTGTTAGTTGCAGTTGATCTTTTGCATGTGACCAACCCCCCTATCAACTTAGTTTTGCACAAATTTGCAAAAACTTCCCCAAAACTGGATATTTACATGACCCCTCACAGAATTTCTGAAGTTACAGTCACAAAGTTCAAACTTTGATTCACCTGTAACCAGAACTTTTCCCCAGTTCCTTTATTGTTTGACAAACATTTAAACTGGATTAGTTGCTGATTGGTTAATAAACAACATCTGAAATTGTCTCTTCTGGATTATTAAAAAGTAGGACACTCTTTGTTCAGTTGACATTTTCTGTCTTGTAAAGACAAAAAAATCAGCTGAACAAAGAGTGAGCAATTATAAGTACCTTGATTTTTCTGGTTATCAGATGATGTATCAAATATTGGACAAAAATTAATGAGTTCTTAAAAACTATCTGCCACAAACTGGCCTCAAACTGCTTCACTGGGTCATTACAAACAACTGGGAAATATATGTCCTATATATGTCCTTTATCAAGTACAAGCTGTATTTTAGTGCTGGTGTACTGGTGTTAGTTGTTAAAACACCAAAACAATTCCATATATGTATACAAAATTACACAGTGTTTTCATTAAAGATATTCAGATAGATTGAGCATATCTCAAAAAGTCATAAAACTAGAAATTTACAGCATCTGTATATTCTACTGTACTTTTTGGGAAGAACAAGCTTGACAAAACTGCATTACATATTATAAATGAAGATTTATAAATAAATCAGTTATTTATAAATAAATAAATCTATGACATATTCACTTCATTAGAAAATAAAAGACCAAAGGATGCAGGTTTTCATACTGTAGCTGTACCTTAATAGATCTATTTACCTAGATAATTAGTATTTAAAAGCACAGAAAATGAGTGAGTTAGAGAACTGTCTTAAACTCAAGAACTGATCATTTGGGAATTACTAAAAAGCATGAGTTATTATCCATATTTGATCACACTATGGTAGGAAAATAAATGGATAAAGCTCTTAGCATTATTTTGGTAAATGATTTCCCTGAGTACTTTATTGACCCAGTTGTCTGAAGCTCACTGTACAGGCAGCAGTGATACATGTAAGTCCATGATGTGGCCTCAAGATGGCAGCATAGCTCGTAAACTCATTATGCACTTGTGACCTACAGATAAAAACCTGGATAAATGAGTGGAGCAATCACAGCGAATGCAGATGCTTCCAGACAGGTGCACTGCATGGTACAATTAAGCAATTAATATCCAGTCATGCTCTGTGGCATGGATAAAAATGCTGAGCAGGCCTAGTTGATTCTGATTTTGTATCAAGATGGAAAAAGGAAAAGATTGAAGTGACTTTGATAGAGGAATTGTGACTAAAGTCACATCTGCATGTGTTTTGAGTATTTGAGTATTTGAGGTATCGTAGGGTTGCAGTGCATAAACTCCTCATTCACCAAAAGTGAAATGGTCAGATGAGTCATTCTTGTCTCTGGGGGACATTTTGCTGGCATTGTAAGGGTCCACTTGACCCCTTAGAGGGAAGGGTCACAGCAAATCAATACAAATCACCTTCATCCTTTGATCAAACATTTCTATCCTGATGGGAGTGGTCTCTTCCAGGATGACAGTGCCCCATACATAGGGCCACAGAGGGGGTCACTGAAAGGTTTGATGACAGTGAAAATGATGTGAATCATATGCTAGGGCCTTCACAGTCACCAGATCTCAACCCAGTTGAACAGACAGGAGATTTTGGACCAATGTGCCAGACAGAGCTCTCCACCACCATGGTGGTGTTGCCTCCCTCCAAAGGGAGTCCAGAGACTTATAGAATCAGGGCCAAGTCACAGTGAAGCTATTCTGGTGGCCAATGGTGGACCAGAACCTAAAACACTTTATGCAGGTTTTTCCTCTAATGTGTCACCCATCTGTACATGTCCCATATCACCAAAGCCAGCATCTCATTTAACATTATCTTCCCCTGGCCCAGTTTCATTTATACCAAAATGGGTCTGTCAAAATTTAATCTTCTCATCTCCAGCGGGTCAATGAAACTCCTTCACACTATTAAAAAGGAAACTCATTTCCTCTAGGGTTTGAGAATTGAAGTGTCGCCTCCTTAGTGATTGACTGAGTGACCAACTCCTGTTTTATATTCTTTCTCCTAACACAGGGAGCACCTGGTGAGCGTGGACCCTCTGGTGCCAGTGGTCCCAAGGGTGCTAACGGTGACCCTGGCCGTCCTGGAGAGTCTGGTCTGCCTGGTGCCAGGGTAAGTCCCTCCGTTACCTTCAGTGCGTTACCACGGACCTGGATGTTGGTGATCTGCAGAAACGTGCTTCAAAACCTGCAGAAATAATAATTAACCATCAAGATCAGTAAAATACATTTAATGTGAAGTTAAGTGAAAATATGATAGTGGTAATATTTACCAAATTATTATCTAGCCGTAGCTCTGGGTCAGTCCTAATTTGAAGTATTTAATTCTCAGCTCATCATGCAGTTGCTGTCCTGCAAAAATTTATCTCCAAAAAAGAACATTTTTCATGCACTAAGAAAAACATTCCCATTTTCAGCTTTGTGACAATGAGTTTTTATGGTTAATTTAGCTTAAGAAGGAGATTTATCTCAACTCAAGAAGGAACACTTAAAGGGATGCTCCAGTGATTTAGGATTGCATTTCCCTAAATTTAGAAAACTCACAGAGATAGACTGAAAGTCAAATGAGTCTATAAATGCTGAGATACCCTGAGTTTTAGTCAATTGTATAGATCAGTTGAAATAACCCTTATGTATATTATATTTCCCATAATGGAGGCAATAGAATTAATTAAACTCTACCTGCTTCATAAAAACTTTATTCTTTCAAGTGCCCATTTGCATTTTCATCCTTCAGTTTATCTGAAAAATTCAGCCACCAGTCTTGGAGATACATGTTTTTCACTGGACAGACTTTGTGCTTCCTCGTGGAATGACTTAATTTTCCAACAGTGACACAAGTGGTTGTTACTGTTTGTGTATAATCACTACAGAGGAAGTATGAAAAAAGCATCTGTAGCGAACTGAGCCCATTAACAACCATTTCCTTAAATGTTTTTTCATTCATATCTCAGTTCTCAGTCATTTCCATCAGTGGGTGTTGAACTGCTGCTTCTGTCTCAGAGGTGTAAATTCAGTTTACACAGTGCCATATGTTCCCACCTTTCTTTAGCTACGTGTTTCTTTAATACGTGTCTGTATTGAGGTGTCTGATGACTCATCTGGATTTTGCCTGTTTCTATTCCCCATTTCTGACAGGGCCTAACTGGGCGCCCTGGTGATGCTGGTCCTCAAGGCAAAGTTGGACCCTCTGTAAGTGCACTTTTTTATGCTGTGACAAATAATGTAGTTGTTGTGTGTTTGTAAATCAATAAAAAAAAATCACACAGCCTGTATGTTTTCTACATGGGTGAGTCAACAAGGGAGAGACTTGTAATTTTATCAAATGTGCTGTCATCATGTAATGACTCATAAGTGGTTTCATCAGATTGAATTGCAGGAGATTTATCCTCCCATTATCCACCAGCCTCATCCCCAGTGGTGTTTGTTTTTCAGATAAGATCAGCTGTCCTGCTTTTTAGAGCAACAAAGTCTGACACACTATAGCTTGTTTCAGCTTTCACATTGAATTCAGAGCACAGTCATTTTCTCAACCTCTGCTTGTGCTGTTAGACAGGCTGCTGTCTTTCATGATAATGCTTAATCCTAAAGTGTATGTACTTTTTTCAGCCCAGTAAAAAGTCCCGTGTAATAGTGTTTACATCAAAACTCTTCACTGAAACCACTGAAGCTGAATTATTTTTTAATAAATTGGCTCCTCCTTATATGAAATTTGAATCTTTTGTTGCCTTTGTATCATACTGCTCACTGACAGATGAAGCAGTTGTTTCATTACTTGACTCACTGCTTGAGTGACTGGCGTATGGACAGACTGATTATGATGGAACAATTATTTGGTCTTTGACTTTACTTGACTAGGGATCTCCTGGTGAAGATGGACGTCCAGGACCCCCTGGCCCACAGGGAGCCCGTGGACAGCCTGGTGTCATGGGATTCCCTGGACCCAAGGGAGCAACTGTACGTATATATAAAAACCATTTAAAAAATGTGACAGAGCAACAAAGCTAAAAAATGAAGCTAAAAGCAAAAACATTCTACTGTTTTATTATATTATATTATGTGGGGCCAGTAGACCCTTTAAATCGGAAATACACTGTATGCCTCTTCGCCTGAAGTACTGCTGAACAATTTTATGCTATTCCATGTTCACCATCACATGTACCCTCTCTGCTCCCAAAATAGGTGCAGGACCAAGCGAATCAGTTGTGGCCTTTTGACTAACTACTGCATTTTGCCTGTATTTTGATTAGGGTGAGCCTGGCAAGTCTGGTGAGAAAGGACTGGCTGGAGCTCCAGGTCTGAGAGTAAGTCGGTTCACCTTTTCCGCTTTAAATAACCTGCTAGAGTCTTCCAGATGCCTCTTAAATGTGCTGTAGTTTCGAAATACAAAAATCATTTAGCTCATAAAATTCAACCACTCAGTCTAGTTGACTTTTATCAACTAAATGATAAATGTATATATCAGTCAGGTGTGCAACATTAAAATAATTTGCAAATTATCCAAATTATTAGACAGCTCAAGTTTTGTTCAGATAAACAGTGTTTTATATTCTGTAGCTAGTGTGACTCCCTATTTATCTGCCGTTATGTCTGTAGTTCATCTTCCACATGAGAAGCATGTTGAAAATCTCAATTATAGCTATCAGATGTCTCTCTAGTTAATAGCATCACCTTTGGCCTAACTGTTGATATCTATCTCTTTGTTGCTCCCCCTCCTCCCTCCTTCCTCTCTTCAATCCTCTCCCCAGGGTCTGCCTGGCAAAGATGGAGAAACCGGCCCTGCTGGCCCCCCTGGCCCTGCTGTACGCATCTCGTATCTTCCCCATCCCACTCCATATAGCTTCAATACTGATATTATCTTTCCCTTTCTCACCCTGCACTTAAAAGCAAACTTCGGTCTCTCCATTTACTACACAGCCTCAATTCTAACTGTGTCTGGGTGGAAAAAATTCCTTGACAGTCCTGGACATTATAAGAGGGCTTCACTGACTTGCAGCTTTGAGTGTGTGTTTCAGTGTGCTAACTAAAGATATGTCCATTTAACCTGAGAAAACCTGATATGTAGAACACTAGTTATAATGTTTACTGATATCAGAGCTGCATTAATGGCAGGTTTAGCAATATTTTCCCACCATATCAACCATCAAAGTCATATGTGAAATTGCTGACATTTAGTTAATGATAGAAGTTGACTCTGATTATAAATTATGGATTATTTATGTAGGGCCCTGCTGGAGAGAGAGGAGAGCAAGGACAGCAAGGTCCTTCCGGCTTCCAGGTGAGTCTGTCTCCTCACAGCTTTAGGTTGTTTATGTATGAATTGTGTCTGTATGTGTAGTATTAAATATACTTTTTACAGTGTGAGACTTTCAAATGAAAACATCAATCACTCAGTTTATCTCTGGTATCCTGCTGAGCAGTGCAAACATCAATACACTCTGACCTGATTAAAAATGATTGTATTACAACTGTTACACGTTTCTTTTTAGAATCAAGCTTTTTTTTCTTGCTACACAAATATTCTCCTAACCAAAAAATGCTGATTTTTTGCTGTACATGAATTAATGTTTTGTTTTTTTTTTTCATTTCTGTTTCATTGTTTTTTTACATGTTTTTTTCGTTTCTCTCCTGTACACAGGGTCTGCCTGGACCACCTGGCCCCCCTGGTGAGGGTGGCAAACCTGGAGACCAGGTGGGTGCACTGTTTTGGTGAACTACAGCTTGTAAGGTCACGTAATCGCAGTGGAAATACTAGTATTTATCCATCATAGGCTTGAAGAGAAGAGATCCTGAAATAATCTGTGCCTAAGTCATTTTGTGGATGCTGTTATCGAAATAACTTGACAAGACAGTAGTTACATATACTTTACTCCCAATCCTGACAGCATTAGTATTTTTCTGCTAAACTGGTAATAGTATGCTCAGCCTACTAACTCAGCCTGCTCATCTAAATGAAACAAGTTTCCTATTGCACCATTTCGTGTAATACTCAAGATTTTAACCATTAAACAGCCATCTCTTTTTGTCCACAGTTATCTCATCATTACGATAATTTCTGTATCACTGTGAATGGAAAAGAACTGAGATGTTGTTAGTCAAGTCCATGTTCTCTTTAATATATATTTTTATACTTAATACATCCTGCAAATATCTGGCTCTCACTAATAATTTTGAGTATGCATGGCCACTGCTGTAAGCCAGTCAAGAGAATAACTAGATCTGTCTGTAGTAGTAGTAATCCTAGTTGTAGTGGTTCCCATTTTAAACATAAAAGGCTTGATTTCTCATTCTCTTTCTTTTTGTCATTTAAGGGTGTTCCTGGAGAGGGTGGAGCTGCTGGTGCTACTGGACCCAGAGTCAGTTGACAGTCTTGACTTATCTGTTCTTTGGTCAACTGATTGTTAGACATGCCCACTGATTGTTTTTGTGTCACTCTGCAGGGAGAGCGCGGTTTCCCCGGAGAGAGAGGACCTGCTGGTCCTCAGGGTCTGCAGGGACCCAGAGGTCTGCCCGGAACTCCTGGAACTGACGGACCCAAGGTAAGTCCAGAATTTGGAAAAACCAAGCAGATTATCAAATTATTAAACGTTGAGGGGTACTCACACCACTGGCCAGTATGATTCTGTGGTACTTCTGTCAGATGTCTAATCCATTAACATAGCAATCTGAGTATTAACTGATAATAATAATTACCTTGAGCTGAGCTCTGTACATTCAGTGTTTTCCCCAAAAAATAGTTTGTGGGAGGAAGTCTTATGATCTTATGATCCGTTTTGAATCTTTGAATCTTGAATCTTTAGTCAGTGAACAACTGTTCCCTCAGTGGATTTCCAGTCAAGCTACACAGTCACTTGTCTATCAGCCATCAACAGATTCCTGCCACTGCAGTAATATGTCACAACTGCACTGTCAGTGGAGGCAGAGTTCAGAGCGGCTGCAATTCCCACTTGTGGTTTGTTATCTGGTCAGATTTTAATCCCAGTTCATAGGTTTTCTTCCCTTGAGGTCACACAGGGGCTGATAGAGAGGATGAGGATTATAGAGCTGACATGAGTGATGGAGGAGGATTGAACAGACAGTATTTGGAGGGTGGAGCACAAATCTGAGAAAGATTCAGAAGGATTTTTTTGCACAAGAGACATTGTACATCAGTGTGCTTAAGTTAAAATACAGTTTTAATATATTCACAGCCAACACTGAGGCTGTGTAAGCCCTGTGGTTACAGCTTAATGACTGGAGATAGGCAGCAGAGTTGGTGTTTGTGTGTCTGATCTCCAGTCTGAGGCTGCAACAGAAAGCCCTGCTGATAAGCCTGACAGCTTTTGACCAGGAGTGGGCCTGGTCGAGCCGCTTAAAAAAAAAAAAAAAAAAAAAAAATTAAAGTCTGCATTTGCTTCCATTTTTCTTGGCTTTGATATGTGGAATAGAATTTTTTTATGATAAAACTCCCCTTTCTACTTAAAATACAGAATTAAAGGGAGCCCACCATCAAAAGGAACATGGAATTTGAGATAGTTTTCAGAACTAAAACTGATGGACTGATTAGTGGATTGTTTTTTTTTTTGTTTTTCTATTTTTTCATAAATTAGACTTGGTCAAAAAAGTTAGCCAAAGTTTATTTTAATCCAGAAAGTGAAGGACCTGTATCAGGTGTATAATATTTAACAGCTGTTTTTCAGTCCTTTTCTTTTATACTTTCAATTCTCTGATAACCTCGAGCAGAACACACCGAGACAAAGATGTGCATGTTGCCTCTTTTGTTGAATAACTGGATGCCTTCTCACTCTGTGACAGCATCATTTTTGTGTTTCTGACTCAAATGTAAATAAACACAAAGTCTTAGCAGAAGCAATCTGAAATGTGACAACAAAACATGCTCACAGAACTCTAGTTTCAGCCTAAAACCTTGACTTCATCAATAAGCACACGGCACCTGCTCACATCTGTAGCAGGTGCTTACATACAGTTATTCAGTATACAGTAACCTGAATTACATCTTCTGTCTGTGTCTGTTTCTCGGCCCACTGCTGTCATTTATTTCTGTTATGTAATAGGGAGCCATTGGACCTGCCGGTGCCGCTGGAGCTCAGGGACCCCCAGGCCTGCAGGGTATGCCTGGAGAGAGAGGAGCTGCTGGCATTCCTGGACCTAAAGGAGACAGAGTAAGCCACGATGGGAACAATGTGTTAATGACAGAATATTCATATGTTAAATATCTAGAATTCTCCCTACTTCATTACTTGACTTCAGGGTTTTTTTTCTAACTGCCAGATTACTGACTTGTTTTTTCTTTTAACCTCATAGGGTGACCTTGGAGAGAAAGGACCTGAAGGTGCTCCCGGCAAAGATGGTGCCAGAGTGAGTCATTGTCCTCCGTTGTATTTTTCATGAACGATAATTGTTGGTGTTGAATATGAACAGAATGTATTACTCCACAAATGTTCAAGCCTTTAAATCTTAAAAAAAAAATCCTCTGTTCTTACAAATGGAAGTGTTCATTTTTCCAGGTCTTATTTCAAAAGAAAATGTTAATTCTCTTTTCCTGTTTCCTGTCACAGGGTCTCACTGGTCCCATTGGTCCTCCTGGTCCTGGTGGTCCCAACGGTGAGAAGGTGAGTGCTGTATAATTTTTTTTGAAAATCTACAGCTACTGGTAGACTGGCACTACTGATTCAACATATCTATTGTGATTGTGAGTTGAAAGGTCTTGCTATACATTTGTTTTTATAAATAAGTTCCTTTTTTATATGGATTATTGTTTTGTATATTTGAATTATGAAGGTCATGCCTGTCATTAAGTGTGTATCTCAGCTAAATGTTTACAGCTTGATGTGTGTTGCTGATTCTGTGTTTTCTCCTAGGGTGAATCTGGTCCTGCTGGTCCTTCTGGAGCTCCTGGTACCCGCGGTGCTCCTGTAAGTGTTAATTCACTCAAAAAGTGGGATGCTGTTGTCTTAGTAACAAAACTTTCCATTTTAACACTTTTCAGAAGTCAGTTTTCCCTTGGAGCCTATCATTTTGAATGATCAGAGATGATAGTTTTAAAACAGATTAATTGTGTTGGAGTTCAGAAAGTCTGAACTAACATCTGAGTTATTGTTGCCTCTCTTCCTCCTTCTTCCAGGGTGACAGGGGTGAGACTGGACCTCCTGGGCCTGCTGGATTTGCTGGACCCCCTGTAAGTAACCAAAGACAACAAGTGACCAATAGTGGTGGAAGATTCAGATCTTTTACTTAAGCAAAAGTATCAATACAGCAACGTAAATATTCTCCATTACAAGTCAAAGACCCACTTGAAAAATCCCACTTTAGTAAAAGTACATTTAAAAAGTACTGGTTTCTTCTGACTGGCATTATTATTGTTTATGACATCATTAGACTATTAATATTGGAGGTGGAGTTAGTTTGAACTTGAACAAAGTTCTATTTCACAAATCTGTTTTCAGGTTTTGGACCTTGTCACTAATGTTTGATCTTCAGTGTGATGCAAAATCTTCATCTTAAAAGTAACCAGTAACTAAAGCTGTCAAATATTCTGTCAAAAGTAGTGGAGTACAAAGTACAATATTTGAAATGTGGTGGAGTGTTTTAGACCTCAATAAATTGTTTTTTTGTTTTGTTTTTTTTATCTTGGCACACATCTTGTATCCTCAGTGTATTGTTCTGTGGAGCGAGATTAGTGTGTAGATAGTCAGAAGTCTTCGCATCACTCATCCCTTTAGTTCCTCCCAAAGACTCAAGGCCGTCATCGACTAAATGTTTTTAATAAACTGCATCCTTCCAAATTCAATTTCATCAATATTCTTTTGGACAACACAATTTATCAAACTTTTTTTGTCTTTAGGTTGCGCTGTGATTAATTATTGAATTTATGTCAGGATGAATAACTAGGTGTCTAAAACAGTTTTTGGTTCACAGCTCACAAACTGTAACATCACAGCTTTTCACCACAGACACTGAAAATAGACATAGGTGATCAGCAGAGCTTATTAAATATTTTGAAATCCAGGTTCATAGTTGTAGACTTAATTGCTGTCGAAGCAGTACAATCTCAGTCGATATTTATGTGAAAGAAAAAAACATGAAAGAAAGAAGGAAGGTGAAAAAAAACTCATCTCCTTCCATGCTGCTGTTCTGTCAGTCAAGCATATTTCTTATATAGTTAATAGCACTTGCTGCTATTTTAAATGAAGTCTATGTAACACCAGCCACAGTGACAGTCAGTGACAATTACACCATTAGGTAAACAATAAAATATAATGCAGCAGTAGGACTTGTAGAGAACAGTCAGTCAAGTAACACTGGTGGAGTGCCCCTTTCACCAGATTTATTTTTGGGTATCAAGTTGCTCTGTCCTTGGTTTTTAACTAATTCCATGACTGTTTCTTTTTCTCTCAGGGAGCTGACGGTCAACCTGGAACCAAGGGAGAGCAGGGAGAATCTGGACAGAAGGGAGATGCTGGTGCCCCTGGACCCCAAGGACCATCTGGTGCCCCTGGACCTGCAGTGAGTGTCACTCCAGATTTTTCCTTTACACTGCTACAAAAGCAAACAGTTATTTTTTATTTCTACCTCTGTCTAAGCCATAAATAATGAGGGCTTATTCCAGAACACTGCAAAACAGCAAGACAGACACTGACTGACAGTCTTTCTAATGAGAAGAGAAAAATGCACAAATCAGCAGAAAACTCCTCTGTTTTTTGTCTTTGGTGAACACGTGGTGGGGTTAACATCATATCAGTTGTCACCGATTGTGCTACACAAGGCAGAATAAAAACTAGCTGAGGCAGATACCCCACTGAATAGATTCCAGCTTTACTTCGCAGCAACCAAAAGTGTTTTTTAGATGTGTTTATATTGTCCTCTAGAAAACATAAAACCAAGGTCAGACAGTAATGTACAGTGTGTTTTTTATTCCAGGGTCCTACCGGTGTTTCTGGACCTAAAGGTGCTCGTGGTGCTCAGGGACCTCCTGTAAGTGACCTTTTGAAAATACTTTTATCTTTAGCAAAGTTTCTCACTTTCAGTTCAGAAAATGTTATTTTACATTTGTCTTATATATGTGCATGCTGAAACCATTAATTTTTTAAGGTTATTTTTGGCTTTGACTAAATTTATCTTTTTCTGTCAGGGTGCCACTGGTTTCCCTGGAGCTGCTGGCCGAGTTGGACCCCCTGGTCCCAATGTAAGTTTAGTCTCTTTATACTGTAGCCAAACCCAACAGCCTGCTGAGTATGTATATGTTAAAAATACACTATAAATATACTATAGCTTTGATATGTGACACTGATGTAGATATTTTCTACATTATTTGACTGATTTTTTTAATACCCTACTTTACTGTACAACCCCAAGTATGAGAAAGAACAAGAAAAATGGACTTGCTTTATGCTATAGAGGCAAGAACCAGGTGCGGCAGAACAAATACAGGAATGTTTCCTAAATGCCACCTGACTTAATGTCACCTTGAAAGCCTTTTTAATTTGCACCTGTAAAACACTTCCTCTTGCTGTTTCAGCACCTGCGCACTACCAAGAGAGTATGTCTGACACAGTGGGAGTTGTTGTAGTTTGTATGGAAATATTTTTACAGACTTTCTAAAAGGAAGTGCACTCTATTGTGGGAAACAAGTCTGATCATATGAGACAGCTAATGAGATATGTGTTATTAAAAGTTATTTAAAGAAACATGATTGCTCTTGGAACATTATGTGTACATGTACATGTTTGTGCACCATAACAGACATGCATTGTAATTTAATGTTATTTTCTGCATGTGATTCCATTTAATGTATGTTATTTCATCCTACTTGCACTTCTCAGGGTAACCCTGGACCTGCTGGTCCTCCCGGTCCTCCTGGAAAAGATGGACCCAAGGGTGTGAGGGGTGATGGTGGACCTCCAGGCAGACAGGGTGACCCTGGACTCCGCGGTCCTGCTGGGACTTCTGGAGAGAAGGGAGATGCTGGAGAGGACGGCCCTCCTGTGAGTTTATCATTGTTTAATCATATTCCTATATAAACCCCTCACGACACTGCTTGGCTTTTACATAATCTGTAACTTCTTGACCTTGTGACACTTGACATACCTCTCCAGTCCCTCCAGCATGCACATGCACACAAATTTAGCCACTCTTGAGACGGCATGTATCCTTGAACACCTTCAAGGTTAACAGAGGTGTCCATTACAGAGAGAAGAAAATTAGTGTGAAAAGTGTGTTTGTTTTCTACATTTCTGTCAACTTTTACGTAGCTCTGTCAGAACAAACAGCCGCTTTCGACCGTAATGGACAGCAGCTGAGCACATTCTCCAATAATACACACAGCTGTCAGTGGCCATCACTGGCTGTAATAGCAGACCAAGACATATGACAGCACAGGGCAATACAGGCCCAGTGACAGACTGATGACAGGACCCCAGGCTTTTACCTTGCCTGCACTTAGCACTGCACACACCCGTCACAAGCACAAGTGTTTGAGTCCTGTCAAGATAATGACACATCGCAGATGATTACATACTCCAACATGAAGATAGCTGCTTGGCCGAGACCCTTCCCACCTATAAATTACATATATGAAATCTTGAACCATGTATCAACAAATCAAAGTCTTTGTCAGCTGAACAGTGTGTCTCGGGTGTCATTTGGAGCCACGTGTATTGTGAACATGAGTTGAGGGAGCTTTCACTGTTGCACACCGCAGGACATGGCAGAGTGGACTAAAGTGGTGTGGATGAAGTAGACTTGAAAGGTTTGATGGGGAGATTGATGTTGATATGTGTAGCTGCAAATGGGGGTTGTAAAATCCCAAGTGGAGCAAATGACAGAAGATATAAATCAGAGATCTTTGCAAAAGTAAAGAAACATGACAGAAACAGAAGAAAAGAGAGGAAAGAACAGGACACAAATAAAACACTGCTCACTGCTCACTGCTCCCAGCCAAGAAATAGTCCAACACATAAAACCACCCTTTAGATTTGCTACGCTCCTTGTGCTAAGCTTGGCTAAGCTAACTGGCTGCTCACTGGAGCTTAACATGTACTGTACAGACTTGAGAGTGGTATCGTCTAACCTGACGGCCAGAAAGCAAATAAGTGTGGGGTTTTTTTTTTTGTTTTTATTTATCTTAGATAGTACAATTGCAAATAAGCAAGAGAAGCTAAAAGATTACCAAAGAAAATTGTGTGTATTATAGTCAGATCTGGGAAAAAAATCTAATTACTAATTACTATGTTTTTTTTTAACACTCATCAGTGCCTTTATTTATTTCTTTATTTGTTCATTTAACTCTCTATTGTGTATGTCTTTTGGTTTGGGTGTGAGAGCTGTGCGTGTTGTACATTACATGTAGTAAAATGTCTCACTCATTGCATAACTCTTTAGATGTCTTGGTACCAGTTCTTTAAAGAACTGATTTAAGATGTTTGTTTACGAGTTTATGTAAAATAAAAGGACATAGGCTGATATATCATTATCATTATTGGCGTCAAAAATCCAATATAATTTTATTTTGTTTCGACAATGAAAAAAGAAAGAAAAAACCTAAATAAATAATACTAAACTCTCATCAAATTAATTCACTGTTACTACTATCACAGCACAAATGACATATGGCAACCTGTGACCGTGAAAATACATAATTTGTCACACATTAATTGTGTGTTCTGCCTCTTTGTTCCCCTCTCAGGGTCCTCCAGGTCCTTCAGGTCCTCAGGGTTTGGCTGGTCAGCGCGGTATTGTTGGTCTACCTGGACAGCGTGGTGAGAGAGGTTTCCCTGGTCTGCCTGGACCTTCTGTAAGTAACACAATGTTCATCAAACAGAAATTCAGGCTGTAGCTTACAGTTGTTTTCATTATCAATTAATTATCTAATCTGTCAAATTTTTTATAAATTAATTGAATTTTTTTTTTTTTTTGCTGAGTAATAGATTAATTGATTATCAGAATTCATGTCGATTAACTGTCAATCAACTAATTGTTTCAGTACCAGTGTATTTGGATCAAAACAGGTTTATACAAAGTAGTATGACTTTTGGTGCAATGTTTCTGGGTTGAAAGGAGGATTAGCACACATTGATATTGCAGCTTTACTAAACCTGAGGTGTTTCTCTGTAACTGCTGCAAGTGACAGTTTGTTCATTTTAAAAAACAGAACAGGCTGTTAACTAAATAAATATTTATAAAACTGCCTTAAGAGCAAAATACCTAATGTTTTGTCACTTAGTGCAAGTGAATACAGAAACCCACAGACAGGTTCTGAACTGTCTTTCGCTGTCCTCATTGGATCACAGTCATATCTCATCTCACATGAGCCAAGACTTTTCTCCTGATTCCATTTGATGTACAGTATGACATGAGATAAGAAGGCTCCCCCTGCTTGCATGTCTCACTATCTGATATGTGACATGAGCCATGTCCCCTACTTACAACATCTCAGTGGGCATGTCCTTACCATTAATTATTCATCAGTACACATGAAAGGGATGCCAAGAACACAGTAGTGATGCCAAACTCACTCGGGAATGTTTCAAGCAGAGAATATGCTTTTAATAACGGAAGTGAAGATTGAAGTGCAGATACAGTGTCTGTGACGCTGCATTTTAATATTTCTGAATTGAGGTAATAGTTTGATCATTTTCATTTTCAAAATAAAATGAATATAGTTTTCAGATTAAGTAGCATTTCAAGTTGTCTGTGTAACAGATAATTGGCAGTTTTCTCCTTCATTAAGACCTTGACATGAACCCTTCCTACAACTGACTGGATGAATGCATCATTTGCAGGGATGAGATTTCTCTTTACTACTGATATTCAAACTGAAAAAAACATGGTGGCTGTTCTGGAGAGATCTCCAATACTACGGACCATCATCTAAACATTTGCTAATTGATCCACAGTACCTGAATGGGCTAATTCAGTATCCAAGTGGTTGTTTTCAGACTTTAATTCTGCAGCAAAAACTGAGCTTTAAGATGTAGACTGGCTGTGCAAAGATAAGGATGAAGTGCTCTGACACACTCTTATGGGAATAACCTCTTACATGAACTTAGACAATCTGATTTTCAAGCCTCAGTTATGTTTTCAAGACTTCAGTTATGTTAGCATGTCTCTAAGGCATGATTAAGCAGGTAAAAATGTAATGGCAACATGTAATCACAGTGTGAAGAGTGATTGAACATACCAGTGGATCTTAAATCATAATTTATCAGATTTAGTTTAGGTGTATTAATGCATCTTCTCCTCTCAGGGTGAGCCTGGAAAGCAGGGAGCTCCTGGTGGCCCCGGAGACCGTGGACCACCTGGGCCTGTTGGACCACCTGGACTCACCGGACCTGCAGGAGAGCCTGGCAGAGAGGTGGGACAATGTCCAACACACAGCATTTTATGTTGCGTCTTGTCCAGTGGCTCCTAACTGCTCATATCCCATGACCGAAATGACAGAATTTTGGTCTGGAGACCAAGTCCATTAAAATGCACTGCTATTTGCGTCATGTATACATTTGCATTGTGTTTACACCGTATCATTAATGCGTTTTGTTGGAACAGGGTTCATTATGCAGCTGATTAGTATTCAGTAGGACATCTGGCTCCGTGGAGGTGGACGAAGCTATTAACGCTTGATATTGTTCTGTCATCTGACAGGGCAACCCTGGATCTGATGGCCCTCCTGGTAGAGATGGTGCTCCTGGAATCAAGGTGAGAAAAACAGAATCATGCTACAGGAGAGAAACTACATCAAACACTCTGTGGTTAAAAGCTGTAACTTTTTGGTTTGACAGGGCTCAGATGTTACTTTAGTGTTTAGTATTATAATTGTTCTGTTAAAGGCCCTTTGCCAGTTTTTGATATGCTGGATGAAATTCTGCAAATGTTAAAAGTTTAATTGCATTATTGATGTGAATCAGTTAAACGCCTCTGATTCAGATAATGTAAACCTGCACATTACATTGGTGATTACCAGATTTTAATCTGGCCTCATGGGATGGATTGTATTGATTCGGAAAACACTTTCCTTGAACTGTACTAAACTGTCTGCAAAATGAGAAGATTGCTGATACTGCACTATCCTTCAACGCAAGCCGTACCACGCTCCATCATCTTTTTCTTACTCTGCTGCCACAAAAAAAAAAAAAAAACAATTGGAGAGCTATTTACCCATGCTTTTAGTGTACAAGAGAGATTTTGTTGTTGGATAATAGTACCGTTTCTTTCCTGGATGCTGCTTTTTTCCTTGAGTGCACTATTTCATTGCATTTGGAAATTTCTGTACTTACAGTGCAGACTAAAGATAGGTGATCCTGTGTTCACAGCTTCCCTTGTGTGACTGTTCTGCTCTTTGTGCTGCAGGGTGATCGTGGTAACACTGGTCCTGCTGGTGCTCCTGGCGCTCCAGGTGCTCCTGGTGCTCCTGGCCCTGTTGGTCCTACAGGCAAACAGGGAGACAGAGGAGAGGCTGTGAGTAGCTGCTCCAACACATTCCAAATGTCTGCAAAATGTGAAATTATTTTCTTTAAAACCTTTAGCAAAGATGAGGCATGATTTTAATGAGGTGGATTTTTCTCCTGCTGGAGATGAGCATATTGTCTGATAGCCCATAAGTACAGAGAGGGATGTCTCAAGTGTCTCATCCATGGCTAAATGACCTGTGGTTAAAGAATAATAAAAAAAAAACTTTTCATGCCGTTAATTCAGTGTGTTTCAGAAGAGCTTCACTAAGATTTTCTACATTATTTGCTCTTTAAATGCAACTTGGTGCAAAATTGCCATGCTCCAGAAGACATATTTGACATTATGGGTTACCAGTGTGCTTTTGAAAAATTGGACACTTATCTTAAGTAGTACCAATTACCTACAGGTATGGTAACAAGCAACTATTCTTCACTAACTTAAAGGGACAATGAGGCACATAGGTGATGGGTATACTGTATGTAGACATACTGGCTAAAAATCTGTTTGAAAAAGGAAAAACAAAGAAAAAGCAGCAGTAGATGACAATGATAATAATCTGCATATTTAAAGATACTGTAACAGTAAATATCATGCCAGTTCAAAATGCTCCAGTAAATTTTCAAGTCTTATGTTTCTACTGTAAAATCGTTACCTTTTTTTTGTTTTTCTTTCTCAGGGTGCACAAGGACCTGCTGGACCTCCAGGACCTGCTGGAGCCAGAGGAATGCCCGTACGTATCTTTCTGAACACTGACACAGTTTTTAAATTATTTCTGAAGTCTGAACACAGAATTCGTTTGTCTATTATGAGAGTGTAATTAAGATTTGGAGTTTACATTTTACTAGGCAAACAAAGGTGTTTTAGGATGTTGTCCACTTGTTCCCAGGGACCCCAAGGACCCCGTGGAGACAAAGGTGAGGCTGGAGAGGCTGGTGAGAGAGGACAGAAGGGACACAGAGGCTTCACTGGTCTGCAGGGTCTGCCTGGACCTCCAGTAAGTATCCAAACAGAATGTAAAAAAATGTGCATCCACTCCTTTGTGTCAGAGCAGTCTGATGAGTTAAAGTGATCCTTGTTTTAGCTACAGATTATTCCTTTCATATTATCATCCCCTGGGGATTTTGTAGAATATAGATAAATTTAATTGTCATCTGTTCTAGGGTCAAGCTGGAGACCAGGGTGCTACTGGACCTGCTGGACCTGCTGGACAAAGAGTGAGTATAAACTCTATTTTATTTCAAATAAAATAAAATTGGATTGTTACTTTGAATTCAAAGACAAATCAAATAAGCTTCTTCACATGCAGTATCTTTAGAGCTTAACATCAAGCATTTTTTCTCCATCTGTGCATGTAGGGACCACCTGGACCTGTTGGCCCTGCTGGAAAGGATGGTGCAAATGGTCTGCCAGGACCCATTGGACCGCCTGGACCTCGTGGTCGCTCTGGAGACACAGGTCCCTCTGTGAGTATCCACCAGAACTTGATCCATATTAAGAGTCCTTGAAATAGCTGCATGTAACTGCATGTTTCTATTGGCCAGTCGGAACAATTCAGGGGGAACCGGGCGCAGGTTTACTTCCATAAACACACAAAATTAATTTCACTAATAAACCAAAACCACAACTACCCTGTCATCTTAGGCAATAAAGAAATATAAATCATTTAATCTGGGTAATGTCTTGATACCACTTGAAGACTTCAGAGCCATAAAAAAAATGATGGTTTCACATACTGAAATACTGTGCAACAGCTAATATTAGAAGCTCTTTCACAATTCAATCAACTAACATATTTCTGCATTTCTCTCATGTCACATTAGTGAGATCTAGCAAAATGCAGAACACAATTCGTTTTCACACACGAATCACAATAATATTGCTGACCTTTTTAAAAGCTGTAACTTAAAAGTTTGACGGTGCTCAGGTGTTAATTTAGTGTTCATAATGCTTTTTTAATTCATTTTTTGATACTAAAGTAGGAATTAGTGGGAGGGATTGATAAAATTACTCCATCAATAAATAGATCAAGTTATACAGTAAATAAAGCAACTCATCTAATTTATATTGAAAATGAACAAAAAAAACAAAAGAGAAAGAAAAGTTTAATGAAAGTTAAAAAGGAGATTTAATGCAACAAAAAAATGTAGCTTGAGCTCTTATTGGCATAACATGAACTTTTTTACAACACATGCATTGTTCAAACTAAGTCCTAGACAAGAAATGAGAGGAGAGAACAGATTGCCGAGCAGATGGTGGCGTTTCCAGCACCAGTAATAGGAGATGAGGAGGGACTAGTCTCATTGGAAAAAGAAGAATAATCCACCATTCAAAACATTAGAAAATACACAAGTTGAGCAATGACTGGACAAAAAAGTATTGTCTAAATGGTGCCAGATATGATTCTTTTATCTTTCCCTCTATTCTTCTCTCTTCTCTCAGGGTCCCCCCGGAAACCCTGGACCCCCTGGTCCTCCTGGTCCCCCTGGCCCTGGCATCGACATGTCTGCCTTCGCTGGCCTGGGTCAGACTGAGAAGTCCCCTGATCCTCTCAGGTACATGAGGGCCGACCAGGCTTCTGGAAACCTCCGTCAGCATGACGCTGAGGTTGATGCCACCCTGAAATCTCTCAACAACCAGATTGAGAACATCCGCAGCCCCGAGGGATCCAAGAAGAACCCCGCTCGCACCTGCAGAGACCTGAAGCTCTGCCATCCTGACTGGAAGAGCGGTGAGTGACACAGGGAGGAATTGGTCAAATTGGGGTGAGACGATGAAGTATATAGAAGTTGTGTGGCATTTCATGCCGGCAGCTTAAGTTTGGTAAAGTCAAGATTTGGATTAAATATAGTTTGAATTAGTGTGTACTCTGGGAGTGTTTGCTGGTGCCTGATATGTAACAAAATATTATATATGACAACATATCATAACATTATATACTACATTTTCAGAGATGATCAGCTTTTCATGCAGCCAGACAGGGACTATAATGTGTGAGGGAAAAGCTCCTAGAAGCTAATATGTGTTGTGTTTTGTTTTTTGCCTGTAGGAGAGTACTGGATTGATCCCAATCAGGGCTGCACTATTGATGCAGTCAAGGTCTTCTGCAACATGGAGACAGGAGAGTCCTGCGTCTACCCCAAGCCTTCCAGCATCCCTCGCAAGAACTGGTGGTCCAGCAAGAGCAAGGACCGCAAACACGTCTGGTTTGGGGAGACAATGAATGGAGGATTCCACGTAAGTCGCACTATGGTTTTCAGTTGACACATGCCCTCCTCTACTAGTTGTACTGTAATGTAATCACAGATTGACTCGATTGAATCACAGATTTGGATGTGAAGGAATATAAAATTTTGGTGAAAACTGGTTAAAACAAATTTGCATTAAAGTCCCTCTGTATGGGATTTGAAATCTTACTTTGGCGACACCTAATGGTGGTTTCAAGAAAGACACTGGCTAACAGCCAAGTTCATC
Organism: Toxotes lorentzi; assembly: GCA_037833715.1. Taxonomy (NCBI): domain Eukaryota; kingdom Metazoa; phylum Chordata; class Actinopteri; family Toxotidae; genus Toxotes; species Toxotes lorentzi. The sequence goes on from JBBMJY010000018.1 coordinate 18,159,601, forward strand.
ACTAAACCTGCCCTCCCGCATGCCCCCCCACCCCTAGGATTGTCATAGGGAATTTAATCAAATCCGGGCATCTCTGTAAAAAAGTGTTAAAACCAAAAACAGTTAGCCTAAAACAAACCGTTATTCGTTAACTGTTATCCTCACTTCCTCTTTCTGATTTGCGGCCCCTTGCAGTTCAGCTATGGTGATGACAGCCTGGCACCCAACACTGCTGCCATTCAGATGACCTTCCTGAGACTGCTCTCCACAGAGGCTTCTCAAAACCTCACCTACCACTGTAAGAACAGTGTGGCCTACATGGACGCCTCAACAGGGAACCTGAAGAAGGCCGTGCTGCTGCAGGGCTCCAACGATGTGGAGATCAGAGCCGAGGGCAACAGCCGCTTCACTTACAGTGTGATGGAGGATGGCTGCACGGTAAGACTGGCAGATTCAACACGTTTAGACAGTACATAAACAGCTTTTCTACTTGTATACGCAACATCATTTTTCATATTAGGACATAATACAATCAAACTTAAAAGAAGGATGTTAAAATTGGTACACAATTCCTTTTCCCTTTATCACAGACATTATGCTCTGTCTTTTTTACTCTCTGCTGTTCAGTGAGACTCACCAAACAAATCTGTGCAATTTTGGAGAAGTCATAGGCCATTTATCAGCCGTTGTGTTTTTTTTTCCCTCCGCACAGAAACACACGGGACAGTGGGGCAAGACAGTGATTGAATACAGATCGCAGAAGACCTCTCGTCTTCCCATTGTGGACATTGCCCCCATGGATATTGGTGGAGCAGACCAGGAGTTTGGAGTCGAAGTCGGGCCAGTCTGCTTCTTGTAAAGAATGAGGGATCGAAAAGAAGAGAAAGAAAAAGTGAAAATTTGGAAAAAAAAAAATAAATGAGAGAGGAGCACACTTCAGATAAAGGAGGAGAGAAAGAGAGAAAAAGAAAAATCAAGACACTTTTTTTAAACAGGACCTTTTTTCTAAGTAAAAAGTGCTTTTTCCAAGTCGAACTCCGTAGGATATCTGCACTGAATGGCACTAGCAACTGTCATCTGTGATTCATCCAGCATTGCCTCCAGTCAGCTCGCCCTGCCCCATGGACTCCCGGCATTCCCCAAAAGCCCCTACTTCACCCTGGGTGAACAGCAACCCCCTCTACCCACCCCAACCCCACATCCATGAACAAGAAGGAGGAAGTATGAGGAGAGTACGGGAACATACCAGGGAACTAGAGAGAGAAAAGTGTGTTGGTGTTATTTATTTATTGTTAAGGTTTGGGTCCCAGGTGCGGTAGGACTGAGTTTGTTGCTAAGTAATAAAAAGCCCACTTACACATATTTAAAAAAAAAACCTTATCCACCAACTTCCTCTCTTACTTCCTCCTCTTTTCTAACGGCCCCATCGCTCCTGTATCACATCCACTAATTAATAAATATCTCTTTGAAACCAAAAATCTATCTACTTAGAAAGTGCAGGTGTTCCTATTTCTACCACCACAGTGTGTATCAAAAAGTTACTGTGTACTATAATAAAAGTTAATGGTGCTATTGTTGTAAAACAGTCTGTATTTTTTAACAACCAGATACTCATTTGTAGTGACTTGTATATATGTATATATATGTATATCTGTGTATACATATATATACAGTTTCTCAGAGAGAGCATTTCATCCTGGGATTTTGGATTTCAGGGTGATCAGTGTCCCCTGCCTCACCCCACCCTCCTGCTTCAACCCTTGTATGTAAACAAACATGTCCCTGATGAATTTTTACAATCAAGGCATGTCCAATTTGGAACGAATTTAATTTTTTTTTTCTTTATATTTGTTTTGATATTTTAAAGCTACCTCACACTAAAAAAGAAGCATCACACATCAAACTAAGGCCTTTTTCCCCCTGAATCATATTTTAGGCAAATATCAAGATGACCAATATTTTGAAAAGTATGGTCATGAAAGACCAATCTGCTGCCCCCTATTTGCTGTGACCTTTGACCCCCATCCCTCTCTACTTCCTCCCATCAGTCCCCTCACACAGGGCGAGTCCTCTGCCTCGGCGTACACACTCAGACAGCTGAAGAGATTTAAGGTGTGTTTGACTTTGGTGCTCCAGTTCTATAGCCAGAGCAGAGGGTTCATTTGTGTGAGGTTGTGTATATTTTCTATTATTAATAATAGTATTATTATTAATAATAATAGCATTATTATATTATTATTATGATCATGACTTGTTTTTGTTACGTTTTAATTAATGTAAATTGGAAATAAAAGACAAAACCAAGTAACAGGCTGAAGTTGCTTTTTATTTATATCCTGTTTTGTTCTCCCCCATGTTGAAGTATCTGGGGCAACGGTTTTGAGTCTTCCCCAAGGAAATTAGATAGAAGAAAACAAACCAACACAAAAAACGTTGAAGGAGGAGGTGGTGAAAGTTCATATCATGTTCTTTTTATATATGTAAAATAGTTTTTCAGTCATTTGCTTTAATTTTAATGCATGGTAGAGAAGAAATAGGAAACACTGCCGACCATGATCAGCTCATTCTGTGAACTGATAATGTCTTCCTGTACTTCTATTACTTCTCTTCATCTTCTTGCCTTTTTCAACTTACCGTAGCAATAAAAGATAGAAGCATTTCTCTGAAGAAAGTAGAGCAACGTTTCTTTTATTTTTTATGTATTTGTTGCGATTTTTCTTTCCTAAAATCACTTTTTGATGGTTCATTTATTATTTAATGTAATGTTTTCCGATCTATGATTTTACCCTTGTTTGAATGATTATTGGCATACAAACAGGAGAGAAAACAAATCACCAGAACCGAAATACATCACCAATAAAAAAAAAAACCTACAGAAAAAACTACACACAGATGACTTGCTTGGTTCTTGTGTTTTTGCTTATCAGCATTACTGTACCGTCATGAACCAAAGGGGGTTGAAGATTATATTATTGGTAGATATGCATTCAGGAAACTGAATTCTAGCAACATCCACATTTGATGTATGATTTGGGACAGACAGGTAACATTCAGGAGATATTCGGATCACGTGACATTACACCAACAGCTCTTCACTAGTGCATCCACACACTGTTTTGTTTTTAACGTTACAGAACAAAGTTCCACCTTTTTTATTCTCATCTCTTGGCCTGTGGTCTACCACCAGAGACCAGGTTCTACATTTATCTTAACAATATCAACATCGTTCCACTCATGGTTTAACTGACTCCAGATATAATTCACAGTATGTCTTCATCCTGAACAACATGGACTTAAACCTGCCTTTCTCTGTAGATTACAAAACACACACATCACATTTAGCACATAACTGCACACAGAAAGTTGACCTATTCTAGGTTTTGCCTCCACTCTTACCAAACCAGTTGTTAGATAACATGGGGTACAGTTATATTTTACTATATCCATGAACATGTAGAAGTTTGTAACTGTACAATTTAATCCATCAGGTATTAAAGACACTGAATAAGACAGTGACGAAGAGTCTACAGCCATGCATGACAAAGCTAACATTCTCATTTGGGCAGGTATAATGTTTACTATGGCCGCTAACCATCTTGGTTTAGCATGTTAGCTTTCTATAATTTGCACTGAACACAAAGTACAGCTGAGGATCATGTGAATAATGTCATTACTGTGCAGGTATTTAGTCTTAAACCAAAGTAAATTTTTGGATGAGGAAAAATTAAGCGATCACGTTAATACAATTAATTCAGAGGGAAACATGAATGTTTGTACCAAATTCCATCATGAGATACGCTGCTAGCATGACTAAAAATATCCTGTTAAAATCAGGTGTTCTCAACCTATTTGGCATAAAGCAAAGAAAGAAATACAGAGACTCATCTCTCATCTCATCTAAATTATCCAGTAATAAATTATTAGGGTAAAACCTGAAAAAAAGAACATAATTTCATTTATTTTAATAATTTTGTGACCCCTCAGGTTTAATTTGCAACCCCCTGTGGGGTCCAAGCCTCCAAGCTGGAAACCACTGTCCTAAATATACATTCATTGTTGCTGACTAAAATTTTGAAAGAGGCCTTTTATAGTTTCTGTGTCTAACTGTGACAAATGCACATACATCAACTACACAATACACCCTCCCCTCAGAGAATAACTCTCCACAGGCACTGCCACGCTAAATATGATCACCATGAACTCAAGTGAAATTAAAAAAAAAAAAAAAAAACGTGGCTGTTAATCCAGTCAGGTTTTGTTCCATTTACTCTGAGCTGAATATTCAGTGCTCCTACAGTGCACACACCCCAAGTGTCAGGAATGGCATTACTCTTAACATTACAAGCATTAAATGTACTAACTGAGAAAATTATTTCATTCATTACCAGAGTGCTCATTTCCACAGTGGCTTGAAAAAAATCAGTTTTACAGCCTATATGGAAAATTGGGAACGGAACAATTTGTACACAGCAATCAGAGCAGAGAGGAAGCAGGACTCAGGAGATTAATTAAAACTAAACTAAGAGCTTCTCCCAGGATAAATGGCTATACTCATCTAATTTATAACAACGATCCATTTCTGGTTGAAATTTCTCTGTACCAATGAGTGACAGCTGTATGTCCACTAAGCTGTCCAGATATTTTTGAGCTGATTGCTGCAGCTTAGAGACAATATAGTTCACCTCCGGCTCTAAGAGTAAATTTAGATCAGCAATTCTCCACTGGTAACAACTGAAACAACTGGCTTAGTGATCATGTATTGGCAAAGGCTTAAATAGCATCCGTGCAAAATCATTGTTATCAAAGCAAAAATGGCCGTGACAATACACAAAAACACCACATGCACACACATACACGCACAAACGAAACAAGCAATTAGATGAGGACACACATTTGAGTTTGCACACTCTCCTTTTTGACCTGATAAACACACTCCACCTGATTAGTGCCTTTCAAGTGTTCATTAAGGGTCAGTTGGTCAAAGACTTCTAATTAGAGCTTAATGAAAGATAAAAGGACACAACATGAGGCATGGTGGGAGAAGAAAAGAAGAGAAAAGAGGGACTACAAAAGGGAGACAGAAGGTTATAAGGTTCAAAGAATTTCTTTCTTTTGACTCATTCTTATTTCATCCTTTCATCTCCTGAGATACTACTATTTTGCTACTATTTTATGTTTCCTCTCTTTTCTCTGAGTGCAGATGGTAAAATGAGTAAACCAACACTCACTTATTTTTCATTAAATTGAGAAAAATGCAATAGGAAAAGAAAACCATGGGGGATCAGTAGTAACAAATATAAAGAAATTTTGCTATCACAAAACACAGCTGTATCTGCATCCTCCACAGTCAGCTTACAGTAACTCCACGCAGCATTGTGAAGTTTATCAGTCGCTCTCTCTAAAAACGGGTATTTGATTATTCCATTTAAATTACAGCTAAGCAGAAGTTCAGAAACCGGTGCTTAGGGTGTCTGTCTCAGTGGGGGTCTTGCGTGGGCTGGGTAAACTCTTCAGGTACTCCAAATGCCTGCGGGCTTCGGCTTGGTTCTGTCTCACATAGTACACAACGTACACAATGACCATAAAGAACCACACAAACATTGTCACCAGCATGGCCACATCAGTGGTTTTCCTCTGGAGACTGCAGAAGTTCACCCCAGAATCCAACAGTTTGACCAGTGGTTGGCCTGCATGCTCACTCTGTGAACTCGGGTCCTCCCACCTGCTCCCCTCACCCACACCCCGCACGGAGCTCTCACAAACGATCCCATTCACCGTTTCGGGCTCCAGGTTCAGAGTCTCCATTAGCTCCTGCAGGGCGCAGTCACAGTGCCAGGGGTTGTGGTAGAGGCGTGTCTTTGCACGTGTGGGGCCAAACTCCTCCCTGTTGGCCTGCCTCAGCTGGTTATGTGAGAGGTCCAGCAAGCGCAGCTCGGGGCCCAGATGCCGCAGGGCCCCTGAGGCAAGCGAGTCGATGCGGTTGTGGGACAGGTACAGGTCCCGCAGGTGGACCAGGTCACTGAAGGCACTCTCAGGGATGTTACGGATGTAGTTACGTTCCAGGTGGAGGGAGACAGTTTCTGGTGGGATCCCCTCCGGGATCTCCCGCAACCCAGCATCTGAGCACAGCACCGTGGCCGTGTCCCAGGCACAGTGGCAGCTGTCCGGGCACTGGGGGGACGCCTGGCCCCACAGAACAGAGAGCAAGAGTAAGATGCACAGCCATGAATGATGATCCACTCCTTTACCCCTCTGTCTTCTTCCACTGACGCTGGTACATCTCTCCTCACACCAGCCTGTGCACATCGCGTCACCATAGCCCCCTGACACACACCAGGTCCAAATCAGACACACACAGACACACCAGGAGAATCTGACAGATTGAGAGAAAAAGGGTCAGTCTGGATGTGAGATGAGTCTCTGTATTTCTCTCTTGACAAACCCTTTAAATAACACATGCAATCAAATGAATGTTGACAGGGGAGATTATGATGTTTAAGAGGAGGAGGAGGAGCAAAAATGGTCGGTGGGTAAAGAGAGACATTGAAATGGGCTTAGACCGGTTTAGCTGATAAATATGATCCTGCATGGAGAAACAGTGCACTGCAAAAGTACCAAAACTTGTAAGAGGACAACAATTTCAGTGCAACAAAAACATTATGTACATATGCAAATATGAAGATGTTTTTATTCTATTCTATTTTTTCTGATATTGGGGTATATGTATATTCTGGTATATTCAATTTTCTATTTTATTTTTGTTTTTATTTTCACTTTATTTTAGAAACATTTTTTCTCTTTGTACTACATTGCAATTTCTTCATTTTCAATTGGGAGTTTGTCCGTAACTAAAGAATTTCCCTACGGGGGAAGTTTTTCTGATTCTGATTTCTTGTTATTCACAATGCACAGTAACTAATTTAGATTTGATGGTGATGCTTGTCCATAGCTTTGAAATGAAATTGGACATTTGGAAGAGGCAACAGTGTGTTTTATTGCAGTGATTCTCTCATGAATCACTGTCTGAGCAGCAGTTTTAAGTGATCTAATAAGGCTGAAAATCCCTCTTGTATTTCTGCATTAAAAGGACATAAATCATTATACATCATTGTCTGAACCCCCACCCCTCATCCAAGAAGAAAAGCATCACATACACTCATCGATACATGTTCTTCTCATTTATCCCTCTATTTATTTTCCCATGATGCCATAGCCCCTTAATCATATTCCACTGGTGGAGGGATGAGGGTTTGAGAGGGGTGGGATCGATAGCCCAAGTATTGCCTGCTACACTATTAACGGCAAGAGCATCAATCCTGCCTGAGTCCCACAGTGTCAATAAGTGACAGAGGTGGAAAAAATAACCCAGCAGTAGTCTGGGTGTTAGCATCTGTTCACTACTCCTGCAGTTAGGAGGCTAAACTTTGAAAAAAGCAATTTGGCTAGACCCTGCATCACACGGGCAAAACCACTGGAGAATACATGACATGTGTTATGTGTGTTAAGCTATTTTAGAACTGCTCAGTCTCATATGCCTGTCTCTCTGACTCTTTTTTTTTTCTCTATGTGGGTCTGGAAATGGTGTCAGCATGATTTGTTCAGACAATCCAGTGTTTTTAGAACATTTTTGTTTTGCTAAGACAAGAAGGGCCAAATGATGTTCTTGTTCCTAGACAGAAATAACAATACACTCCTTGAATTTGATTAAAAGACCATCCTCCTTAAATGTCAAGCACTTTCATCTTTGTCCCCATCTTCATAATAGAATCAAAACTGCCATGTGTCTCCATTCCCCTGCACAAAGAGCATACACTAAAGGCTTCTGCCCCAGACTACCGAGTGGCCTAGATTGGGTTGATATACCTAAAGGTGACTGACTGACAGTCTGGTGATGTCCATCAAGTGGCCCTGTGTGTCTTATGAGCAGGACTGAGGATTTAGCTCACCACTCATTAACAGTCCGTTATTATCATACTGAGTGTAGATGCATGCAAATCCCCAATTAACAAAAATAATCATCAGATGTATGAATACGAATGGGAATGAGAAAGGTTGAACGAAAGGGATGGAGAGAGACTCCCAAAGCAAATACAGCTGGCACTGAGGTTATAGCTAATTGCTCCCAATCTCTCAAAGAAAAGGGCAGAACTTCAATTAAAAAAAAAAAAAAAATTTAATCACTGCGAGTTAAAAGATTAACCTGCACTAAAGTCATTTAGACTATATATTACATTCATTTATGCAGGACCATCTGAAGGTAAGGAAAGTAAGCGAACAGGTTTTTTTTAGCTTCAAACAAACATATCTGTCCTATGTGTTGTTTTGCAGCTTTTGAAATATAATCGATAAGTTTTATCGCATTTACTCTTTTTTTCAGCTCTTTTTAATCGCCCCGTTGCGCTACTATTAAAAGTTAATGCAAATATTAAAAAGAGAAATCATCGACTATACCAGAGCACGGCAAAGACAGGGTGAGCACTAATTACTTTTCCAGACACATTATAAAAAATACATAAATAAATGGACATAAACTATTTGCTAAAATAACTTACCTGTGTAGGGTTTCCTGTTAAGTTTGAGATCCAGAAGGTGGACAAAGAGGGTTTTTTTTTTTTTTTAGACTCTGTTCGCAGTTTTTCTTCGGACCTTTTCCGACAGCAGCCTGGACATCATCATTTTCAGTGTAGATACAGTTTTGAGAAAAGCTATGAGAAAAGAATCAGTTGTGGATCCGTGGTTTTTTGTCGCCCGCAGACGGCTTCATCACCGACTGTCGTACCGGAGGGTAGTTATAGCAATAGATGTGGGGCAAACTCTCTCTCCCTTCCTCTCTCTCCGTGTGTGTGTGTGAGACAAAACATAGGAGGTGTGCCATCATCAGTTCTGTCCACACTACAATGGGCATCAATCTCGGATTTCTGAGAAAACGTTGCTTACCTTCCTATAGGATATGAATTTAATTACCTGTAGGTATAATCAGATTTTTCTGCCTGTGATTGAATCACAGGGGAAGAGACAGAAACATATATACAAATATAAATATATACTATATTTTATATATCTATATCTATCTATATGTGTGTGAGTAGATATTTGCCCACACATATATATGTAAATAGATATTGTATATGTACATATGTATACACATACATAAAATATAGTGTATATAACCACAGCTTTTATACCAAAACGAATTGTGAAATGTCACTTGCAAAGCAATGCATGTGCAGTAGGTGTCAAACTGTTAAGATAAATATTATTTTCCATTTGCAGCTGTCACAATAAAAAACACGACAGTGGTGACTTATAGAGCTGAAAATAATAAGATTAAAAGGGAAGACATGCCTCTTCTAATGACTCTTTTCTTTGTTTCCAGGTTTAGTATTGGAGGTTAAGTACAAAAAGACACTTCATATATTATGGTGTAAAGACCTCAAACTACAGGGATTCACCGTATAAGAAGTTAAAAATGAAGATTGATTTGAATATTTACACGTGGCAGATAATGCACATGCATACAAACAAACACATGACTTTACAGACAAAGGAGACGAAGGATTTAAAGACGACCTTGAGGCTCACACACTTCAAGGGGTCACAAATTTCCATATAAATAACAAGGACATGTCCACACAAACACACACAGTGACACACAATGCATCTACTGTGCGTAAAAAATGTTATTCATGGAGGTTCCACTCTTAGTACGAGTGCTCTGCCATCTCTTTGCTTTTCTACCATAAGCACCATACCATATACAGGAGAGCCCTCGGGGGGAGGACGAGTCTGACAGCCATGATGGCACCACATATCCCTCCTCTGCCTCCCTAGCCTGTCCTGCTCCTGTCAACCTGCTAAAAACTATGACATTTTCACTCCTGACAAATATAATACAGAATGCTGCAAACATAATATTTTTTTAACCACTTTACAGCTGAATGTTTTGCCCTTGACAGGTGATTCACTCCATGGTTCCCAGAGACAGCGCTGCGGACAAGCTGAGTTTTGTGGTTTGTCAGATACATGGGACAAAGGGGAGTATAATGAGAAAGCACATGACCGCTGGGAGAAAAATTCCAAGAAAAAAAAAAGTATTACACTGTTTATTTTCCTGGCCCCTGAACTGAGAGTGAATGGCATGATGATGGGTAAGCAGTTCAATTTGTAGCAAGACAAATAGAAATGGAAAAAATGACTTGAGCCAGGAAGGGGGGTGGTTATGTAGTGTCTATTTGGGATGTTCTCATAGGAAGCAATTCTAATAGGTGTGCATGCCTGGAAGCAGTTTATTGATGACAATGTGAACTCTACTAGAAAACCTGACTTCAGTGAAGTGAAGCAGTTTGGCATCATCTGTTTGATTTGGCTAGAGTACTCCGAGGGGAAAACTGAATGAACCCTATTCAAATTTGTAAACAGATAGAGGCAGCGGAAAAGATTTGACAGCTAGTAGCAGAAATCTGCTCCTCCAAGACACACAGCGCATGTTTGGTTATGATTTTGTCCATTATCTCTGTTATAAAAAGAAATGAGGAGGACAAAAAACACAAAATACATGTCCTGGCTGCGTGTTGAGTGTGCTTGATGGAGTGAGAGAGCGAGAGATAAAAAAGCAGTGGAGCATTTTTTTTGTTCCTAGCCCGTAATTCTCTTGGGATTGAATCCACTAACAACAGGTCAGGTGTTCTGCTGAGGCTATGAGTAGCCATTTTTCCACAGTGTGGCTCACTGGGACCTGCCAGGGCTGAAGTCTAAAAATGCTTACGACCGAGGACCAGGACAAAGGTTTGGGCTGTTGCTGCGTCGTTAGAAACTACAACGCAGACGGAAAATCACCCCTGCTGACAAAACACAGTATTAAAAAAATGTTGCTTTGTAGGGGATTTGGGTGACAGGAATGGACTTTGTGCTGGCTAGTGGTGACTGGCTCTGTAGGGGGAAAACCAGAACACAGGCTAAAATAAATGAAAATTTTAAAAAAATGAACAAAAATGCAGGAAAAAAGGATTTTGAGAACGATTTGAATTTGAAAGTACAGTCGACGCATCCTGTGATTTCCTGTGCAAAGCAATCAGGCAAGTGCACTTGATCATGAATAAGCCTGAAATTGTGCATGCAAGGGTAAAGTGGTGGCTGGAAACTCAAATCAATACATATTAGACTACAAATCAGTTTTTTCCACCTTTCAATGTGATGTTTCTCTCAAACTGTCTGCAATTACACCCTCCACAGTGAATACACCTTCACTGTCTCCTGCTGCTTTCAGAGAGGTAAGCTGGGAAAAAGGGTTATCTTCTTCATCTCCCAAAATGACACAGCACTGCTTGGCAGAAATTACAATATGAACCATGTGACTGTAAAAGGCTGTCACAAATGTGTATAGATTGGATTGAGACCTTGGCTCAGATCCAGCACAATAGAGAGCAGAGTAATAACACTAAAATGTGTGAGTGTGTGTGTCTGTGATTTTGTTACCTTTTTAGGATCTCTTCCGGTTTGAACACCAACCTTGTTGGGACCAGTAGTCCTCATGGGGACCAAAACCTGGTCCAAACAAGGCAAAACATTGTTTCTCAGGTCCCAGCTAAGGTTAGGTTAAGGTTAGGGTTAGTCTGTCCATAATAAATGGAAGTCAATGTAATGTCCTAACGAGGATAGTGGCGCAAACTTGTGTGTGTGAGTGTGTGTATGCGTGTGAGATAAAGGTAGTGTGGAGTACTTTTCCAAAGCCATTAAAAATAAACACTGCACTCTCAGCTAAAAGGGAAACAATAACTCAGCAGCTGAAACTTTAGACTAAATATAGATTAGATGATACACTAAGACATTTATTGTTATGACCATGTATTATCTTTGCAAAGTTCTTGACTTAACAGCGTCTGATGTTTGTATTTCTGAGCAGGATTTAGTCAAAGCATTGAAAGTTTCTCTGTTTCAATTAAGAGAGAATCAATGGAAGCGCAAGAATGACAAAGAAACATGGTACAAGGGTACCCGTCCGCACCACTGAACACAATAAATGACAAATGAGAAACAAGAAAAGAAGCAGAGCAACATTAACAACTGCAAGTAACAACATATGAATGGTTTCTTTTTTCTCTGCTATGGCATTTGGACAATGACACCAGCACTGATGGTAATAAAATTCATAGCAATGAAATTATAGAGCAATATGTTACATAGGGCAAGAGCAGCAGGAGGGCACCCTTGTACAGAATGCAATAAGGGTGGAGTAACAGGTAGAGCTGGGGGGTAAGAAAATCTGGAGCAGTAATGAGAAAATTCAAGGCGCATCCCCTGACTTTATTACAGGGAAATTGACTGTACGGCTCGTCCCACTGGAAGTAACCTTGTCTGGACACTGGCTGCCATAAGGAGCACCTCTTCGTGCTGTTTGGAAATGTAATTTTCTCAGAATTAATCAGGCCTCGTTATTGACACTTTGATCTTGGAGCAAGTGGAAGTAGCCTCTGTATTTCTTTGTAGTGCTACAGTTAATGTCAGCACGCTGGAAATGAAAGGATGAACCACGGTCCAGGTGTCTATATAAATCAACCCTTGAAAGGTAAGGCCACGGTGTTCATAGGCTTTGAAGATGCTGGAGCTGGTCTGCCAGACGGACTACCACAGCTAACAGTGAAAAAAAGAGGTGTGAATAAAATTTCTGGATATAATCCCATACTGAGATGTTTATAGAAGACCAGAATATAATCCAAATAGTTTTTTTATTGCAAATGAATACCAAAACAGATACGTATTTGTAAGTACAGACAGAGAGAGGAAGAATAAGATGAGTGAAAATTATGATTCAGAGTGGGTGTTTTGAAATATAGGTATTTAGGGAACTGGTTATTTGGCTGCCATTCCATACCATCCCCATTCTGGCGAGACAGAACAAAACAGCATTAGCTCTGGCTGGAACAAACAAGCTGCAATGTAGCAAACTAACATTTTAATCCTTGATCTCCTCTCTAAAGACTGACCCCAAGGGCAAAATGTGCTGTTGGCTGTCCTCTCTGACCGGTCAGCTGCCTCCGTTTGCAGGGGACTGGGCGGCAGCCTGCAGGGTCCTCCGGGCCATCTCTAGGGCTCCTTCCTGGGTCTTGTTCCCGCCAATAAAGCCTCCAGCGTGGACGAAGATGCAGCCCTCAATCCCGCTGAGCTCCGACAGCGCTTCGTCCCGAACGCCTCGCCACTCTTCTGGCAGGGACAGCCTGGTAAAGGAAGACAGAAGGGCTGGTTGGCTTACAGATGGACTCTCTGTGGTCAGCTGCTCACTTCCTGTTGACACATTACTTTTGCAAAACACACTGTGCTGTACATGTCTGCAAACGTTGAAAACCAGCAATTATAGCATCATTCCTATGCTCAGGTATAATGCAAATAAAACAAAATCAAGCTGCAAGAATAGGTCAACGGATAGAAAATTAACAGGCAACTATTTTATTGGTTGGTTAATTGTCTGAGTCACTTTTTAAGCAAAAATACCAAACGTTTGCTGGCTCCATCTTCTCAGTCAAATGTGAGGATTTGATTCTTTTGGACTGTTAGTTGGACAAAACCGGAAATATGAATATTTCTCCTTGGACTTTAGGAAACTATGATATGTATTTTGCACTATTTTCTGACATTTTATGAATCAATTTATGGAGGAAAAAAAGGAGGAGGAAAGTAATTATTTGCTGCACTAAAAACAAAAAAGCTAACTCATTTAAAGGTGTGCATTAAATAATAATAACCTTTTCCTTCCTTTATTTCTGCATGCTTTTGCACAAAGACTTGAATTCCTCTGGTCTCTTCAGATTTCATGACCAAAAGGACATAAGGTAAACTGCTGCCATTAAAGGTAAACTGCAGTAAGCCTCACACAAGGCACCACTGCAATCAGTCCAAGCAAAATAAAATAAAATCAGCTTTATTCTTCTCCAGTAATGTGGAAAATCACAGAATGGCACAGCAGTTGGAGAGCCATACAGTGGCAGCACAGTCAACAGGCAATCTTGCAAAGTGGGGAAAAGATTGGCTCTGCGAGGGTTTACGAGCTGACCTTGACAAAGTGTCTCTGGATGTAGCGTACAGAGGCTGAAAATTCATAAAAATGTAGAGCAGTTCATTTACCACCCACTGGATGTAGCATACGCCTCTGTCTACAGCCTGGCAGATCGTTTAAAACACATCGCCAGTTCTATTGTGTGTGTATGAGTGTGTGCGCATGTGAGTGTCATTCTTGCCTTGATGGGGTCATTATCTCAGACTGCTGTTCTTCTCAAAGTATTGATATATTTAGCCATGTTTCATACTGATCCTGATTTAATTCTGATTCATAACTTCATCTCTCGCCTCTCACCCTTCCACTGCCTCTGAAATAGACTTTAAATGCCTTAAAAACTGGATCAATCTGCTAAAAGCTTCAGATTTCATTACAAATGTCGTACCGACTTCAGGCACCTCTTCCTCTCTGTCACAGGCTTGATGAATTATGGAACTGTACAGTCAAACTTGTGAGAAATAAAGTGACACGGCTGTCAAACGTAGCTGCAACTTTGAAATGCATAAAATGTTTTCTCTTGTTCTCAATTCTGAAAATGTTCAATTCTTAGACATTCGGCTCCCCTTGGAATATTATTCACCATTCTGTATAATATCATCTGCAACTGTAACATTCAGAGGGCGAGGAGCTTCAAAATCTAAAGAAACGACGCAAAAGATCATTTTAAATGGCTGATGTGTACAAGTGCAGCGGTACTTAACTTTTTTTTCTCCAACTCTACTCTCCATGCCATTATGTCCAGTCTACACAATCTTATCCCTATTAAGACTGTTGTAGGACAACCTGGGGAGGAAAGCACGGCAAACCCATAATCCCTGTTAAATGAATCAACCAATCGATAGCTCCACAGTATGACTGGAAAACGAGCTCTGAGGAAAGGTCAACAGGGCTGGTAATGAAGGAAGGAGTAGGAGGGGGAAGACTGTTGTTATGACAGGCCAGGAAGCTGTGATTCTCAAGATGACCAGTCTAAAAATAACCCCATAATTAGCAAATTACTCTTCTCATGGGATAAGACCCCCCTCAGACCTTTATTACACCATAATGAGACAGTTATTGGGAAGGAGTGCTTCATTAGGGAAAAAAATATTACTCAAGATTAGGTATACTGTAGGATGATATGCTTTCAAAACATAAAAACTGCATGTGCTTAGAGGTGCTGTGCAGAGTGAAGTCTTAACCCTCCTGTAGCTTGCTGACTCAGAATTCATGGACAACATTTTACACACCTCACACACTTTTCTTTCAGCTGGAGCCATACCGGTGATTTAGCCATTTCTCCCAGCC
Source organism: Toxotes lorentzi (assembly GCA_037833715.1). Lineage (NCBI taxonomy): Eukaryota > Metazoa > Chordata > Actinopteri > Toxotidae > Toxotes > Toxotes lorentzi. Next base: position 18,174,917 of record JBBMJY010000018.1, read on the forward strand.
AGAATCAGGATAGCTTTATATTCTCCTCTAATCTACTATTAGATCTGAAACATTTGATTTAACTGATTGGTCTACTGACAAAAATAAAAAATTGGTGACAATGCTGATAATCTATAAAGTACTTTCATAATTTTTCCAGCAAAATGTCAAACGTTGTCAAGTCCGAGCTTCTCGTTTGTGGGGATTTGCTGCTTTCCTTTCACTCATGTGTAAGGTAATTGAGTATCCTCAGCTTTTGGACTGCTTGTCAAACATTTGAATATGTCGCCTAGGGCTTTTGGAAATTGTGATCGGGATCTTTATTAATTTTCTGACATTTTACTAAGCGAATGATAGATCGCAGAAAAAACAAAATTGGCCAATAATCATTAGTTGCAACCCTAATACAGATGCACAGCAGATAACTACAACAGCAGCCAGTGTGTTTTTCAAGGAATGTTCTGGTTCAGCTCATTTTATTGTCAATTTAGGCTACAGTATTATCCTATACTGTACATCTCCGAGGAAGGACTGCTTCCACTCCCCCTCTTCCTTCTCCCGGCTCACATTTCCTTAGCAATGTGATGCTGATAAAAATAGACCTTTTTTTCCCCCAGGTGCAGTAGCAGGGACACAGGTGATAACAACACCCCTTTCGCGGAGTCGGCACATGCCAACTGAGAGGAAGCAGGCCACCCAGAGAAAGAGCCATCTGGTGCAATGTTTTTTATCCATCTCAGAAGCCATTGTTCTCATGTAGCTCCACACCAACCGCCATGTTTGCATTAAATTAAATCTTTGAAGTACTACACGACCATAAAAAGGTGCCTGTGTTTTTTTAGTTGAAAGCGCTGCCACCTGATGAGATTCTGCAGTGGAGTGGAAAAAAGTCTAGCACAGGGACGAGGCGAGGGAGGTGTGGAAGGTGTGAAAGGTGAGACAGCGAGACAGGAAAGAGGGTGGATGGGGGGGGGTTGGAGGGAAAGGGGGGGTAGGATTAATAGGAAAAGAGAAAGATAGGAAAAAAGGTGATGAAATGGAATAGGGTGATTATAGGAAAGAGATAGAAATACTGTACATAAGAGAGAGAGAGTGAGGCAGAGGGCCAGAAAAGAAACACTAATAGGAGAGCAAGGAGCAAGGGGAGCTCATGGGAAGAGGTGAAAATAGAAAGCACGTAACCGAGAAGCCACTGGTCAGATAAGGCCTGGATTAAAAAAAAAACATATACCATCCTCTTCCTGTGTCTTCGGGCACAATGTGCTCTGGAAGCCCCCTACTGCTCCCGAGCAACCCACAGCATATCAATAATGAGACATGTCAAACCCAGCATAAAGGCATAAGGGCACATACTGTCAGAGGGAAGACTTTTAAAGAACATGGTGGCCACCATCTGCTGTGATAGTGAGATCTCAAGTCACGTATGTGGTATACGAGATGTCACATTTGTCAAGTCAATCTTCATACAGCTCAGAGTTGCAAATTTGCCTCCGAGGGCTGAAGAACACCCTCTATGCTTAGACCCTTGATTCCAATTAGATAAATTCCACAAAAAAAACTGGAAAAATGCCAGGAAGAGCAATATAGGAGGGATTTGTCCTCCAGGAAATATGTCACATGAACAAAAAAGAGAGAAGTAGCAGCAGAATTATGTTGTGTAGAATCAGAATGACCATATCAGAGTTAAGGTCCTTACAATCCTTTCTATTTATAGACAGCATTTTTTCAACAGTTTCCATTTATTGCATAAACCATCTATCATTACTTCTCTATAATGTAGTTTCCATTATAAGTGGTGGAGTCCACCACTCCCACATGGGCTTAAAATTTCACAAGGGATTGACAGGAAACAATACATGAACGTAATCATTCAACCATCAGCATTACTGTTTGTAATTTTATCTCATCAGTATCAGCCTCCCTGTTCCCTGCTCTGTCCATTTACACTGTATCAGTGCTGTATTAAGTTCTGATGCAAAGCAAACATTTACTACTGCTGCTAGTTCTCAAAAAGCATGCAACTGACAAGGCAACTGCAGCCGCAGGAAACGTGATGAATATGTCACAGAGGTTAGTACACAGTGTAAAAAAATGAGTAAATACTGCGTGTGAGAAGTTAAAGAGTTTCGGTGCATTTGGTTATAAGATGTTAGGCTAATTTTCAAGCATAAAAAGGAGTCACACTTACTTCACTTACATTTCAGAACAGAATGTGTTTGGCTCAAGGGAATTTACAAACAGAAAACACCTTGAATGCTGGGAGCGGAAATTATACAGAAAACATCACAGCTGTACACAAAATTATCTTCACTTTGACACTTGTTAAAGAAGCTGTCTTTGATACGAACCATCACATTTTCTGTTCAGTTTTCCCTTGGGATCAGAATGTGGATGAAAATTGCTCCTTAAAACCATCCAGATGGAGTGGATAGGAGTGGGATAACTAAATAAAATAGATGCTGCAAAGCTAATTATTCAGCCACAAAAAATGCAGCAGAAAGCTGGGTAATTTGTGCTCCAGGGGGAATTAACTAAGAGTACAGCTGTCAGACAATAAGGTAGGATTTAACTGTATTTTGACTGAAGGCCAGTTTATCATTTGCAACAGAACTGAGTGACCATAACTACACATCTGAACATATGCCATACAAAAACCTGAAAATGAAATGAGCAGCCTAATGTATGAAATGTTAATTAAATGAATCTAAGAGAAGTGTCACCGTTCTGTCGGTTCCTGTCGAGCCACACTAACACTGTCGTACCTTGGTGTTAGTGTGATGTTGTTTTTTTCCGCTCACAAACACTGCTACAGCACGTGACCGAATAAAGACATCATCTGCAGAGAGCACGTCAACCGGTGAACAGCCAACCTTTTCATTTTAGCCTCTACCGAATTAATGTTAATTAGTTACAGATAATCTAACCTGCCACCAGAGATTTCCGTCATTTTTACCAGCAGCTAAAAATGAGAACCAAGGGAAACGTAACCATAGCCACCATCAGCACCACAGGCTTTCATCCACTACATGGACAGTAACATGACATTTTGTTTTCCTGTATTTTTCCTGTATTTTGACATACATATGTATGAAAATGATAATAAAACTTAAGTTGAACATTTGCATCATTCTTTGGTGATAAAAAATGGTGAGGAGAGTTAAACAGTGTGATAAGAGATTTGTAAGAGTTGGAGTTTATCGAATCTAATTAGTTTGACAGAATCACCACTCACCAAGAACACATACATTTACCAACTATAGATTCTATACAGCTGCTGATAAATATATGGTTTAAATAAGCCGCTGCTAGGTGATGGACTTGGATTCTTCTGCTGGGAAAACAGCCAGTCAACAGTGGATGCCAGCTGAACCTAACTCTAACCTCTGAGGGGAGGGCGCTATGGGAAACACAATTCTAATGGGAGGTAAACACATTCTGACGGGAGAACAAATTCTGACACAACACCGGTCTGGCTGTATTCCCTGCAAAAGAACAAGTCCACCACCTAGTATCTTACCAGTATCTTATTTAAACCATATATTTACATTTATAAGCTACTGTAAAGAGTCTATAGTTGGTAAATGTATGTGTGACGAGCTATTCTGTCTGACACAGCATGTATTCGTGGATCTGTGTGGAGCTGGAGGCTGCGATAAGAGTCTGAAAACTCCACATGCAAATGTAACCTGATCCGTGCGTATCAGCAGCAGTGTAGTTTCATTTCTACAATGCCTAAAATTTAAATAAAATCAATGGCAAACAAAAAGGTATGTAGAATTAATCTATAAGAGTTTAGAACAGAGCAAAACAAGATATCTGATGCACAGAAACAAACTGCAGCTCCACAATGTTTTATAAGCAGACCCGCCTCTGATGAACTGAGACTTCGGGAGAACTGTAACACATTTACTTTGTCCATAATCAATTTAGCAGTTTCTTAACAAGTAATCTTAGCATCTTAAAGTCAGCACTCTGACAGCAGGTAGACTCTGCAGTGATAAACAACATTCCACTTTCTTAGTCTTAATAAGACGTCAACCATCAGCGTTCTGAATGAGTGAAAGAGGATGAGCCCCAGCTGTTCACTACAATGCAGCAGTCCACACAGAGCTCCAAAACTAAACACATAGACAGGAATTTTATCCATGCTAGTGGTGTTGATCTCAGGATGGTAAAGTCGGTCTGTCAGTGGGTCCGTCGCTTTGATCCAGACTGAAATATCTCAACTAGAAAATGGATTGCCATTAAATTTTATACAAATTCATGGTCTCCAAATAATAAATCCTAATGACTTATGAATGGTGATTACTTAACTTTTCATGCAGCTCCATCATAAGGCCAAAATTACAAACTGTCAAATGCTCCGTCTTATGTTCAAAAACCTAGCCTTTATATTCCATGTTTTGTGATAATTAGCAAATATCAGGATGCTAACACACTAAACTAAGACGTTCAACATGATAAACATTACATCTGCTAAATATCAGCATGTTAGGACCGTCATTATAAGTATGTTCTTCAATAACAAAAAAAATACAAATGTGTTCGACTTAAGCACGCTGGCACATCAGACTACTGATTTGTTCAGTGCTCTTATCTGAAGATTAAAGGGGTCTGTAAACACTCAATGATGCAGCTATGTAACTTCTGAGAGGCTTAAATTATATTCATATTACAAGAGGGTTGTGATTGTGAGAGTGAGTCTGGTGGTTCAATAGAGCATGTATCTCACATTCATTAATATTCACTTTCAAAAAAAAACCCTGAATCCTGTTTAAACAAGTGGCTGCAGATACAAAGTTGGCAAACAGCATGTGCCGTACAGTATATGAACCTTCTTGCCGTATGTGTAGCAGTGGTTGCAATCAACATAAGGAAAACAAAAGAGAAACACCTGAGCGAGAGGGGTGTGCACGGAGAAAGGACTCAGGTGGCTGTGATGAGGTGTTCGGAGTGTTTATATCCTTTCAAACCCTTGGAGAGAAATGTGAGAACAAAACCTCTGCCTTAACTAAAGGATCATCCTCACCCTACAAACAAAATTTCTGTCCTAGCAGGAATTACTCTCTCCCAGAATGGCATGTCAGACCTCTGTGAGTAGCTGTCAAATGGTCCAAAGAGCATGAAAGTTAAATCATACGCCATGGCTCATCTCTGTCACCAGAGCTCGACTCAATTCAACACATTTGGGAGAGTCAGGAGCTGTGTCTGTCACTGTGTTTTCCTCCAATGCTTAAATAAATCCTTTCTGGGAGAATTTCTTGTGTGTGAGTCGGTGTCACCACATCCCTGCGAGTTCCGCATGCTTGATTTCTGCCAAGGTAACTCATGCAAGGTGCTCCCTCCGTACATGAGATCACAAGCTGTACCTCGTGAAGCAGAAATGGCATTTAAATAACCTTTAATAAAGCCTAACTAAAAATAGACTTTGGATCAAACTGTAGTTGTAGCTCTTGTATTTAGAATAAAAAGATCACCTGTTCTGAAAGGTGTTGAGCCCAGCAGGGACACACTGGACCCTCCACTGTCCGTTCTGGTCTGGATAAAGGACAAACTTGATGGGCGTCTCCACCTGGAGCTCATTCTCCAGGGCAAACAGATGTTCCTTCCAGGGGCATCCACCCTGGGAGAACAATATCACCTCCCCACTGGGATCTACCTGGAAATGAGAACTGATGTTACTGATGTGCAAGCACAGCAGATAAGCACAGACGAGGAGGTCTTGAGCTTTAGTAGAGAGACAATAACTTCAGGTTTCTGTGTAATTTAGGCTTTCTTAGAAAATAAGGGAAAGAGAAAATAATAATCAAACAATTGCTTGATCTTACAGCTTTATAATCAAGTTTATCATATCATCATATCTAAGAGAATATTACACGATTTAACAGGAGCTAAAACATGGAGTCTGTAGTTAGAGTGTCTAGTTTTTGGCACTGTTTAAGTTTCCATTGAAATGAACATTAAACTGCAAAAAGGAAACACTGGCATTGCAAAAACTTTTGGCACCGAAAAGGATATTGGAACTGAAAAAAGTTAGAAAAAACACACACACATCAAATATGGAAATCATGCAGCTGCTCCCCTCCATTGCCAGTAACAGAGAATCAAAGCTGAAAGATTGCAGTTGGAAAAAAAAACATTGTGAGTGTACAAAATTAAGTAAATTTAGAAAAATCATACACTGGAAAAAGAAATTCCCAGACAGTTATTTACTAAAAGGTAAGGTTCTTTATAATTAAGGTGACATGAATCAGAGATCACTAACAATGAAAAATCAAGAGCTTCCAAGACCCAAGTTCAGTGTTACAGTGTTGACAAAGGGAAAAAAAATAACTAAAATTAGATTGGACAGTCTTGTACCTGATACCTCTCCTTAACAGCTTCCTCCACCACCGCACGAGCTGGCAACCAGGAGGACTGGTAAAAATCCAGACGGTCCATGAACTCCTCCCCAACCATTTTCATAGCCTTCCTGAAACCCTCCTGGTGGGAACATGTGTGCACACATACGTGCTATTGTCAAACAAAGTGAAATAATGTGAGAGTAATACTATATTACACAGGCAGAAATATAGTGTTTTGACAACTGACTAGACTTTAAATGTCATTTTGATGAGAAAACTTGAAATCCTTATGATCATTCACACATTTCGTCACTACCTCTGCATTCCAAATACTTGGAGACGGTGTGGCAGATAAAATGAGGAAAATAAAGTCTTGTCTAACCATGTCCTCACCTTTGCAGAAAGGTCTTGTGAGTAGAAGCCTAAGAGAGCATGAGAAAGAAAGACTGACAGACACGCATACAGGCACAAACACAAACACTTGGGCGCACACGGTCTGCCATTCAAAAGTCTAATCTGCATGATCTGATTGAGGGGTCTGAGGGTCGCAGAGTTTAACAGTTGTGGTTGGAGGAGATGAAAATACAGCCACTGTTGAGGGTTCACTGGGTCGGTCTGCCATCAAGTTGTCTGCCAACATTCAAAACAAATCTTTCTCACTTTCTGATCTCTCAGCACTATCTTGCCTTGCAGTGTGAGTGTCAGTGGGGAACTCGTAGGAAAGAGCTAGGACATGAAACATAATCATGTGAACTGAAATGTGAAAAAACAAACAGGCCAGCTACTCTACTGAGACAGCCCACAACAATGGAAAAAAAAAATAATGTCGGCATAGTCAACATATATGCAGCCAGGTTGCAGGTATCTCATGAGAGTCTGCAGAAAATAGGTGTTGTTTCCCTGCAGGAATCCCCTCCTGCACTAATGAGAGACAGAAAGTCACACTAGTCCATTTCTGGGCCTCTGTTGTTTCTGCACAGCTCTGAAAACGACCTCTGCACACCAATTGCGCTGCTGCACCTGTTGTGTTTACAGCAAGATTCTTAACATATTTTGTATTTTTGTTTCACTACAGGTTGCCCAGGTTGTAAGTGATAATCATTAAATGATGGATCTAAAAGCCTCTGATGTGGAACAGCCTTCTATTAAATATTAAACTGTCAAAACAAAAGGGACTCCAGGTCAGGGCTTGTCTATGGTGCAGGGTCTCAAATGTTCTTTGAGACATCAATTACATGTATTTTGTTACTGTTGTAGTTTAGTATTTTTATACGAATATGTATTTTTATATTAGTTTCTAAAGTGTAATTGGGTTTTAAAGACTTTTTGCCGTTTTTGTTTTTGCCTGTCTGGTACAACTCTGAAAGCAGAGGTGAAAGAATTAGTCGATCAAGTGATCAGTTGATAAATCGCTGAGTTATTTCAGTCAATTTCAGTTCAACTGAAGTGTCAATCAAGTCAGCTGTAACTTGCCTGTAAGACACTGTCGTGTCTTTTTTGCATTAAACAGATGTAGTAATTTACACAGTAATACCCAGAGTGTCCATGAGTCATACAAATCCAGGCAGAGATAAAACACATATTTATTCACAGAGAACTGAGATGCACTGAAGCGTGACCAATCATTTAGACTGACAGATTTTAATGGTCATAAAACCTGCTTCTGTTATGTAGTCGCTTTGTCACACTATGATTCAGGATATCCTGATGAACACTGTATTGAGAATAACCTGATCCGACCTTGAGTGCGTGTTTGCTTGGCCACAAACACACTTGTTCTCACACCTCCTACTTATAAAATGCGTTGTTAGTTAAACCTTGTGATGCTGCTAAATCTGACATCATTTCTATTTTGTATATGTGAAGACATTCACTGAGTACAGTCATTTCCTCACATTAACCCTCCGTACCACGTGTCCACAGATCTAATCCAGTCTCTAACATTAAAGCTGAATTCAATTTCTAACCATTTCCTAAGTACAGAATATCCTTAGCCTTGTAATCCTAAAATCCAAACCAATCTCTAAAATCTAGCCAGTTTAAGGAAGATTCCCCCCACCCCCATTCTTTTTGAGGTCACTGCCTGCCTGCATCCAAAAACAAAGTTATGAGAGCAGTGAGAGTGACCTAAAATAGTAAAGTTTCAGGAGGGACAGTTAAACAATGAGCTGGAACTCGGTATAAAGCTCTGCAAAGCTACGAGGAACTGCAGGTTCAGGTTCATCATTACAAGCAATCTTTTTCACACTATTTTCACACTGTCATTTGATTGCAACTGTTATTACAAAAACATCAGTTATAGTGTTTTTAAATTAAAAAACAAGACACAAAGACCATTGAAATGTTCCATTTCAATAATATTATACCACAGATTCAGACTGACACAGGTTGAATGAAATCTGTAACCTTTAGTTAACATTTCACTCTCATCAAGCTGATATATATCAACAGTTCTGCAGCAGACCAGTCTGTGTGCTACGTGTGGTTTTACATTCACACTCATGCAATCACTCACATGCACTCACCTCAGTGTCCTGACTCTTGCTGTTCCAGCGTGGGTTCAGGTAGCTGACACGTGCGCTCAGCGTGCTGGAAATGGTGTAGCGGGCCTCCTCGTCACACTGTGAAATGCCATTGTCTACAGCATCCACCTCCTCCACAAAGTGCTCGTACAACTGCAAGAAATTGAAAGAGACATAAGAGGCCATGAACCTTTAACGACATGGAAATCAGCTCTTTCACAATTATGCTTGTTCTTAAAAAGAAGCATCGGCCTCCATTTTTTTGAGTCAGTGTAGTAAAGACAGACAGGACTTTCAGGAGAGAGAAATGTACTGGGATTACATTATCATGATTGAAGCCCATTTGGTCACAGTGTGTGGGCATTTACTGAAGGCTAAAGTGCACGGCTGAATCATTAAACCAAAAGGAAATTGCTGCTATTTTACAGTTCACTGGCAAAACTCCAAAAAGAAGGGAAAGAGGAGCAGAGGAGCAGAGAAGCTGAAACATATTTAGGGCTGAAAAGTCAGCTCCTCGGTACATCAGAAGGTCAATCACCAAAGAGCTGACATTTTACAAGTGGCTTACAAGTGGAACTAAGCTTTGGGGCAAAAATAGAGGTTCAGTTTTTCTGAACTGGCTAAGGACAAGATGTGCAACATCCTAAAATAAATAAAACCCCAGCCAAGAGTAAAAGGATTACTCTGGGCTTTAGACAAACTGACACATCAAAAGGCCAATGACAGTGAGAGTTGTTAGTGCTAACATTCGTGATGATCTAAGATTTGGCTGGCTTAATGTGCCTGGCCATTAAAATGTTTTATGTGCCGGGGCCTCCTGCTGGCTGAGCTGTTTAAAATACATTAAATACAACTACAGTGTCCTCAGATTGAATCTTTTGGCGAAGAAAGCTTTGTCACATCCTTGTCTCTGTGCTTTTATTTCGAGTCCCACTCTACTGCCAACTGTCTGATTAAGAGAAAGGCCATAAACTAAACAATAACAAACATTCTGCATTTCCCACAGACAGAATGCATGAATTCTGTTTAAAAAAAAAAACAACAACAACAAAGACAAAGTGCATATGAATGAGTGCCCTTTAAAAATATAATTTCCTTTCATGTTATGTCTATGGAGAGAAGCTATCTTTTCTCTTTACCTCTTAAGAGACTTTTGTGCCCTTTGTCTCCCCACTCCATATGGAAATTCACTTTGTTTAGATTCAGTGTGCCAGGCTGGGTGATATTTTGGCAACGGAAAACATCTGTTTCCGATGAAGTGTTTGTGTTGTGAATAAATCATAATCAATGGTAATCCACTGCGTGCTATAAGTCTGTCTTCTTTCTCCTCTCACCTTGTCATAGAGCACCTCCACCTGCCTGTCATCCTCCTCCTTCTGCGTGAGCTGGGCCAACAGCCGACGGCCAAAGTGCAGATAGACCAGGCCGGCTGAGCTGAGCTTGGTCACCCATGGCTTCTCTGGACACAAGCTGTGGAAGCTCTCTGTAAATGTCCTGAACAGAAAGACAGAAGACAATCTGTTATCTGACTGCTACAGAAAAGCCCTGTTAACACAAGACAATATTGTGTTCACAGTGTGTGAAAAAAGATTATTATATAAAAGATAATGCTTTTGACCAGATGCTTTCCACTTACACAAGAGTAAAATATGTATCTGTGCTCATAACCAATAGAAACAATCTTTAGCTTAATTTTATGGCTGGAAATAATTCTGGAACTTTTGGCTGGTGATTTATTACAAAAGAAAAATATCTGTGACAGTTGTGAATCCTAATCATTATTTGAAGATCTAACATTTGATGGTGAACGCTTCACAGTTGTGGGGATTTGCTTGTTTTTATGTTGCATGTAATTTTAAATTGAATACATCTGGAGTTTTTTGACCATTAGTTGGACAAAAAGCGTTTTTAAGATATTTACTTGAGATTGTGGGAAGCTCATAAACTGCTCCAAAACTATGATTGGCCTCCAATGACAGGCCTCTTGAGTAAAATGTCTGCTGAATCCCAATGTATGCTGTACATTATCAATAAAATCACATATCAATAAAAAGGACTTGTATCCATAAATATTCTCTTCAGCTTCAGGGACTGGGTTTGCATTGACCGCAGAGAGAAAGCATGCTCAGGCATGTTTGTAAGCGTGAGCACAAATAAATAAAAGCCACCGGAGGTCTCTTCTCAGCCACGTGCTGAGATGGGTGGGCTCCAGCACTGAGCCACTGCTGGTCATTTAATTCAGGCTTAATTAGAATGCTTGGGCTGCAGCACAGCGGAAAACAGACCGTCAAATGAATGAGTGACATGCTGCAGGGGGGGGTTGGGGGGTTAATCACAGCCATTAAAGGACTAATTGGCCAAGCCTGAGGCATTTCTATGCTGATTTTCAGGAGATGGGAGTGAATGAGAGAGAGGAAAATGACAGAGTGAAATTCAGTGTCTGAAAAAGATATACTTACCAAAGAGAAGTCATCAAACTGTTTGTGTCAAATCAAAGATGGTTACATCACTGAGCAGACAGGCATTTACCATGGAGAGCTAAATCAAGGCAAGTCAGTGAAGTAGAATATAACTAGAATTACTGCCTTGCGGTTCGATGCCTCCAGAAACCAGTCAAGTAGCCCAGAGAGTAAAGTGTTTTAAGGAATTTAATATTTTAAAAAAAGGTAAGTGTGTTTTGTCATAATTAACATATAAATTCTTAAGTTATGTCCAAGTGAACGTTTGTGCCAGATGTAAGGAAATTCTCAACAGGCATTCCTGATATCGCATTCACAGGGATGGAAAGGACGTGAGGTCACAATGATCTTGACATCTGACCTCCTAAATCTAATCAGTTCATCCTTGAGTCCAAGTGGATGTTTGTGCTCAATTTGAAGAAATTCCCTCAAGGTGTCCCTGAGATATTCCGTGTGCACAAGAACGGGATGGACGGATGGATGGACTGACAGATGGAAAACATAATGCTTCCAGCTATTGCCTGTGTAGAGCCAGAAAATCCAAGAGTTGGACATGTTTTGGCAAGAATTAAGTACCACTAAGCATTGTTTAAAGATACTTAACATATAATATACGATGACTCCCATACTGCACCAGCCGCACCACCTTTATTGATTATGCTCTATCACTGGCATAATGGCTTAATGGCCTTAATGCAGACTGTTTATTGCATTCATGATTCTTTTCCTTACTGGAAGCATCACAAGACACTCGAGCACTTCATGAAGTAAGAATATTACTGGCCAGTAATTTCCCATGATTCTGAGCCCTGTAGTCCCTTAGTATGATGAGAAATGTGGCTGAAACTGTTAAAGCAGAGTGTTAGCTTTCAAGAGTTTTAAAAGTAAACCTTTTCAAAATAATGTGACAAAAATGTCACTGTAGCTCATCTTTAATTCACAAAGACCCTGCTTGGTATTTACTTCACTCAGTGAACATTTTAGTCACAGGGTTTTTTTTCCTTTTGTTGTAAACAAGCTGTAGATTAAACCATTCAACAGCTCTTGACCTACTATAGCTTACTAATTACTGACCCATCTCCAAACTGTTTTTTCCCCCTCTGTATAGACAGATATTATTCAGTCTAATATTTTTCATATCTAAAAATTCCAAACTGGATTGAGAAATTCCTATCTGGTTACTCATATCCTTCTTTGAGAGGCAGATGGCAGGGAACATTCCATTTTAACTCATTTAGATCTCACGGCGACCTTCAGTACTGTAGAGAAGACTAAATCGTTTTATAGGAGGTCTTCAGAAATCTGATCTAACACCTACCTTTCTAGGAAAATGATTTCAGTAAGATGGGATTAAACATTTAATACATGTGTTCGCTCTCTTGTCGAGTTAGATGAGAAGCTCAATATCATTCTCTTATATGTCTGTTTAATATCAAGTTTCAGCCAACAGTCAGTTAGCATTGCATGGCATAAAGACTTGTTTTTGGTAACCATCTTCTGGCTCGAGCCTCTTACTGAAAAGACAGACATGAGAGTGATATCAATCTTCCCATCTATCTCTCATCATACTACTTCTTTAATGGCTTAATTTCTAGCTCTTATTTTACACTTCTAACCATAATGTACTTGTTTTGCTGTCAACTTCATCTGTACAGTGTACAGTGTAAAGTGGTATTGAAATGTGGACTCTAATCATTCTTACCAGCTCCTTCTCAACTTCCTGCAGCATCCCAGCCCACTTACATCCATGCCTGCCATCACAACCACCTTTCCCCCATCCACATATGTGAGTGACAGCCACATTCTACTGCGGCCCCTGACAGTGTCGCGGCCTCGTGAGCCAACAGCAGGGGGGCGTTCAATTGAAGGAGTGCTAATTATCACTAACCGCCTGCCAGGATGAGAGCCCTGGCATCTTTATCACCGTGGTCATAAAAGCTATCTCTGATTATCATCAGGACATTAAGCTGACAAGACACCTGGAATGGGCTGATTACTCAACGTGATCAGACTTCGAGTGAATGCAAAATCATTCAGAAGGAACTAAAGGAGTAAATTTAGCAGAAAACACAGGGACTGTTCCTTCAGTAACGGTGCTTCAAGGATGTCAGGATCTTGGGATCCAAAAATCTAGTCCTTCAAAATAAATCTATTTATTTTTTTCCCTTTGTTTTCTTTGCAACAGTCAAACAAAACAGCAAGAGGTCTGAAATCCAGTTTGATTTTCAAGTCTAGAGTTATGTTATTTGAGGAAAAAAAAAATCATGATCATAAGTACCCCAATTTAAAGTAAAGTGAACATGATTCAGCAGGCATTATCAAACATCTCACGAAATGACTCCGCAAGAAATCCTACTACTGATTTAAAAATCTGTGTATCACAATGAACCTTATTAAAATAAGCCCACTACGATTACCATAACAGGTGCAGCAAATATTAACATACTCCCCAGCCTTAGTCCATTTTATTCCAAACATCTACAGAGATCAAAAATAAACTTAATCTCTTTGCAGCAGGTTTCTGTCAGTGCTGTACCTCTGATGATGGTCATAGCGGTGCCTCTTTGGGTCAAACTCTCCTCCCACATCCACTACGATGTCGCACTGTGCCAGCTGCGCCGGGTCCCTGGTCCGAATGATTTCTGCATCCTGTGCAATGAATAGAAAGATTTGTAGATGCGCAAGCATTATTATCAAGCATCTGGTCAAGTGGAAGAGAACATTTTCAGGAAATAAATGACATCTGGATTTCATGTATAGGCCTCATTTAGGCTTTCAAAAACCACATCAAACCATGAGCCAAATGCATTGAAATTAATTCCACAATGACCATTAATTATAGCAATACTGTGACTCTAATTGGACTCACTGAAAGTAGGCCTGTTTCCCATTTGGGCACTGACATTTAGTTAAAGGCCTTGTCTCTCACCTCAACCAAGGTTGAGAGAAACCTGGGTGTAATGACTGATGATCAGCTATCCTTCTCTTACCGTGTTGCATCTGTCTATACAACACAGGAAAAATCAGGCCTGATCTGACTCAGTGTGCCATTCAACTCTTGGTATAGGCCATGGTTATCTCTTGCCTTGACTACTGCGATGACCTTCTAGTGGGTCTCCCTTCATGCACAGTGAAACCCTTACAGATGGTCCAGAATGCTGCTGCATGTCTGGTTTTTCGATCAGCCTAAAAGGGAACATGTCACTCCGCTGCTCATTGACCTCCACTGGCCCCCCATGGCTCAAATTCAAGTGACTAATGCTTGCCTACAGAGTGACTGAGATAGATCTAGCACTTAGTGCTTAATCCAAGGTCTCCAACTGTACCAAGGCTTGAGTGTTACCCCTCATTTGTCAGTCACTTTGGATAAAAGTGTCTGCCCAATGGGTAAATGTAAATGTTAGGTCCAAATAAGCTATTTTTAGACCATATAGATCACATATATATCCCCATTGAGACAGTGACAAATTAATGGGAAAACTCTGGATAAATGAGTCAAAAAATATAACAAATATAATGTAGATACCTCCAGTAGCGTGGCTGGAAGTAAGGGTATGGAGGTCAGAGTGGTGAATAGACATGTACCACGTCTGCCTTCCATGCCATAGACAAAAGTTCATTTCCCATTACAGAGCTAGAATTCATGTTTACCCCTCTGTAACCATGATCTTTCCTTAACCTCAACCTGTGTGTTTTAGTTGCCAAACCCTAACCATACCCTGAACATAATGTAATGTTCAATAAGTCACTTTAAAGTCACTATACCCCCTAAAGGAGTACGTAGAAACACATCAATTTGACTTACTTTTTTTTTTTTGCAATTGTATTTCCTCCTAATATGTGCAACTTAACTGGAAATATTACTGGTCTGTTTCATCTGACATGGTCCATCTTTCTATCTATACAGCAGCACCCCCTTTCGGTGTATCTGTGCAAGTTCTTCTTCATTCAGGTCAAAGTTACCCATGACAGAGGAACACAAAAAAACATTTCTCCAGAAAATAAGCGAATGTAAAATGAAGATAAACCTTCAGTGTGTGGGTTTATTGACAACAACGTTAAATCTGAAGCGGAAGACTGCGGATAAACAGCAGCGGAGAAGCGAACAATAAACACACTTTAGCAGTTTTCTGTGCTTACCTTGTACTCAGGTAACTGGCGGAGGAAGAAACAGGCCAGAACCTCGTCACAGTGAAAGGTGCCGTTATGAGTACCGATCTTCTTAACGGTCATGTTTTCTGAGCAGAGTCTCTTCGCTTCAATTGACATGTATCGTGGTTTTACACGAGTAGAGTTTGCAGAGAGCAAACAACTGCAGTTAGCTTGTGAACTTAACAGCCGTAAAACACTCACTGGTTTGCTAATGTTTATTAAAGACTTCTTTTTTGATAAATCAAGCACTATCATGCAAAGACGCCGCATTCAAACACGACCAGCCGCATTGGTGGCGGACGATTTTGACAGCCGGACCGGATATAGTGCGCCTGTTTTGTGAACCGGGCAATCCTCGGGAGCGGGAAAGTTTCTTTGTTTTTATACATATTCATCACATGTCTCTGTGATGATAATAAAAAATAATTACACAACTGAGGCGAACAAAGTCACGAAATATGATCTGGAAGGGTTTTTTATGTAGCGTAGAACAAATTGTCACGCTAACGATATTCTGTGACAGCAGAGGGCGCTGCAAATAAACGCACAACAAATCCACAACAAGGTGCACACAAGATGACTCTGTTTCCCCGGAAACCCAGAAAGCACCCAGTACTGTAGAGCAGTAATGATTAGTTCATTAATCAACTAATCGATTAACAACAAAAACCAACCTAAATAAAGTCCTAATAGGAATTTTAGAGTTATATATCAAAGTTGCATATAGAGTTATAAATCAGTAATCACAGATTATCTGTTATTGACTGGATTACTACTTGGGTAAGGGTAACTAGATAATTGTCCCAGGGCCCCAGATCAGGTTCACTGTGACATTTGTGTGATTTCTGTCATTGATTTTTTAAAATGTGTTTTTTAATAAATTCTATAATTATTGTTTATTTCTGATGTGTTTTCCTCTTGTATTATCACTACTACTACTACTTATAATAATAATAATAATAATAATAATAATAATAATAATAACAATAATAACAATAATAACAACAACAACAAATAGTAGAGAAGGCTTGACTTATTGGTTTGCTCTTCTGTTTTCTGTATCCAACAAACGCTCTCTTTTAATCTTTATTTAAACTAAATTAATACAATCCTAAATGCAAATATGAGCTGCAGTATCAGAATCGGGTTGGGGCCATTAAGGAAGGTCAGACTCACCCCCAACTCTCGCTCTCGCGATATTACCTTCAAGGTTTATTGATAAGGTAATTAGCCAGATGGGATCCTTGTAGTAGGAAGGCTGAACAGAGGCACCACGGGTTTCAGAGCTACCTTGTGTGGGGAAAAAAAGCAACTGTTCTTTATTTACAAACCAACCCACCAGTGGAAACCAAACGGTCGGGTCACTTCACTGAACAGCACCGAGCCTCCAAAAGGTAGGTTTTTCTTTTAGAATTATGATTGCAGTCTTTCTCCTGCAGGGCATGATTAATACCTCCGATGCTGCTCAGTGTGAGTGCACCAGTCTGAACTTGCGTGTACATGCACTCGTAATAATGCAGGCAATATGAGCCGAAATGCAATTTCTGCCTTCATTTCGAGACAATGGAGAGTCACTCCAAGGCTGCAAGATTCTAATCAGTAAATTTCGTGGTCCAGTATTTGGTGCAGATGCAGGTTACGTTTACAAACGCCAGGGTGCGCCGTGGATCAATCCTTCTGCAGAGCTGGCCGGTGTTGATCGCATATCACCAGTTCACCAGGCACGTTGACAACTCTTTATTTTAGCGTAATGAAATCGATAAACATTGATTTCAATTGGGGTTGCTTCCATTTTCCTGAGAGGGTGGGGTGTAGGGTTTCTGCTGAAAAAGACCTTCAAAAGTCGACGCCCACGATCCATCCATTACTTCTTGTCTTTGATTTGCATCTGCAGTAAATGTGGTAAAAAACAAAGTTTGGATGTGTCCGAGGGCCACAGTGCACTAGAAAAAGGAACCGACCAGCCTTTTAGATTTGTGTCAAGCCATAAAAGCCAAGATTTGCCAATAGGGAGAGAAATGTTTCAGTTACAGTTTCACTTGCTTATGAACCAAAAGGTTCATTAAATCACTGTTTAAATTATGAATTAACTCTTTTTAAGATAATTCCAGTTAGGAAGGAATCTCTTATGATTTTGGCCAGTAAAAGTGCAGCCATTTTATTCTGCTGATTAGTTTTCATTTTTCCAAATAAAATGAGACTGTAAGACTAAAACTAAGTTAAATTACTTATTATAAACTACTTAATTATAAGTTAAATTACTGTCTCCAACCTTCCACCATTTTCAACATCTGATACCTACTCAGCTACAGGTTAAATGAGGAAATACATCAGGTGCCCTTTGCAGTTGCCAATGGGCCTTATAGCTCTTGATCAGCACCATGGACAGCGCACTGCACTCAAACAGCTGAGGGCTCAGCTTGTCTCCTGATGTTGCACAATAGATGTTTCATTATGTTATGAGTCCTGATCTGTGTTTTTGAAACAGCAATAGTCTTTTTCATCCTCACAATATCGATGTACCATCACCTCCATCACAGTTTTGTAACGAATAATAATTGGCCACTTTACTTTGACTGAATTAATGACTCTTAATACATCTAATATGTGATCCAGTCAAGTGGGATAATTAGCATAACACTGGATAATGGGTGACCAGTATTCCTCCAGAATACAAATTTGGAAAACAATGCCACTGCCTCTTATTATTCTGAATGCATTAGGTGATATAGTCAATATGTTGTGTTGACAGGATATTGCTGAACATGTTGCTGCATAACAGAGCAAAAACAAGAAGAGAGAAGAAGAAAAGTCACAGAAAGACTTCAAAATAAATGAGGGATAAATATGAGGGGTCACAAAATGATTAACAAGATGACTCTGTTAATAAAAAATGTGGGGGGGTGGAGGTTGTTTCAGATTTACTTACTCAAGACCATGATTTCATGATATGAATGCTATACAATCATAACAGAACAGCACCAGTCAGGAGTGAAGTACAACATAACTTAGATTAAAAAAAGGTAGAACCTTCTTCAAGAAGGCACCTAATTAACATATAACTTTTAAAAATGTATCCTACTATAATGACAAGATAATAACACAAATAATACATTGGCAAGTACTCTTCTGTTCTCTCACACAAAATGTACAAAATGTCACTAATTTTTGTTTTTCTTGTGAAATATCGTTGGTTCTGTTATCTCTTCAGGTGTGTAAAAAAAATTAAATTCAAATCAAACAATCTGACTAGGAGAAATCATCTTTGGCTTAAATTTACAGGCAATTAGAGATAAAATATAAAACACCAAGATTCAGAGGATGTCCAACTGGTTTTCCCCTCAGGGGGTACTGTAGCTGCTCCTTTTTCCCAAAAATCAGTGAGAATGAGTCACAGTCACAAGAAACTGGTTATAAACAAGCCCGAAGCTTCATCATCCAGCCTCCTACATTGCTGACCAGCCAGCGAACCTGCTCCCCATTGGCTCGGCCCATACCATGAGATACAGTTGTGGGTGGTGACTGAGAAATCGTCACACTGCTTGTGATTTTCCCTGCTGCTTCCAGTTTTACACACGGCAGTGATGGGAAATGAACCTGCCTCGGCTCTCCTTAAAAGGAAGAGCAAAGCAGCGTTCAATCAAAAAGTCAATTATTTGCCATAGGGCAAGTGTACGTCACATTCCCCTGAGTTATAACACTGCAGTGGCTGCTTTGAACAGCAGAAAGTATGTTGTCTTGGCTGTGGGTGTTAGATCGTAAGGTGAAAAACAAATATAGGACCTTTTATTTTGTTTTGTGTTTTGAGGAAACATTAAAAATATATGGTATGTATTCAAATTATGTTGAAAGCGTCTCATAACTTGTGCGTGAGCAGTAGATTATTTCTCATCAATGGATATTGATCATGTTAATGATTACACAAATGACAGAAATCAGCAATTCAATTGGTAGACATAACTACGTCTCCCTTAGAGTAAAAATAAATAACATGTAATAACAAGATGATGTAAAAATGACCATTACATTAAAATATTATAATTAACTTCTTGAGTACATAATTACCTCTTTATTGAATATTAGAAGAAAAAAATAGAGGCATGCATTGCATTAATAAAGTGTCCATAAGCATAATTAGTGATTTTACACATTTGGTTACACACTTTGGTTAGTGAAGTCTGTTGGCTGTTGTAATGAATTGCTTTTGTCAACCCTGAAGCATCATTAACCTCATGGTTTTCTTGTTTTGTTTTGTTAGAATTTAGAATGGTGCGTTTGACAAAATATCTGTTTAGTATAGCTTCTTATGCATTCTTGTCTTGCACCCTGAGAGAAAAAGTTCATTAACATGAAAGTATTTCCCTACAGCACATGAGATACAAACTGACTTGCCTGCAGCCAAAAAGAAAAGACCCTCAAAACAAGAGCCTAAAAATCATCAAAATAATTATTAATACTTCCCATGTAACAGCTGGTGAGCCTCTACACTCAAGGGCATTTGGGAAGTGTAGTTAATCCAATGATAATCTTGAGCGTGGTTTACACATATTATCGCTTTAATTGCCACGTGTGCTATGCAATTATACCGTCACCAATTACATGGCTATGGTTTACTAGCCTGTCTAAGCATTTGGTTCCCTCTAATAGATGCCCTTTATCAGCACATGCAAGTGAAGCCACCAAGTCGTACACTAATGGATTTTCCATCGACATAATGAATTAATTATATGTTCTGAAGTGGAGTGTTGCAGGATAATGCTGAGCCATGCTATATAACAGCAGATATAGTGGAGAGACATGTGAGATTCTAAGATGAGAAAGGGACTGAGGGTTGAAGGTTTTAGATGATGTAGCCAAGGAAGGTGTGTGTGTGTCTGTGTGAGCAAGAGAGTACTGTATGTGTGTGTGTCCATCCATTAGAATGCAGAGTGCATCCTCCAGTGTGAGTCACCCTCCTCCCTCCTCTCCCCCTCCCCTCCCATCCACCCACCTCACACCACCAGCAGCATCTAACTGCAGTCACCGCCTAATATTACGCCTCTGACTTCACACCAGCCAACTGAGGATTCTGTTTCTACGGCAACATGCTCTGGACTCCTCCTCTCATCCCCACCACCCACCCACTGTCCCTCCCTCCCTCTTCTTCTCTACCCCCTCCCGCCCCTTCCCAGCACAGACCACGTGACTTTCAGGAAGGCTTCTCCAACCTCCCCTTTATAGTTATTAACCCTGTCCTGATCAGGCTGCTGCAAGCGGCTCTCCACAGCAGGCTGCCTAGCTTGCTTCTCGCCTCTCTGAGTTTTCAAAGGGAAATCAGATGCATCTCTAATCTGCCTGGAAGATCAAAGCACTGCTTGATCTAAATGTTAGACTAGCATATTTTAGAACACACCAGAATGAGTCAGTGTGGTTATTCCATTGGCTAGAACACTTCTTCTTCTAGCTTTTGTTTTAAAGTTTTAAACTATATACACTATTGTGCATATAGTAATGTAAAGTGAGGATATGTTCAAAGAAATGCCATGAATAGTTTTTATTTATCATTTAAATCCATACAAAGTGACGTAAACAGAAAAACTACTAAATCATACCAGTACTTGGGGTGACCACCCTTTGCCTTTGAAACAACACTAATTCTTACCACACAGGTAGGTTGCTCCATGTATCTTGGAGAACTTCTTCTGTGGATTCTGGCTGTGTAATGTCCACCAGAAGAGCCAGGTCGGAAATCAGTTGCTTATTCATGGCCACATGAATGTTACCTTCCATTCACGCTTGAAACATCTAGATTTTATCCCCCAGCTCAAAAAAACAGTGGAGAACTTTCCCTTGGCTCAGTCATCTCGCCTCCTGGTGGTACAGCACATCACCATACTGTGCATCCATCTCATCCAGAGGAGTCTTGAACTGATGGGGAGCCAGTGCCTTGGATATTGTTGCGGATATTGTTGACAATAGAGAAAATAGAGTCACATTCTAAAGCGCAGTTTAATTGGCACACAGCTGTTCTTGGTGTAAAATACAATGGTATTTTAAAACTTTCCCCCCAGACTATACCAGCACGGTGAGGCCACATTTCTTCCCTAACATTGCCAGGGCTCCATCAGTTCTAATGCCAGCCAGATTCTCCCACTTCAAATTGTTCTTTTCCAGAGTCTTCTCCACTGCCAAAAATATCCACTCCTTTTGTCGTACCTGAAAGTCTCAAGGTCAGCTAGCTCCAGCAAGACTTTAAAATCTTTGCTGACTCCGTGCAAAAACACCAAAAACTGTGCAGATTCAGATCTAACAGTGTTCCTGAAGCGATAGAAAAGGCAGAAACTCCCTTTGCAGCCGATAACAGTGTTCTGGGACAAGCTGATTTTGGAGAGAACATGCACCCGATTAGGCTATACAGACGCATCAGCCAGTCAAGTACTGTTTCACAAAAAGTCCACATGAAAAAGTTTATCCACTCTTTTTAGTCAGTAAGGATATCTGACAACTAGTGCAGGTCGCATTCTCTTGTGCTGGTGATGGCTGCGACAAAGTATGTTGCTGAGGGTTGAGTTTAGCTAGAAGTTTACTTCTCCTTTCTGACCTCACTCAATGTTGAAATGAATGATTAAAAAATGAAAAACAGAGGGGAGGGAGAGAGAGAATACCATAATTCTTTGTTTAGCTTAATAGTGCTGTGCTTTACATTGCTATGAAACTCAGATTACGTACTTTTTAGCTGCGCAAAATGTAAATTTTTTGTCATTACAGTTAGAATTTTACAGCACTTTAGAAATAAGAGAAGAATGAGCTTATCAAATGCTATGGTGGGCTGAAAAAAGGGGGCAGGCCCCGAATTGGGCAGTCCTGCTCTATGCTAATACGTTTGTCCTTATCAGCTTTAAAGCTGATAATATGTGTTACTTTTATAGCTTGTTTGCACTGCCCACATGTGGCCAGAAAATCTGTTAATATGGGGTTAATTTAGAGAAACTGAAATGTGCATATATATAGTTTATGACTAAAGACACACAAATGTTTATAGCTTTTATCCAAGAAGTTGCATTGTCAGTTTTTTATGATGTCTTCTTTCCACTCCTGAGTATGTTGTGCTGTAATGCAAGGTCAAGTGATGAAAGACGATAAACACTCATCATTTGTAGAGTTTTGAAACGGGAAGAGGAAGCTTGGTGTCCAGCAATGATCTCACCTGAATATTGCCTCATTGGCTCAACTGTTTCCTCAGCATCCCATTGGGAGATATGTTGGACCTGTGTGTGTGTGTGTGTGTGTGTGTGTGTGTGTGTGTGTGTGTGTGTGTGTGTGTGTGTGTGTGTGTGTGCGCGTGT
>JBBMJY010000018.1:18197797-18233168 GCA_037833715.1 Toxotes lorentzi
GTGTGTGTGTGTGTGTGTGTGTGTGTGTGTGTGTGTGTGTGTGTGTGTGTGTGTGTGTGTGTGTGTGCGCATGCTCAGATGTGTGCACACACGCTAGTGTGAATGGATGAACTTTATGAATGAAAACTCTTCTTCCTGAGCTGCAGACAGGAGGTGAGATCATCTTGTTGAAATGGAGAATCCCCCACCCACAACACCTCCCCTTGCCGCCTACCAATACTGGGTGGCGCCAATCTTAATGAATCCCATCAGTGGATAATATGGATGAAATGCACAGTAGTGGCAACCTGATTGATGACAATACTGTCCAATATCAGCTTCCCCCAAGAGACAGGAAGGGATCACTCCATAGTGTATGCTGGCACAGACATACACAAACACACAGACACTCACTTACCTTTCTTCCTTCATCGGAAATCTAAAAGAATATCTCTGGTGTTCTGCTGTTGGTTTTCAGTTAACGTGATGTTGAAGCAGAGTGCCAATTATCTTAGCTTCTTTTGTTCATGTTCCCTTTAGGAACAGAGTTGAGTGGATTTGATGATTGGTCACCTTTTCACTAGTGTCTGTGTGAAGGTGACAATGAGTAACATGAGGGGCTCTTGATGAGGATCCATAAATAGGCTCTCCAGTGAGCCAGAAGCTGCCCTCCCCCTCATTCTCTATTCTACACACACACACACACATTCCTACCCCCTTCCCACTTAACTGGACTTGGACAGTCTGTGACCACTTGGCACTGGGCCTCACACAGCATACTGTACACTCATACTCAGAGGCATGTATACCCACACGCACACATTGCATTCCTCTCAGCATCCCTCACTGCAGGCTTCTGTTAATTCCCTCCTACAGATTATGAGGCATGTTGCCAAACAATGCAGCATTTTACATCAGCCATTTAGATTTATACTTCTCAGTGGCTGCTCTAGTCAGGGTAAAGCGTTACAGTTCTAATTTTACACTTTCTTTTTTAATATAAAGAATGATATTTGTGCTGGATAAATGACATGACAGTAAAAAGTGCACAGCACCATCAGAATCCACTGTGCAATATTTAAAAAATCTGTGGGAGTCGCACTGACTATGTTTTTGAAAAGCTGTCAGTTTGTAGATTTGAGGCTTTCCGTCTGATAAGGAGCGATACCCTGCGGCGTTTGTTCTTTGTTTCTGCCATAGTTACCGCAGTAGATGAAGAAGCTGTGTTGGTGGACATCAGATCCTCAGAGGCCCGGACATACCTGACGAGGAGACGTACTGCAGCTGCAAGCACCAATAAATAAATCATGGAGAAAGTTTTAAGAAAAGATATAGAAATAGAACAGAGTGTGCTGCTCCATTCAGACTGCCTTAGGACAGAGTAGGGAGTGGAAGTGTAGATGGATGGCATAAAATAGCAAGAATAATTAAAGCAGCTGAAGATAACTTGAAGATAATGTTAAAGTAATGTTAAATTGTAAAATTAAAATGTACGCATTAAGATCACTGTCAAAAATAATGCAATTAAATATTTACAAGTGCAGCAAATGATACTTTAATCCCTGACAATGCCCCACTGTGATACTGTACGCTGGAAAATTCTTAGCTGAATGTTTAATTACTGGTAGGGAAATAGTTCCAATATTATAAAAAAAATAAAAAAAAACTCTTGTTATGTTTCAGCCTGCTTCTGTCTTCCTCCACAAACCACAAACCAAACACTCAGGAAAGAAACAAAATGTTTCTCACTTTAATTTGGCAAGGATTCATGTGGAAGCAAGAGGCAGAGCATGACTCAAAACATGAATACATGAAAACCAAAGCAATCTGTTTTTCCAAAATATGATTTCACCGGAGGTTTCTACCCCAGACAGAGCAGAAATCTATCTTTTTTTCATCAGGATTTCATAAATCACGCCAAAAAGAGAAAGAGGGGGAGGCTTTGAATGCTTGTGTATGTGCAGGTTTCTCAGCCTCACGTGGTTTGTTCTTGCACTGGTTAGGGTTTCCCCGCTGTCTACAAGCACCACGATGAGGTCATCGTTATGGGTTTAAGCTGAACATGAGCTTAATCTGGGAGATAAGGGCTGGATTTGGATTTAGCACTAAAAAAAAGGGTCACGTAGCTACAACCATTTAGACTCAATAAATACACCGCTCAGACATGGGATCCCCAGCTGTTCCACTAACTCGCATCTTCCTCTGTGTCAGCCAGATATTTTGACTCTTGGAAGATTCTCCACTGTCTATAGCGATTTCATGATCTCCCAGTTGGCATGCAGAGTTAAACTGGCATCCATGCATCATGCAGGATTTCCCTGACTTGAATGTGTGAGCTGTGTAATTTGGTAGAGGTGGAGAGTGAGCTTCTTCTCATTTTCCTGCGAAGTAGCTCAACAAGGCCTATTTATTTAGTATTTAGTCAGATGTTCCCAGTATTATACAGAGCAAGTTTTGTCAGTGATCGCTTAATGTTGCTGTAGACATACAAGTGTGAAACTCTGATAGTGATTTGCTTATTTTGGAGCTTTTTGTTGGCTAGTATTGTTTAAAAATGTACACAGCATTCTGAATCTGACTTACATGACTTTGTGGTGCTGTGTAAGCTCATTCATGTGTGTACAGTTCAAGGCAACACACAGTAATAAAAACTTATTTCATTTATTGTATGGTAGCAAGAATACCAGGTCTTGGAAATAATACCCCAAATAATAAAAGGATGCTTTGAAGACAAGGTTACTGTGTTATTGCTTTTACTGAGATCTTCAAACACAAAATGAGATACGTGTTAAAAGGTGACAGTTGTTTAAATTAGTGTGAAATTTTTATTTCATTCAGGTTAATTAAAGTCGCTGAGGGAAACAAATCACGCCTGGGGAAAGTCCCATTTAGGTCCTGCATGTGCTGTCCCAACTTCCCTCACTCTCAGAGAAATGGGTCAGCAGAGATTCAAGATGATAATAATAAAAAGCGACCTGCCGTCCGTCCTTCATGTCCTCTCTCTGTGGCGGACTGGGTTGTGCTCACAGATTATGCACCAATTACACTCGATACAGAGGGCGTTAATAGGGTTTGAAGGGATTTTCATGGCGCTGTCCAGTCAAATGCTGCGTGCTTTGGGGATGACATCATTTTGATCACCTCAGATACCGGCTGACCCCCCCAACCCAACACAGACACACACACCCCTCCTCCCAGCCTTAAGAGTTGCCACACTCGCACAGAAACCCGCTTACCTGCGGTTGTCCCGTGTCTGGCCGGACTGAGCTCGTCACAGCACATTTCTCCTCTGATAGGTGGACATGAGCTCTGGCCCCCTCCCTCTCCTCTCTCTCCTCTCCAGCCCTGTTTACTATAAGTGAGGTCGGTTCCTGAGTGTGCGCAGACCGCATCCTCAGAGGAGAATGGAAAAGGAGGAGGAGGTGTAGGAGCAGGAAAAACAAGCGAACCAAGGGAGCGTAGCTATAGCCGTGTTTACTGTTCACCGGGATAAACGCAGGAGAAAACGCACACTTCCACACAGACCTCCACGGCTGAGAAGCCTCACTGGATGCAGAGAGAGGGAGGAGGGGGGAGAGCGTGGATGCTGATCACACCGACAAACCCAGAAAGGAAGAATTATTAGGTGGCTGTTATTAGAATAAAGCCAAAAATAAAGTGGAATAAGATTTTGCGGTCACCAGCGATGGACTTAAGCTGTCGGAACTGAGGTAGGAAACGTTACGTTGGCAGTTTTCAGTGATTATCAGGTAGACAGGGAGAATGTAGCTGGTCTTAGCACAGAATATCGCAGCCTGTCCTTTATAATGGAAGAATAAGCTAAAATCGTGTATTTGAGCACAACTTCAGTGCTGTCAGTGATGCTCCACTGATGCACCGGAGATCTTAACCGCAGGAGGCGCGAGGAGAAGCGATGATGCGCACAAACCCCACCGATACATCCACAATGCACTGGCCTGTAACAGACCGTAGCCTGCTCCTGCAGCTCCCGCAGCTGACACCTCCAAATAAATAAAGTGGAGAACTGGAGCAGGGCTATGAGGAGACAGGATCAGTCGGATGTGAATGATTTGTGATTATTCCAGATTTCAGACACCAGATGTGTTTCAGTGGTTGCGTGTCTCTCTGCGCAGAAAATTATAATGAGGATCTTTTTTCTTTTTTTTTTCACAGACTTTAGGGTTTATGGTTGTGGCTCTGCTAATGAATAATCCTGGATGGCATAGTAGGCTGATAGCTCAACTATCAGATGCCAGCAGCATTACTTTTAGCCAGGGTAATTGTTAGAGATGGACATAGTCTAATAGTCTAATAGCATGAAGATACATTTAGGATTAGTAGTTTGACTCAAACTGAGAAGGATATGAACAACACATATAAGATACCTGAAGTGCACCTCACAATGACTGACTGATACAGAAACTGATAAGCTCCATGTTTAGGATTTTCTAAGAGAAAAATGTATTTTGTTGTCTAGTATGCGCTACAACAACATGATTGTTGTATTGTGAAGGGTTTTGATTTATATCATTATTTTACTGAGCAGGTAAAACCTGTCACCTCTTAGTCTTGCTTTTCACAGACAGCAGAGGAGGAGGAGTGGATCACTTCAAAAGGCTCTGAAAAGAAATGGTGCATTTTCACTCTCCACTGAGCGTGCACTGTACGCAGTTGTCCTTGGAGACATGACAAGCCTGAAAGACGCTTGCAGAAGTCTCTCAGAATTAAACAGCCATCATCTGATCTCATCCATTTTAATACCAGTGATATTGTTCAGATGTAGAATGTAAATCACCAGCTGTGGCACCATTCTGCACCGTGGACATGCTAAACAACAACACTGCAATAGTATTATTGTAATATTGCATAAGATGGAGAGTTAGTTAACTCATTTACTGTGATGCTGTGATATCTATGCATGGCTGTGACAGTTAGCCTAAGCGTGGGCTCTCGTATTGTTTGCTGTGCACTTCATCAAAGGTAGAAGTGAACTGAGGCTTTCTCATATTTATGGTCCAGACAGGCCGCTCTTTTGTCTTTTATCCACATCCTGAATCATGTTTCACGTTGTAGTATTGATTTAATATCTTCAGATGCTTCATGACTCATTAGTTAATGTCAGTGCCTTGATCACATGGTGCATGTAGAGTAATATCCACTATACTCTCAGTTTCATCAGATTACAAAATTGCACCTGTGGTGCAGCATTCAGAAATGCTAAAAACCATTATGTGCGATCCTTGTTCCGTGATATTTGAAGTCTGTGCTGATGATGAACTCTATCTTTTTCACTGAGTTTGTTGTTATTGTGTGCTCCGTGAAATGTTACCCTTTATCATTGCATAGTCATTAAAGGCCTTCATATAGAATGCTTCACAGAGATCTGGGTGATACAACAACAACAAAAAAAACTGAGAGGAGCTTAGAAACTATGAATGTGCATTTCTTTTTTGCTGTAGTGGGATGTGCTTGCCTGTATTTGCAGATAGTTCATTATGGTTTAGGTCAGACTTGGTTTTGTGGTACAGAACAACCACTCCACTGAGTTTCTCTACTACTTGTGTTAAGTTAATAAATATAGCTAAAGGTTCTACTTATAGGAGACCTAATTAATTATCTTCCAGCTGCGACACAAACTCAGTCTTCATGGCTCTCAACTTTGATGTGATTTATAACCATCTCCATCCTCTTTTTCCCTCCCTCTCTTGCTATGTCTGGTCTTGTCAAGGCTCCAAGTTCTCTAGTTGTTCGGATGACTGCAGTCCCCCATGGCACTCATTCATGAACCTCGTGCCCCCTCTCCTTCTCTCTCTGGCTTCAACACACCCCTCTCTGATCCCCCATCCTTTCGGCGGCTCGATGCAGAAACACCCTGCACCCCAGAAATGGACCTAACACCGACCCAGTGTGTCCTTCGCAACGTGCTCTCCATAGATACTGGGGGTGCTGTCGAGCCCGGGGGTGGAGGAGGAGAGGGTCAGAGTGCTGGGCACAACCAGACACCAGGCGAGGAACAACAGGAGCACTTTGCCAACAGTGTCCTGAAGCTCCATGAGCATGATGGGAGTCCTGGAAGGACGGAGGGAGAGGGGCAGGAGCTGGACAGCAGCGCAGTCAGGAGCCAGGCGGATGATGCCAAGCTACAGTGCCAGTCTACCGGAGGGGGAGGAGGGTTTCTGGAGGGGTTGTTTGGGTGTCTGCGTCCCGTCTGGACAATGATTGGCAAAGCCTACTCCACAGAGCACAAGCATGACCTGGACGGTAAGTTAAGAAGTCTAAATTCATTTCAGTACACAGTGGAATCATGTACACACTGGGATCAATAGTTGCTTTTAGTTTTCCAATAAAAGCAGCCACTAGTTCCCATTTAATTCCAGTCTGAAGCTTTGATATGCTAATTAAATGATCTTGTCCCCCAGTTTAATTACATTAAACAGTTGGTAGAAAAATGACTCACACAAAGGCCATGTTGTAAAAACACTTTCCTTGACGTGAACGAGCTGCAGCCAGTGAGGGTCTCTATCAAAGCTGCAAAGGGCTTATTTTCCCCTGATATTCCCCCTCCATCCTTCGCCTGCTTGTGCCCACCCCACCTCCCTCCCACTACCACCCCCCAATGAAACTAGCTCCCTGTGACGCTGTGTTGTTTATGTCTGCAGCCACTACAATAGCGCAGAGCTCCCCTGGGACTCCTCTGCCAAATCTGCTTCATGAATTATGCATGCCCACGCTCTGACCCTGTGCCTCTCATCTCTATTAACGCAAACCTGACACACGCACACACACGTATGTGAGCATGCGCCCAAGGATGAATGCACACACACATAGACACATCCACAAATAGAAACACTTAATATCCAGCACTGACATGAACACATGAGATCAGTTAAGAAGCCAAAAACAAACTTGACTTGTTTGAAAATACATACTGCTTCACTCATCAGGCACGAAGGTGGCAGTTTTATATCTCTCCTTGTCTTTATGGCCTCCTGATATTTTATCACCCATTTGACATCTCCCCTTCACTCCCCTCCTCCTTCCATCTCTCATTGTCTCCTTTCCTCTCCTTTTCATCCTGTGCTGTTATCACTCCCAGCCCATCTGCACCTCGCTGCTCCCCTCCTCTGTGCAGCATCACAGGGAGTCATACACACTGAGGAGAGCAAAATGGATATTATAAAGGTGAAATAAATAGGGATATTTCAACTGACTGCCTGCCTACCGTATGACAATTCCCTATTATTAAGCTTTGATCGGAAGGAACAATGTAGCACAATTGAAAGCAGGAAAATTGTCTGTCCTTTAGTGATTCTGGAGGACGTTGTGGTGTGTGGTGATGTGGTAAATTTCCTCAGTTTTTCAGATCAAACAAAGCAGAGCAGGGAAAATTCTGGTGTATCAGATGTGGTCTTTATTGTGGGAAATTTGAGGGGCTCATTAGAGACCAAGCCCTCAGTCAATCACTGGAGAGCATTAATCATTCATATCTTCCTTATTAATGTGATAAATGTGTCTGAATCTTCTCTCCCCTTGTTAAGAACAGCAGCAGAGTGGGCTGTAAATTTTCCCTATATTAACAGTCTGTCTTTGGCCACATGGACCCCTGCAGACCCATGGGGAATCCCCCTCCCATCTCGTCCCTACACACGTACACACACATGCACACACACACACCTACCGTCACCACTACCGTCACTTCCCCTCCACCTCTCTTTTCACCATACATCCACAGTAGGCTCTCAAATCCTGTCCTTCTTGCAACCCCCTCCTCCACGTTGGACCCCTATTTTGCGTCAGCCCCACAATGGCACTAAGCAGGATTTAGGAGGCTGAGGGAGACTTACCCACAGGAGATTAGAGCTCCCTGGCTGTCTGCCTGCACACCCTGAGTCTTAGGTTAAGGTGAGGTTCAACAAGAACAAGATGTCAACTGTGGTTCGGTTTAGAGGCTTACAACAGGTTTTGCTGTCAAAGGATTTTAAGATATGGCAGCATCTGTGGTGGTGCTGCATATTTCCCAGCTACCGGCTTAAGTTACCAGTGTTTTTTTTTTTCCTCCATTATGTATTGATTTTGTTGTTGTAGTTGTTTAACACTTTTGGCAATTAAATATGGATTACAAATTTCTTTTTCATTTTATTAGTACTTCAGCAAATACCAGCAAGAGCTGCTACACAGTGCTGCACAGAATGCTGTACCACAAGACATGCTGACACATTAAAATATGAAGACATGCACATCAAAATAACTCAGACGTGCAACCGAACAAGTAGGGAGCTATAAAAAATGTATGTAATAAGAAATAGTGATCATTACAACATCAGTGCAAAAAAAGATTTAAACAAGACTAAGAATCTACAACCACACTAGTGGTGCTAACATGCTCACAGTGACAATACTACCATACTGCTGTTTAACATGTATGATATTTACCAGGCTCACCATCTAAGATTAGCTCATTAGCACACTAACATTTGCTAATTAGCTCCTAACAAAAAGTACAGCTGAGGCTGAATGTGTTTAGTTAGTGCTGTTTTTTGGTCATGAACTAAAGCATGGGGGAAATTTAAATTTTGACATGATGATGGTGGTAGCGGAAAAGTCATGGGATCACCAAAGTCATTAACATTTATCCTCTTGGGACGCTGAATATCTATAACAAATGTCACACAGCGATCATTGTAATAGCTGTCAAGATACTTCAGAAATGCCATCCTCATGATGCCTCTAAAGATATCAGAGAACCATCGCTCATTATGATTAATCCTCTGGGGACAATGAATTTCTGTACATAATTTCACATCAGTCTATACAATAGTTGTTGAGATGTTTAAGTCTGGACCAAAGTGTTGGACCAACATTTGCTCACTAAAAATCTGGTACTTAACAGCAGTTAGAGGCTGCTCTTATGAACATAATTTAGTCATTCAAGTTGGTGAAATTGACCTGCTACCATGCTCTCTATCCATAACTGACATGTTTCTACAAACTCACCAACTACTTTCCCTACATCTTTTTCCCCAATCTCAGAGGCATGGGAGGTCCCATTCGAGGAGATATCAGACCTACAGTGGGTGGGCAGTGGAGCCCAGGGTGCCGTCTTCTTGGGTAAACTGCATGGACAGGAAGTGGCTGTAAAGAAAGTGAGAAACATCAAAGAGACTGACATCAAGCACCTGCGCAAGCTCAAACACCCCAACATCATCACTTTCAAGTTAGTAAAAATGATCAGTTGGTTGATTATATCACTAATCCACTAAACTGCATGTTTATACAGTATATGACTGATGATAATTTCCAGTTTTCATACCTTGTTTATGATCCCTGTTCTAGTAGCCCATGTTTTTCAGATTCCTTCTCTCTTCTTTAAGTGAAAGTGTCATAGTTACATGTGAGAGAGTGTAAGGAACTAAGAAATGCAGCCTTGAGTCTAACAATGACACCATGTGATAGCATTATAGTGTAAAATAGTCTGTTAGTTTAAAGGTTTCCATTCATCACAGGCATTGTAAAAACATTGATATGTTTTATCCTAACATTCTATACATACTTTTCTACACTCTCAGAGGTATTTGTACCCAGGCTCCATGTTACTGCATTATCATGGAGTACTGTGCCCAGGGGCAGCTGTACGAGGTGCTGAGAGCAGGCAGGAAGATCACTCCATCCCTGCTCATGGACTGGGCCATGGGCATCGCTGGGGGCATGAACTATCTTCACCTCCACAAGATCATCCACAGAGACCTCAAGTCACCAAAGTGAGTTGATCGTGTGATTTGCTGTGCGATTACAGCTCTGTAATTGTAAAGTGTAAATGATAATGTTAGAGCAAATAGGTCACTAAATACTTACAGTTAAAGCTTCGGTCCAAATAAGAAACTGTCACAGTGGAGATAGAGACCCATTAAAAAGGCTAATCACATATGAATTCAAACAGATAAACATAAACTTGAGAAATGTTTCATTCCAGCATGCTCATCACCTACGATGACTCCGTGAAGATCTCTGATTTCGGCACATCCAAAGAGCTCAATGACAAGAGCACCAAAATGTCCTTCGCCGGCACGGTGGCCTGGATGGCTCCTGAGGTCATTCGTAATGAACCCGTCTCAGAGAAGGTGGACATTTGGTAGGTGTCATTAATCCCTTTTATACTGTCCTTTTGCATTGGTCAACCTTTGCAGTTATCCCTCATGATTTGTCTTATCTGCTGCTGAATCAACATAGAATCTCATTAGTTACAGCCTGCTACTGTATAGAGTACAGGATCCTATTTCCAGAAAATCTATTCAGTATTATGTACAATATCTCATTACATGAAATTCTATAGGGTCTCTGCCATATTTGATGGGTTGCCCTGTGTGAAGCCCTGAACTCCCCCAGTACATTCTCCCTCCCTCTCTCTCCCATCCTACATCCCTCCATCACTCTTCCTCTCCGCCCTGAAAGGAACGCTGGCTAATTTAATAATTGATTTGCCAGATGCTGCAGTGCTCAGGAGAGGCTGGAATAACCGTCCAAGCCTGCGGATGGTTTGGCCTGGGGCCAGCAGTGCATTAGCAGAGAAGTGAAAATAGGATTAAAAAGCTTTTGATGTGGAAAGACAGCAAAGCATGGGTGTATACTGTGCAGTTTTGTTTAAATTGATGTAAATCAATTGATAGTAGTCCATATCACAAAAGAGAGGAAGAGGCTATGGTAAAATATCTTGAATGTATTGAGTTTTGTTCATGATTACATAGTGGAGTGTTTTTGTGTTTTTCTTTTGTTACTTTAAAATAAGTCAAACTGACAAATCATTCAGTATATTTCTAAATAACACACCAATAATTGGACTCCATCAGATATTTAACAGTGATTCCTTAATCTGATGGTAGAAAAACTACATACATTGACTAAAAATCTAGTAAGCAATAGTTTATAGTTCTTGTGTATTTATATCACGAATCATAAACAAGGAGATGGAGAGACTAAAAATATGCATGTAAACACAACATCACACTACCCCTGAATGCTGTATGTGATGCTACTGGCACCTTGGATACTGTGCATGATCACCATGGCAACCCAGAGAGTCACTAACAACAGACTTTCCTTAGTAACCATCCCCACGGGCCTGCTGTCCTGCTCTCCTACAAAACAGTTCAGTGTTTCATCAATGAAACACTAAATTACATTCACATTCTTATTTGTATATTTTGGTAAATCATAATAATTTTTCACCAGCTGTTTCCTGGAGCTGTGACCAAATATCAGTATATTTTTAAAACATACCTATACGTTATATATGGGCACAGTCCAATCATAGAAAATTGTTACCAGTGACAAAATGTTTCATAATACTGAACTAGCATCAAAGGCGCTTTCATTAATGACAAATATGTTTTTACAGTGATAGCTGCACCAGTGTTAGTGGTAAAAGCAACTTTCTTTGCAGAAAGTTTAAAAGTGTGACATTTCAGTCATGCTGCCTTTCATCTGTTCACTTCACATCTTTATCAGTGTGTCTGAAAGTGACTGTGCCACATCTCTCCGCAGGTCATTTGGTGTTGTGCTGTGGGAGATGCTGACAGGAGAGGTGCCCTATAAGGATGTGGACTCCTCTGCTATCATCTGGGGAGTGGGCAACAACAGTCTACAGCTGCCTGTACCTGATAGCTGTCCAGAGAGCTTCAAACTGCTCCTGAGGCAATGCTGGTGAGCATGCTGGGAGGGGGACAGGAGGAGGAGGAGAGGGGGGGAAAGGAGCTAGAGAGAGATGGAGGGAAGAAGAGTAATATGGAAAAAGAAAGTTGAGGCGTTAGCAGTAAGAGAGTATAATAAAGTGGAAGGCATTAAGAACGCTGCGAGACCGAAAGTGTTCAGGGAGAGGAAACAAAAACATATTTCACAAAGAGGGAACTAATATTAAGGTAACATTTTCTGCGTCTCTTGCATTGCTGGCGAAAACATTGTTTGATCCATTCACAGGAACTGCAAGCCAAGAAACAGGCCATCATTTCGACAGATTCTCCTGCATCTGGACATCGCCTCGGCCGATATCTTATCTACTCCTCAAGAAACTTACTTTCAGTCTCAGGTAAGCTCCCTTTATCCCTCAGCATCTGAGTTAAACAAATCAGGATCATTACCATTTTACATATTACAGAGAAACTAGAAAATGAGAAGTGTTATTATAATTAAGGGAAAATATAATTGAGAACAATCACTTCTCAAGCCCCAGTGTCGTTGGTCAAATAAATAAATATATGAACTTCAGACAAGGGTAGTCTGTCTACTAGAGAACCTCCTGTCAACAACATCCAGTATTTCTAATAGTCATTTTGCTTTCAAGCTACTGCCATTTGTTTCCAGTCTGCTGCAGTGATTTCAGGCAGTGCAGCGTGTGCAGCTGCCTGGGGCCCCAGGCCTCTCGGGGCCCCACTAATAATGCCTGCCCTTTCACTCATAACATATTATTCTTGGTTCCTTGGTCTTTGTTCCTTGTCACATGTGAGTGTTGATTTGTGGTCAAAGCGAGAACCTTTTCCAACCTCCATCATATCGAAATGAGAAAGTGTGTGTGATGGAGATGAAGGGTGTGTGTCTGCCTGTGATTGGGTGGGGCCCATGATAAATATGTTGGGAAAACTGCAATCCCAAACAAATGAAGGACAGGAGACTTAGAAAAGTATAATTGTGTGGAAGATATGTAAAAGCACATATCCTTTTATAGCTCATGCTTTTGCAATTACAAGACATACAAACACTCAAAATAAATATGATTTTATTTTGTCTTAGCTGCAACCGCCCTGCCTCCTTGTTTGTATTTTTTTTTCGCATGATGCAAAACACAAACCTCTTTCACTCTCTCCACTTATCGTTGATCCTTTCTTTCTCCCTGTCCCCCTTCCCCCTCCTGCTACCCTCCCCAGTTTCTCTCCTCTCTGCCCCATAATGGATTTTTCTTGTGACGTTAGAAAGAAGTATTTTCTGCTGGAGTGTATTGATTGCTTTAATGGTAGGGAGCAGAGAGCAAAGAGACAGAGAAAGAGGGGACTGGAGACATAGAGGAGTGTGCACAGAGTCCATTAGCTTAATAAGAACAGCACCACTTGTGCACAGACAGACATACACACACACAAGGTATGCTCACATGTGTGTACATGCACACGCTCATATATCTGACTTCCTTTGTCCTTTGATATGACAGGTATCAGATAACAGCTGCCACGCTTCAGTGTGAACAAAAAAATGCCCATGCTGTATTTTTTTTTGTGTGTTCATGTCATGTCAGTTCATGTTTGGTTCTGCTCCCAGTGCATTGATTATTATCTGACAGCTTAATGGGTTTTGTTTCAGTGATACACATGAACCTCAGCGTGTCTGCAAACTAAGAGCTTTTTTTTTTACTACATCGAGGTGCGGTGAAACTTAATCTTGAGAATCATTTGCTGTTAATATCATTTGTCAAATGAAGTCGAGTAATACTTTATTATCCTGATGGAAAACACGGGAGCACTGGCAGCATTTTCAAATCTAAAAAAAAAAACCCCACAGAATTTAACAACATGTGCTTAAAAAATGGTCACCTTCAGAGACAAGTAACTATGATGATTTTACTTTGCATTACCTTCTACTCTTTTCTGGCTGACACTGGTTATTGTGCTGTTTTTACTGGAATCTCTTGCTATTTTTAATTGCTGCACAGACAGAACATTAATTATTATTAATAGCAGTGGTGGTCATAGTTAAAGTAGTAATGGGATTGTATTAGGAACAGAAGCAGTGATAGTAGTAGTGCTAGTAGTGGTAATATTAGACACCATGTTACTATTCATCAAGAGTTATTCATCAAAACATTTTTTATTCTTTTTTTTTCATTCATTTTTTATTTTATACTGTAAAACAGTGAAATATTCAGTCACTGTAAGTCATTGAAATGCTGCTCTGATGGATGTGTCTTATGTGTCCCACCAGGCGGAGTGGAGAGATGAGGTGAGGCACCACTTTGAGAAGATCAAGTCGGAGGGGACGTGTCTTCACAGGCTGGACGAGGAGTTGATCAAACGGCGCAGAGAAGAACTCAGGTCAGACAAGAAACGGGAATAAGGACGCATAAAAAGGATGGACACCTTGAAATTTAGAACAAGGGAAAGCTAATCAATGAGAAAAGAGCACAGAGGTAGCAGATAAATGTGCACATCTGTGTATTTATGTCCCTCTCCTCGCTTTTCTTCTCCACACAGACATGCCCTGGACATCCGGGAGCACTATGAGAGGAAACTGGAGAGAGCCAACAATCTCTACATGGAGCTCAATGCTATCATGCTGCAGCTGGAGATCAAAGAGAAGGAGCTACTCAAGTATGAACACACTGACGCTGCTTTGTACTTGTGCAAAGTACCTGCAAAATTGCTACAGGTTTAAAGATGTAACATTAGGAAAACTAGGGGTTTAATTATTTGCACTACCAGCTTGTTAACCATCAACTGTCTTGTTTTTGTTATGAAAAAGCTCGGAGAAGTTCATCCATAATGTGAAGCAAATGGACATTACGTTCAGTCACACAGGGCCATTGCATGTAACAAAGTGCTCTCGCATGCCGCTGTAATTATCTATTGACATCCATTAAACAAATATTGGCTTTGTGTTTAAACATCAGGAGGGAGCAATCACTGGACAAGAAATACCCAGGCTGCTTCAAGCACCACAGTTCCAGACAGTCAGCCTCCTCAAACTCGATGGAGAAACTCATGAAGAAACGCAACATACCTCAGAAACTGCCCTCACACAGCAAGAGGTGAGACAGGAAAGAAATTATTCACATTTGCGAGGCATTGTTAAGTGATATAGTGAAAATATATAGCTGAAAATCTTTCAAGCAAATATTGAAGAATTTAATCTATTCTTTGAATGAATTCTGTCCCTGTCTTTTCCAGGCCAGACTTACTAAAGTCAGAAGTAATCCTCCCCAAACTGGACTCATCCATGACCCAGGTCACAATACCCAACAAAGGCTCTACCTCTCCTGGCCGCTCACGCCGAGGAAAACCCCGCTATAGGAAGGCTGGAAAAGGCAGCAGTGGGGATTTGGCTCAGCTAAAAGCCACCCTCTCTTCATCTTTAGCAATGGTCAACGCCACTTCATCTGTTCCCAGCAGCAAGCACCATCTAGATCCCAGTGCAGCCCTCAGGGGCCTGCAGCATGACCTGCTGCTCAAGAAGATGTCCTCCTCCAGCCCCGATCTCATTTCAACCACCCTGGAGGCTGAAGGCCGGAGGAAGGGGCAGGTGAGGCCAGGGCTGGACAGAGCAGGCAGTCAGAGCGCCTCAGCCGGTCTGGGGGAGAGCAGAGGAACGGGAGGACCAGAAGAGGGTCCAGATGTGGGTGTAGGGACTGATGATCTGGCAGAAACACCTCCACGCAGTGACACGCCCAGCGAAGATGCAGCTTCGATTCCGTTCTCCAGCAGCCCTGACTCTCCGTGTGGCAGGGGAGCAGCTGCAGGGAGGGCGTCTGTGCTCGGGAGCCCCCGTGTTCCTCACGAGGGCGAGGAGAAGGAGGATGGAACGGTGATCACACGCTCACCCAGAAGTCAACGCCTCACACCTGCAGCTCTGCTCTACAGGGCAGCGGTGACACGCAGTCAGGTGAGACTTGAACTGCAGTGAAAAAGGATTAACTGTGGCCCAGTTTCACAAAATCATTTTGAGCAAATTTTTATAAAGCAAAGCAAATCATTTTTGTTTCATTTGTTGCCAGTTAAGCTACATGCAGTGCTCAGCTGGGGTTATAATAATAAATAAAGAAGTAATAATAATAATAATAAAGAAGCAGTATGCTTCAAAACATCAAGCCCAGTCAATTCAAAACCTGAACAGGCTGAGCTTTCCAACAGTGATATGTATCCAGAGTGTCATCAGGGTCATATCTCACCAGATGGCTCTGAAATCTTGGCAGGATTGTGGGTAATTAGTCTGCAGTGAAACAGGTAAACACTGATGTTTCATACTTACAGTAAATGTTCTCCACAGAGACGTGGACTATCGTCAGAGGAAGAAGAAGGAGAAGTGGACAGTGAAGTGGAGTTGCCAAGAAGACGGTAAGAGTTTTTAAACAATTTAGATTTATTGAACACCCAGACTTCTGTTTTTCTTTTTAGTAGATGGAGTTTGGTGACCTCCATTACATTAATTCCCAGTGTGGCTTTGCCCAACTTGATAAACTACTGCATGTTTGGTTTGAACGTGCTTGTGGCTCTTTATCACTCTACTGAGAGGAAGTTATCAATCCACTAATTCCATGAAATTATGTAGAAATTTTTCATGAATATATTGCCTCTCTCCTGTTGCGTTGCCCCTTAGGCGTCCCGTGAGCATGACCAAATGCCAGTCCCTGTCAACGTTTAGCTCAGAGAACTTGTCAGTCTCGGACGGCGAGGAGGGAAATACCAGCGACCATTCCCACAGCGGTACACCTGACGTGGTCAGCACCAACACCGACGAGCGTCTCGACGACAAGAGTGATGACCTGCTGTCTCAGGGGTCAGAGATTCCCGCCGACCCATCTGACCCGACCCAGCTAGGCTCAGATGGGCTGTCTGAGAAGGAAGCTATTCTCCGACAAGTAAAGACTCAGCTCGCTTCAAATGATCATAATTACGAGGTAGGCAAAGAGTGAATAAACAGAAAGAGACAAACTAGTAGCCAGGTATACAGTACAGAGACATGCAGATATAGCTGACAAACACTCTGCTGACAGATGCTAAGGTAGAGACAGTGGCAAGCAAACAATGCCTCACCCCTTAAGTATCTGAAATTGTAGATCAGAGTTAAAGAATCGGTTGCCATTCTAAATCAAATAATTCATGTTTTTGCTCCAATCCAGGGCCTGTACGATGACTCGGACTGTGACAGTGCAGAGCTGGATCATTCAGGCAGTGCAGAGCCCAGTCAACGTCCAACCAACTGGTGAAAACCCAACACCTCAGCCCACTCAGACACTCGCAGATCTGGCCTCTGAATGCCTCATTCACACTCAAAGACCTTCGAAAACACTGAATCGTGATCAGGGACCTTGCAGAGAGGCAGGAAATGAAGGCCCATCACCGTCATCACGGGCAGCAACACAAAACAAAGTGAGTAGAATCAGAAACCTGAAATCCTGGGGAAAAATAAGTGTAAAGTCCCATTCTGTGTGAGATAAATGCATCACAGGGATGCAAAACTGAATTGGGGCACCAGCCAAGCTGACGGAGCAGCTGCCTCCTCTGTTCCTTCCATAGCAACTGGCCCAAGATCAGCTTTGCAAAAACACATCAAATGACACCTCAGCGACAGAGGCCTCAGTCGAGAGGCCATCTACACAGCCGTCAGTTCACGCCTCCTGTCATCTTCCATGTCAATTTGTATTTTTATCTCCGTCATGAAAATGTGTGTCGTGTTAATTCATGTTGTGTCATATGAGAACATGTTTATGAAATCCTATCAGGGCTTCTATTATATTTAAATGTTTCAATTATCAACATCACTGTGGGACACCCACTGATGTTGCTACTTGCACTTAATTTATGAAATGTTCCGATGTCCTTGTGATCATTGTCATATCCTCTTAAAACATTATGCACTGACTAATTTATTGTTAATTTACAGTGAATTAATTGATATTTTATTTAAAAAAAACCAACAAAGTTTACATTTTTCATTTGTGTTGTTTACATTTTTTATTTATATTTGTAACATGGATTATGTTACCATTTTCTACTTCTGTGTTTTAATATCAATGTAAATATGTGATGTTGTACAATGAACAAAATTTTTAAAATGTGAGATTGTATAATTTAAAGGTGCTGATGTTTCTAATTAGGTGGCGCTACTCTATTTGAACCTCAAAAAGCTTATGGTAGTAGAATGTACTGTAGCTGCTGTTCATGTCTGAGCATCGAAACAAAAAGGAAGGAACAACATGTGAACAAAGAAAAAGCAATATGTCTGCTCTGGTACAGTATGTCCTGTCATATCACAGGTTAACGAAACCGCATCTGGGTTCATTCAGGACAGACAGGCTTTTTTTAAATTAGTATTGCAGTGTCTATTGTATTAAAACGCAATACCAGTTTCAAAATCCTTTTCTGAGCATCTAGGTGTGTATATAGCATCAAAAAAAAACATGCTTGTGAAAAGGTATGGATAGCCCTTTGGAAATTTAAGAATCAAAAACTGCCTCTGGAAAATGTAACAAAAACAAGACTGTTGATTTATGGCAGGCATTTAAAGACACGTTTAATGACTGAAGGCATATGGATGACAGGGACACGAAATGTCAAAATAGACCTCAGAATAACTGAAAAATCTGATTACGTTCATGGCTTTCTGCCCTCGCTCAGTTCTAGTGTTGCCAGACCAGTGGCCAGACTATTTCTGCAGTGTGCGAACATAGAGGAGAGAAGCTTATCTCATTTTGGGAAACATAATTATGTGGCTCATTTATGCCATAGAACCCCTTGGTTCTATACTGTGGATGCTAGTGTTATTTTAGTCAATAAATCACAAAGAAAAAAATATACATACTCAACATAAGGGGTAAAAAATGCTGAACATTTTGGACCACAACTTGGCAGTTTTTCTGTACATTCATAAAATCAGTGTACACCTTAAAAAAAAAAAAAAAGGACTGCCGTACCACAATTAGTCCACCTTTAGTTATCGCCTGCCCCTGACGTAGCAGATTACCTTTGATTCTGAAGCTTTACAAGCCCAAAGTGTGTCTCATTGACTTGGGGAAAGATTACCCTGACATTGTCCTCACCAGCTGAAATCTTGGCCAAGTTTTCACAAATGTGTAAGGGCTCCCTCATAAACAACAGTATGATACATAAATCTGTGGTTCTTATGTACTTGTGTCCCTTGACAAGCCTTCTTAATGTGCATGTGCTTCAATCTGACTGTACAACAGCACATTACATCCTGTTCCATTAATCCATGACTGATCAGGTCAAACTCAATAAGCTAGAAACGGCAGCTTCTATTTATTTATGTATTTAAAATCATCTTTTGTTAAGTTTAAAATTTAAATTTATAGAGCATTTCAAACTGATTGAGTCCCCAAGGTTTAAAGCTAAAAATCCTCATGCAGGATAAAATGTTGCCAAAAAGCAAAACTACTGCCCTCTAGTGTCTCAGCTACGGAGGTACTTGTGTTTCCCATGATGCTGATTGAAACAACCCGGTATGAACTGAAATGTTTGCTTTTTATACTGCATTATTGTAACTGTACAATAAATATATTTAAGAAAAAATTTAAAATAAAATCAAACCTGTAAAACCTGAACATGCGTGCTCCGTAAACTGAACAGTGACAGAATACTCAAGAGAATTTGTGGTTTGAGCATTTCACATCTTTATTTCTGTATTTTTTAAACAATGTTGTGGCACCCAGGTCTACAGTCTCAAAAACGTGCACAAAAGTTCTCTTTCCTGCAAATAAAAAATAAAATAAATTCTGACTTGAGCAAAGCAAAGAGCAGGAAACTAGTGTTAACTCACAACCCTTTCTTTGTCTAGTTCCAGAGCTTCAAATGATTTCAGTTCTCAGCCTCATCACATTTAATAGACAGATCAGTCAGTGTCCAGGAGTTAATCCCCCCTTTGGTAGTTAAAAAAAATATTTCCTCCATTTAAAACAAATATTCCAACATTTTTTAGTATATATCAGTCTTTACAAAAAAAGCGAGGAGAACCCTCTGCTTCCAATCCCTTGAGCCGAGCCCAAACCCCAAAAACCTCCCATCCCAGCAAAATATCAACACATGATC
The DNA here is from genome assembly GCA_037833715.1 of Toxotes lorentzi. Lineage (NCBI taxonomy): Eukaryota > Metazoa > Chordata > Actinopteri > Toxotidae > Toxotes > Toxotes lorentzi. The sequence goes on from JBBMJY010000018.1 coordinate 18,217,573, forward strand.
TCAGGACCAGGAGAGGGGGAAAAACAGGAATGACATGTGGTGGGGGGGGGGGACTGACATGCGCAGTAATACATATTTTAAATTATCTGGATAAATTCAACTTTACGTGTTAGAACATTTGTCTTTTTAACCAAATATAATCAGTGACAGTGCATGTACAGCTACGTATTTTCCTCAGTGACACGAGTGTAATCCATGTTACAAGCACTTCATTTGAAAGGGTGACAAAGGGGGAGAATGCTGTGTATATTTAAAGCAAGTGAGTGTGGACAAGAAATGGACAGACCGACTTGTGGAACTGGGTGAGAAAAAAGGGGGCGTATATAAACACAATAAAACAGTCACTCTATTCTTAGTTTTGATTTTTTTTTTTTTTTTTTGGTTTTTCCTTTTTTGTCTTTTCCTTTTTAAAGAAAAAAACTGACTGTACAGAACTAAATCTATATGCCTATTCAGAGTTTTCCAACTCTACTCCTCTGTGATGGCAAAGAAAGAAAAGGGAAGAGAGTGAGGGATCCATCCAAGAAAAAAAAAAAGTAATAACAAATCATTAAAACCTCCAACTCGACTCAAAAAGGGAATTAAAAACCTAATTGTTTGCTTTTTTTGACTAAAACCAAAACAAAGAAAATAAATAATGAACTCAGCTGATCAAATTGGTGGCGGTTGATATGATTTCAAATGAGGAAGAGGCAGTATAATATATAAACTCTTAAGTTGGATAGTTGCATTGACTGCTTTATGGTAGCCGATGATATAAAAGTGAGATTTAGTGCAGATGCAGTGTCTTATCAGTTGGCTGCCAGTCCTGTGGCCTCAGAGGAAAGCCTGGAGAAACAGACAGAGAGACACCCGGGGGCCAGGGAGGGAGAAAAAATAAGGCATGCAATCAGACAGACAAGATAAATGTCAACCTTATTAACTGCACATTACAATAATATAATAAAATTCTGTATAAGGAGATCAGCTAGATTTACTGAATGGGAAATTTATGCTCTGATATAGAAAAAGATCATTAGGTGTCCAAGTTTGCCAGTGATAACTTTTATCAACAGCTGATCAGACAGATCTCAAACTGATACTTTATGGTTTGGTAATAGAGCTGCATTAAAGACAAAAGTTCAACATTTTGGAATATGAATTTAGTTAGCACAGAGTTAGATAAGAAGTTCAATACTGCTCTCATGTCTATCCACGAAATATGAAGCTACGGCCAGCAGCTGTTCAGCTTAGCTTAGCATGAAGACTCTCGTTTGTTTAATTTATACACAAACTGAAGTGTAAAAAACAACCCTTGTGATTTTACAGGGTGTTATAAGTTGGACTATTTCTTGACTGAGCAATGTAAGTTTGTGAGGTCTTGCCATAACTCCAGGAAGTGACAGTGCCAACAAATAGACTGACACGCAACCCACTGTACAACATTTTTGCAGTGATTAAACAAATGCATTGTAACATGCTTATTGGTGAGCTTAAAAGGTGACGGTTGAACCTTTTAGTCTTTGCCTCTAGATGTTTCCAGTCTTTTTGCTGAGCTACAGTGACCACGTTCTAGCACCAGTTACGCATTTACTGTATAGACGTGACAATGGTATCGATTTTCTTAAACTCTGAAGAAAGAAAGTTAGTGTGTTCCTGCAATGTTAAACTATTCCTTTAAGCTGAAGTTAAACTGGTATTATTCATATCAACAACATGATCTAAAAGATGATTTGGTGCCTTTGATACCTGAGGGCAGATTAGGTCAGAATTGAAATTACAACAGTTTCGTACATAAGCAGAAAAAAGTGATACATCTACTCTCCATTATGACAGCTAACATTAGTCACTTAAAATTCACTACAAGAAAAACTATTCCCATAAATACAATTTGACATCTTAAAGAGAGCCGCTACCTGAGCAGAGCTTACACAAAGAGAGAAATGCTTCAGTAAATCTGTGAAATAGTTCACTGTCCATGCTAAGTTCAAAGTCATTTAAAAATATAATGCACTCAACATGTCATTTCTTTAGGAGACAGGCCAAATCAAGCTACAGATATCTATTTTATAAATATGGCAGCAACCACCTTTCTGGCTGTATATCACTTGGTTGTGTGCATCTGTTTTCTGTAGTAAGCGTGGCATGGCACAGCCAGATACAAAAGCAAGTGCAGGTACAGACAACAAAGAGCATTGTCAGTACTTTAGTAGTAGATGACTTATGTTTCCTTCGTTAGTAAGGGGAGAGCCTTCGCCTTTTAGACTTGGAGCCGAGCTCTGGGGCAATTTTGGGCTCAGTAGGGATTGGGTGTGCAGGGTTACTGGCCCCGCTGACAACATGGAGGGCCAGGAGAGGGAGGGGCTTGAGACTGAGGAGACTCGACACACAGGCAGGAGAGCTGGGGAGCAGGGAATCAGTGGAGGAGGAAGAGGAGGAGGAAGAAGAGGGAGGAGGCGGCCCTGGAGCCAACAAGGACAGAGGGATGGAGGCTGAGGGGGGCACCACACAGGAGGAAGAGGAGGAGGAGGAAGAGAAGGAGGAGGTAGCAGCAGAGGAGGTGGTGGTAGTAGTAGTAGTAGTGGTAGTAGTAGTAGTAGTAGTAGAGGTGGAGGGAGGGCACAGGCTGGTCTGTTCAGGGTTCAAGGAGGAGGAGGAGGGAGGAGGTTTAGAGGACTCTACACTGTAGAAAGAGAGACAAGGAGAGAGGGACAACACAGTCGGGATGGGTCACAGGGCAGGCTGGTGAGTAATGGGTGGGAAGCGGGGAGTTAGGGGTAGGAGGAATGGTGGGGTGTGGGGGAATCACTCAGGGATGTGACCAAAACACAGGACAAAAAGCTTCATTAGAAATAAATCTGTCAGTTAAAAAGAAACGCAAAGAGAGAGAGAGAAAAAAAAAATCGCATCTCTTGTGATGGATCATGGATCAATGTGGAGCTAAGCAAAAGGTAGAGAAAGGAAATTAACACAAGAGTACACTGAGAGAATTTCCACAAATATCCAAATTAGGCACACATAAGCAGGTAGACCAATTAAGTAATAGCATATGATATTAGGCACATAAGCTAGAGAGAAGTGACAGCCCAGCACAACAGCATGGGACAGAGCAGCAGGACCAAATTTAGAAAAAATATCAAAGAAAGAAAGGAAGGAGTCCCAGATAACTATTTTTCTTTTCTTTTAACTAATGTTACAGCGAATGCAACGTTTTGATTTATTAAAGGCTGTGACTGAGTGAATCACCTGTACAGAGCAAGCTTATTATATAACTGATTATCTCACCTGGCGTTGATGAGGTACTCCGCCAGACTGATGCTGGCAGGCGAGCCTGTGATGGTAACCTGGCGGTCAGTCGATCCGTCCACTGGATTCGCAATCTTGATCTGGGCGCCCGACATTTGCCTGATCTCATTGATCTTGGCTCCCTGGCGGCCGATGATGCACCCAATAAGCTAGAGGGGAGAAAAGCAGGAAAGTTAAGTGACAGGAAGGAAAGTTTAACAGACCCTGAATAACATAATGAACAGGTAAAGTTAGAAACCTGGAATTAAGTTTAATAGAATTTTATACACAAAAGAAGGTCATTCACATGAACTTTTTTTTAAAAACTTTTTTTCATGGTTTTAATCCCAGTCACACAGCATGGTTACCATTGAGATACAACTCATGCCTTAACTGAAAACCGTTAACAGATAAAAATGCACTTTAGCACTTACATCATTTGGAATGGTCATCTCATGGGAACTGGTTTGAGCAGAAGCATCTATCCCTGGAAAATAAACAAACAAGAAAATGATAAGTAACAATGATAAAATTTGCAAAAACAATAAGCCCAAATGTGCAAATCAATCTAAATGCAATATTAAATGTGTAGCGTTTGGACGACAGAAAAACACAAGTTGGGAGAGTTGGGAAACTTAAAATTCTTTAGTGTCTGGCAAACAGGCAAAATTAACATTAAACTGTATTCATGAAAGGAATGAAATGATAATATTATTAATAAATGGGGCAATCAAATATTCAGTGTATCTCTGCTAGGCTTGGACTCATTCCATTTTTACAACTTTGTTAAAGTTCCAAGTTTAAGATTTATGTCCTTTTCATCACAGGTATGTATGTGTGTAGTATGTAGTGTATTTTTTTCTGGACTGGAAATATTAGGGACACCCTTCAACATAATGCAGTCTGATATAGCACTCAAAAGAGCAGCCTTTAAAATGTACTGCTGAATGCCTGTGACAGAGTCTAAAACAAAAACTATAATCTCTTTGTTCTTTCTTTGTTTTCCAGCGTAGAGTGGCTTTCTCAACTGGTTAATACCAATAACCAATACTGGTTATATAACGTGATGCATGGTCACAATTCTTAAATAGTTATATGTTTTTTGTTTGTTCCAAGTACATTTGAGGATCAAAAAAAACAAAAACAAAAACAATATGATGTTTGTGCTTGTATAGAAATATCTCTGACTTTTGAGGCAAACAAATGGACAAAATGTCCCATCGGTACGACGGGGTCATGTCATGCTGCATACCAGTGAATCCCTGGTTGCTTGGTGCGATGGGGAAGGGGCTCTGCTGCATAGCCAGCTGGTGAAGCTTGGTGAGCTGTGGAGAGATAGCAGCAGAGGAAGACTGTGAGAGTGAGAGAGGAGGCAGGGAGAGAAATTGAGGAAATGGAAAACACAGGAAGAGGGAAAAACAGAAAAAAAACATCACAGTCAGTACAGACAGCTACATAAAGGACCTCCAAAGGAAAAACAAAAAACGAGATTTCACACACACTGGTTAATACACTAATGTGTACAAAGATCTCTTATCCTTTCAAAATGCTCTACATAGATCACTGGTGTCCGGCAATCAGTGTGTTTTATGACTTGTCTATGAAGGGTACCCCACAGGCTTTCCTCCAAAGTGCAGGCTGCATCTCTTGATAATGCTTTCTTGCAGTCTTCAGGGTCAGGGGAAAGTCACAATACACAAGGGAGGAGCTCTCAACATGCAGGGGATTTCCTAACCAACACCAACAGAGGACCCAAACATAACTGAGACAGTCTCAACTTAGCTTAACACTGTACCAGTTATCACCACTATAGCTGGAAGGCAAGATTTAAGAAAGAGACATGGTCTCTTCAATAAACAAAAACAGTTTTAAGCAATGACAAATATTATTACATAAAAGTAATGACACTGCTTAAGGAACTTGAAAAAATAAGCACATATCTGAACTGTATACATTTTTCCTGTATTTTATTTTTATTTAACATGACTTTTTACCATATGCCACATATTATCTTATATTTGACCAGGACTTTCTTATTCTGTTGATAATTTTCTGTGGCAGATAAAACTAGTAACATTTGGTCTGACACCAACTAAGACCTGAAGGGACATCTATAGCTCATTTAAAAAAAAAGGCAGAAAGATTAATTGAATAAAGAGACACATGGGCAGAGGACAAAGTATCAATGAATGGTTAATGAAGGGGGGGAAACCACAACATGTTCACTTGGGACAGACTAATGAACAAAACGTAAAACAAGACAGAACAAAAAAGGAAAAACAGAAAAGAGTGAGCAGCAGGAACATATTATTATTCATGGAACAGTGGAGAGTCTGGACAAACACAAACAACAAATGTCAGTTTAATTAACAACTGACTGCCAGTCAACTGAGGAACTATACGAACATGAAGTACTAACAGTGCTGCTGCTCTCTAAATCTCTAAATGGTAACAAAATCTGACAATAGCTGATCGAAGGGAGGCACAATAAAATAAAATCTAGGGGCAAGTGCATCTACAGTTATAGGCTGTAAAACGAGGTGTGGGCGGTTGTACATTTTTCTAGAGGACAGTTGTAATTATGGGTGGGAGTGGTGGGGGTCATGTAAAAATGTCTACTGCACTTACATCTGGCTGTGGAATCGCGTGCTGTCCTTGTACGGCATATGCCTGAAACAAATGAAAACAAAGCTTTCATAGGCCTCACATCTGATTTTGTCGGACAAGTTACTGCTCGAGCTACATCCTAATATATAAGTATCTCTTCCAGACTCCAACTCACCAAAGCTTTTCTACATAAAAAAATAAATAAATCATTTAAAGAATATCAATATGTATGTCTTGTCCAAATTCTCCACATTTCTGGGAAAAGAGAAATCTTTAGAGACACTGCAGTGGAATTAAGGAAACCAGAAGGAGAGGGTTTTTTTTAAAGAATAAAAAAAGGTATTTAGTAAGATAAAAGACCTTGTAATGTTAGGCCAACAAGAACCAGAAAGGGTTTTGGTTCAGACCAACAATAGTAGGAAATAGGTCACCTCACTTCTGAAACAATAAAACAGACTCTGGGGCAGGGGGTCAAACAAACGGAAGGCCTTTTAACAAACTCCCTATAACACAAATGTTTTACGATCATCACAATACTAAACTTGCTGATACACTTTTGAAACAATTAACACAAGAAATTCTTCTTTCAACTGTTGTCTAAACTTAAACACCTTCAACAGCTACTCTTTCAACTAACTATTATGACTCGGCCAATCATATACAAGTATCCAAACTGGATTTGTCTTTCGAGATGTTTACGTTACTTTGAGTTAAGTATATTCAGAGCCTTTCATCACACGTCAAACTTCCCCATATTTAATATTCTGCACTAATCTATATTCCACACTCATCAAAACCCAAGTGACAGACAACTGCAGTAATAAATACCCCCCAAACCATCATCAATAAACGGCTGAGATCCAGTGTCCCTCTGAAGCGTTGTATATACCTGTCCGCCTGCAAAGATGACGGGGGATCCTGAAGGCTTGGGTCGGTACGGGATAGTGACCCCCTTAGGGGGAGACTGTTGAGGAGACAAAGCTTGTGTCATTATCTTACTATCCATGTCATCAAAAAGTACAGTTGTTGGGGGGAAAAAAATTAAATCACACTGCATGTCAATAATGTTTCATTGGTTTTTACATTGCAAATATAGCATACTATTACTTGTACTAGTAATATTATATAGTACAAAGTATAGCAAAAAAATTTCATAAGGTCCATACTAGGGGTGTCTTGGTTTAGCTGATGTTTATATTTTTTGTACATAAGACAAATGAATTGTGTAAACTTGTGTAAGCCTAACATGCTTGGAAAAAAGTAGCAATTACAGTTTATTTACTACTTAACAGGTTTTGCTTTAGGAAAATATAGCCAGTATTAAAAGTTTTCCTCAACAGTTACCTATAATAATGTTCAGGATCGTATTATGTTTTACATAGTGCCCTATAGTGTTTTTACAATATCTTTAAAACATTACAGCATCGGTTCAAATCCCGTCGATCAGCTCAAGACATCCCTGGTCCAAACTCAACACACAACAGACAAAAGCCAGAGATCACAGTATTTCTCATTATTAATTTACAGGTCAACAGCTGCCACTTTATTTGCTTCACTGTTTTCATGAGTCTACTTACCTCAAGCATGACCACGCAGATCTGCTTCACACACTCAATTATCGACTGGGGAGTTCCAGCGATGGTGATGGCGCGCTCCGTGGAGTTAGGGAGCATATCTCCTGCCACTTGTACCTGAGCACCGGTTGACTGAGGCACACAAATTGAGATAAGAATTTAAGACCTGCTGAGCGCCTGATGTACTAAAATCCACAGGTAGAAAGATGATGAGGAGATTAAACCTAACATTCTTGTTTTTTTTATAGGTACTGTACTACATGCGTTCGTCTCTGCATACCTCTCGAATTTCCTTGATTTTGCAGCCACCTTTCCCGATGAGGGAGCCACACTGGCTGGCAGGCACCACAATACGTAGGGTCACTGGGGGCTTGCTGGTAGCTGTGCTGTTTGTCATTGAGCTGCTTATGTCCTGGCAAAAATGTGAAGACAAAGGTTAATCTGGTTTGTGTTTAGATTGGTTACTGGATCACCTGCAAATCCATTAGACAGTATAAACTGTGACCTACCTCTTCCAGCTTTTCAATGATCATGGAGAATGCTTTAAAGATGGCAGTGGTTGGACCTGCCAATGTAATGATCCTCTCAGGACAATTGCCCTCAGAGATATTGATACGAGCGCCACTCTACAGACAAAAAGAAAAGTAAGGAACTGAAATATTAAGTAAATAAGAAACTGGAATATTTCTGATTAGTAAAGACAACCTGTATAACTCCATGCCACTGTACTGTACCAGAACAATAGCAAAGAAACAGGAGGAAAAGACCTCACCTCTTCTCTCATCTTCTTCACAGATTCACCTTTCTATTAGCAGAGGATCACACCAAAGTCAGATTCATTATCACTTAAAACATGCAGATCTTCAAATAATGATGAATATTCAAAATTTCAGTTATATTAAACAGCAGCTTACCTTTCCGATAATACTTCCAACTTCCTAAAACAAAGAGAGATACCATTCTATTAGCCTGATTAATCATCTTTTCATATCTGTCAATTATTATTACCACAGAATAGGCGTAACCTCTCTAGCTATGGCTTGTTTAGTCTACCTGGGAATAGAAACCTTCAATGAATAAGGCCATACATGTACAGTTTCCCAAAACTTGGACAGGAATAAAAAGCGTCATTGTAAGTGCACCTCCTTCAGAAATTCCTCAGTGGTTAAGAGTATGAGATGTAATCTATTTTAATAATTCAGAATGCTTCCGCTGATCAACTGATGATCAAAATAGTTCATAGTTCATTACAGATGGTTAAATTGGTGGTCTTTTAAATTGAGGAAAACAGCCCAAAAGTGTGATGCATCGTGACTTCCCAAGATCTTTATCACAGTCAGTTGTTGCTTCTGCCTAATCCCATGCAGACTTGACATGGCACTGTTGACAACAGTGAGATCCAGGATGCAGGCAAGCGCAAAGTATATCTAGGCTGCTAATGCATAGCCAGGGCTGGGGCCTGTTTTGGATGCTACCAGCTAGCAGAGATTTTGGAGAATCTTTTTTTTGGATGTATCACAGTTTGGTTTGTCAGCAGTATGAGCTGACGTGTCAGAGTCAGATTTTGAGCAGCCGCTTCTTGCCACATGGCATCTCAGCACTTGAAAACACAATAACAACAGGTCACTGTGGAACTCAAGAAGCAACAAGTGTGTGGTTATGGCGCTGCTGTGAAAGCCAGATGGATCAGTGACAACAGCAAATGCAATGTCAGGACTCCCAGTTGGGAATTTAACCAAGTGTTTAATAGAGATGTAGAAATGGCTGTTTGAATGCATTTGATCTTTCAAGCTGCTCTGTGATCATTCAGAGAGGAATGCAGAGGAAGGAGACGTCTCAGAAATTTTTATGGTATAAAGGACATAACTGCTTATTTGAGAGGCTGATGAGTATAACTCTCAGTAAAATATCTCACTCTTTTTTTAAATAAACAATAGCAAAGGGGAACATTTTAATATTTTAACACAGTGAATCCAACTTGGGAAGTGACACATTTAGACACGAAGTAAACACGATCTCTTATGTGCGAGCGCCAGCACAGTAACATGCCATAACACAATTCCACTTTGCTTTGAGATACAGGATCCCATCATCATGTCAATACCCTTACTCATCACATCAAAGCCCCAGCCCTTCAACATCCCCCAAGGACTTAATTTCCATAAATATAATGTCATAGTCTATTAGAGTGCTGACACAAGCAGCTGATGGGTGACCTCACCTTGCCATGCATGAGCAGCCTAATGGTAAGGGTGACATTGAGCCCTCCTTCAATCACACCGGAGTCCATAACTGCAAATACAATCTAGCCGTCCGTACAGAACTGGGGTCTTTGGTCACCGAGACAGATCTAAAAGGGATATAAAGACATAGAGGAGAAGTAAAATACCAAGGGTGATCATATCACAGGGTTAAATTGAGGCAGAGCAAAGAAAAAATGCACAACGCGAAGGCAGATTAGGGCTGACAAAAGTGAAACAGGTAGAATTTCTCTATCTCATGTATGACAATGGTCTGTTAACTCTGACTTACACATAATAAGCAAAGCAGTTAACATGTGAGGTGTGTCTCTGTAGCATTACTATACAGCAACATTCATATTCATGGTGAGCTAACAGTACATCTTAGCACTGGCTAATTTAAAATGGTCTGACCGACTGAGCTTTCATAAGTCTCAGATATAACATTACTCAGCAGTCACAGATTTAAATGTCATCATTACACATAGTACTTGATGGTCCCTTCCTTACTAATTATATGATAAACTAAAACATTCAGTTCAGTCAAACCAGACCATGCCTCATCCTTTAGCTAAATGTGCAAAGTTAGATAATAAATTTATAAACATATTGAGTTAGAAATGCTGGTTTTCCATATTACAAATTTCCCTTTTGGAAATAAATATGAACCCATTCAAAAAGTGTATGATAAATCTGTGGCACAAGCTAAGCTAACATGAATGCTTATGAAAACTGACGATGAAAGACAAAAAATGGCTAAGTGCTCATTTTCCCTGTGCCAACTGCATGCTGCTTGTTAAGAGCATTTTATTTTCACACATCTGAGGGTTATCTTGGCTAGAAATAAGTTATCATGACTCCAAACAAGTGCATTAGCGCTGAATCCATCTCAATGCTATGTGCAAAAAAACATATGGTGTGTGTGCTAACGATGCCTCCATCATTAGCTATGAATCAAGTTTACCAACAAACATGCGGACAATTTGCCCTTCGTTGCCACAGTTTAGGCTGTATTTCGTCAGGTACTTTCCCCAGTATATTCACTATGAAAAGCAAATACATTAGCTGCTCACTACGCTCGTGTTTTCCAGTTGAAAGTAAGTCCGTTTAACTATTAAAGCTTGTTGTGAGACTATTAGCCGCTTAGCATCTTGGTAGCTCACCGTGTTGGGAAAATGAATGGAGCATGCGTGCGCTACTCAGCAAAGCTAGCTACTCCGCTTAATTACTCAACGTTATCAATAGCTGACCAAATATCGACACCCTTCACGGCTTGGCAGCAAGGTCCTCTTTTAATCCCGTACAAGCGCTGAACAGCGGGCAGCACTTTTTCAAAGGCGACATTAAAATCAAACTTCCCCTGTGCTGCGTGCTCATCGCCGTGCGGCCTTGTTAGCACGCTGGACGAGTAGCCGCTAGCTGCTGGGCGCGATTTCTTTCCGCTACTTCTGATCACAACAACAAATATAAAAACAGCAAACATCAAAATAAAACTCACCTAACTCCTGCGCTGGCAAGTGACCGGGGGGAGGGTTGGGGTTGTAAGGGTAGAAGGGGAGAGGTTCGGGAGGGTAGAAACCCGGGGGAGAGTTTAGAGAGGACTCGGGGAAGAGGGAAGAGTGATGTGAGATCGAGCTCCACTCCTTTACACAAAGACAACAAAATTATCACCTCTGAACTTTCCCCTACCACCCAGCACAACCCCCCTCCCCCCTATCCCGAGTCTGACCCCAAGACGCCCCAGAAATCGCGTTCCGAAAAAAAAACCAAAAAACGTTGTGGTGACACATTTGTGGGACATTGTGCTACAATATGGCAGGTTAAATGGAAGGATGTTATAAAAAAACAAGAGTTATTGCGTACATTAGAAACATAGTTGCATCGGTTAAAAACAGCGAGGATCTCCTGCCGGAAATAACTTATATGCCACATATTTTACATGTATTTTAACATGAATTATTAAATAGACATATGCTTCACAAGTGTTTCTAATATGTTCGTATTTACAAACTTCAATAAAATAGTTATTTATATGGCCACTAGTGGGCGTAAAGTGTATTGCAACTGTTTATAACATAAATCACTTGACATCTTGGGGACGACACACGCACTTTAGACTTCTCATTTACCTTTATTTATTAAGCTAGATTAATTGAAGGTCCTTTAAGTATAATTACAAAGCAATGAAGGACGTTTGTCTGCAGTCATGTACAGCAATGAACATACAATTAGAAAACATATCAGTAGGCCATATATATGTGTGTAAAGCGAAATCAGAATGTTTCCTCTCCAAAGATTAAGCTGCAGCCCTTCTTTAGAATATTTCAATATGTCTGCACACAGGTGTATGTATTTACACTGTTTGACATTAACACCATAAGAACTGAAATTAATGACTCGATTAACTCTGGAGATACTCACATCCAATACATACATTTCTAGTATTATAAATAGACCATAATAGATATGATGGAATTCTGTATTTTTCCAGTAATCCTGTTTAAAGTGATAAGAATGACTTTTGGGTGGTTGCCCTTTCTGGAAAGCAGCATTTCTTTGAAAGCTGTGTCTTGAAGTGGTGGCCTCAGTCTGAGTCACTGCTGCTGCTGCTGCTGCTGCTGCTGCTGCTGGAGGACTGTGGAGAAAAAGAGAAAGTATATGCTTAATTTCATTTAAGCTGCATTATACAAATAATTTGCAATAAAATTTTAATGGACTAGCTTCGTGACAACAAATCTGCTGTTAGTGACTGTAATGGATCATGGATTTTCAGTTTCATCTTGCCTACAATCTTTTCACAAGATCAAAGCTTGGTGTTTAGGTTATGAGGTTTTAATCTCAAACTGTGACCTGGGTGGGACCCAGCAGGTCACTGTCATTGTTCATTCAACTATTTCAAGCTAGTCAAGTCCAGAAACAGATCAATTTCCACACTTTCCATTGGTTTATAATGGGGCTTTTGCTTGGTTACACTTAAAGAGTTAAAGATGTGTAAAACCTGCAGTGTCCCCAAAGAGGTCACACAGTTTCTGGAACCTGATTGCTAAATCCTGGGCTATGGTTTTCAAACCATAACCCAGGATAAAATTAGTATGATGACATTTTGTGTCATTCAGCCTGTATGGAATTGCGTGTGCTTCTCTCTAAGTGTAAAGTAAATGGTTTTTACTATTCAATACATTTAAAATACCATATCTGAATTAATCATCTTTAAAATCCAGCAGGGTAACTGATTATCAGGCAAAACAGCACAGTCACTGTGTTCACAGAAATAATGTTAACTGTTAAACCACTGCTGTGTCTTAAACTCCTGAAAGCTCCAACCTTAACTGAACCTGTTCAAAGCCACATGTAAGCTCTTTCTAGGATCATCAAATCAAATCAGTTAGTCAAAGAAGTCAAATGCCAAAAAATGCTGGTTAATCATCTCAAGTGAAAAGATTTCCTGTTTTTAATGGTCTTATATGATATCAAACTCACTTTAAGCTCTGGTAACCTGTGGCGGGCATTTTTCACTATTTGGCTGGATAATTGATATTGAAATTATACTTTCGTTATGTTGAACACAGTGAGATCCAGGATGGCAAACAAGGTGCAGAGAAGAAATAACATGACTAACCCTTAGATCTGTTCATAATGTGCTGTTTTGTCTGTGCTCATAAAAGCCAGTATCATGTTTCATAATACAATCTAGTGGAATATAATCATGATCCCCAACACTACTCTCTTTTGCTGGACATGATGCACTTTGCACTTGTCGAATCATGACTACATTTATATTGTCTGGTGACGAAAAGAAGTTGGAGGCATGGGGCTGAGGGGCGTTGGCAGGTTAAAGTTTCACCTTTATCTAATATTGATAAATATTAGACAATGTTTCTAGCGCAGGAGGGGCCATTTTAAACAACACTTCCATGGTGCACCTTCAAACCCAATCTCACCTTGCCGTGTTTGTGGTGCCCATGTTTGTGCCCCTTATGTGCTTTCTTCATCTTCTTCTTCATCTTTTTATGGGCTTTGTGTCCAACAACCCCCATTCCCACTCCTGCCAATCCTCCGGCTAACGCTCCAGTCATGGGATTCATCCCTCCATGGTGATGGCCTTTGTGGTGACCCCCTTTTGGAGAGTGTGGGTATGGACCTGGATGAACACCTGCTGGAGGGACCGTTGGATATCCACCTGGAGCCATAGGATTAGGATAAGGTCCTGGGGCTCCATAAGGCATCGTTCCTGGAGGTGCATTTGGTACCATAGCTGGGTTCACACCAGCTGGGTACTGACCAGCTGGGTACGCTGGATTTGGAGGCTGGGGGAAGACTCCGGGAGAAGGTCCAGCAGGATATGCAGGGTTGTAGCCAGGAGGGTAGGCAGGGTTTGGTGGGCCCACTGGAGGTGGAGGACCTGATACACGTAAAAGCACAAACACACACCTTACTCTTTAGAACATCTATATTATAAAACAGGTATAAAACATCATAAAATATAATATACATGCTGGTTATCTGTCATATCCCACCTTGATTTGGCCACATGACTGTGTTTTTTGACCTGACAGGTCGAACACTTCAGGGGGAAACCTGGGGAAACAGTGAGAAATTAAATGCAATACATGCAATACATGTTTAGAAAAATTACATTACACGTAAAAAGTAACTTTTATTAAGTGTGTATCTAATTTAGAATCTGGATTTTGATTCAAAACAAATCAATCAACATTAAACATTAAGTTATTTGACAGTCAAAGTAAAATTCTGATTTTACATTGGAAGTATGTACATTGGAAGTAATTTAGAATATGATAAGCTGCTTAAGCAAAAAGTATATAGTTAATATTAGCGTCATTCTTCCTAGATGTAACAGAGTATTTTTATATTATAATCTTTCTATTTATACTGGTGTAAAAAATGTGAATACGTCTTCCACCACTAAATAAAGGCAGCATTTCCTGCAGGACTGTTGTATTAAACTACATTACCCTGAGCTACAGTAGGAGCACCTATAAACTGCCAACCAGGTGTAGGTCTGTGGTAGGCTATGAGCTTACTTTGTTATAAAACTTTATTACAACAACTAACAAAATAGCTCAATTCCAAAACTGACCTCTTGCTCATAGATTATTTTAGTCATTTTCAAACAGAGACATTCTCAACACAGGTCATAACCTCATGACTAAACTGTGGTCTAATCTCTAATTTCGCAACATTTTCTCCACTTAACTCTGTATTACAGGTATGATATGACAGAAATCACAAAAAAATAGGTCCAACTCATCTGACTTATAGTTTCAGGTCGGTTTGTTCTAAACATGCTACTTATCATCACTGTTTGTCAATAGCGAGATTTCATAGACTTACCTTTAAAACTTGCCTCGGGCCTGGGTTAAGTTTGTCAAGAATCCCACTAAGCTCCGTCCGTTTGTGTTCCGCATTGAACTGCACGGAAGCAGCAAAAAAAAAATGCATCAGGAAGCCACGCCCGTTGTTAAAGGCTACGCACGTTATTTACGCAATGGCAAAAGTCCAGTAGGCTTTGGATGAAAAGCTGACCTGCTGGTTTTTAATGGTACAAAAGACAATGGTAACGGAATGATGGTGTTTATTACCAAAGCATAGTCGGTGATATTTTAAAAGGGATAAGCCAGGACGGGTTGTCCAGGACACACGCTCACATACATAGACACACCTGTTTTGAAATTGTTAACACCTATGAATCACACTCCGCATTTACTCACACATCAATTACATCATGGATCAACAGTTATGTAAACAGTTAGGCTTACGACACAAGGCTTTCTGTTGCTTTCATTATTTCATCTTAACAAAAACAGCAAAGATATTGCCCAGAGAAATTAAAAACTTTATTTAGGCTCACCTACAAAACCATACCAATGAATGTGAGACATTTAAATAT
>JBBMJY010000018.1:18233268-18251770 GCA_037833715.1 Toxotes lorentzi
TATATATAAATAAACACCAACATACACATTTAAACGTGTCATGATAGGAAAAGCGCTGCCACAATCAATGAATTCATTAATTGTGATGGCTGCATTCAGTTTAGATGTGTCAGTTGCAGGCTTCATGTAAAGACCTTTTTAAAGGCCTATCATAGTAGGAAAAGCACAGTTGTTACTAATAACATTAAAGATGGCTGTTCTACTGGCGTGTCCCAGTGAGTCAGCCAGGAAATAATCATCTTACTGTGACAAGAAAAAAGGGCCCATTGTTTACGCTCGCTTACTGGCGTGGCTTATCACAGCACTGAGATGTAACAGAGCCATAATTAGCAGTATTATATAGCTCCACCTGATGATGATTTTTCTGCTATGACAAGCCAAAATGTCTACAGTGAAACAGATCTATTAACTTTAATTGTGACTAGTAGTGCTAACTATTTAAGTTTTTTTTATTATTATTATTTCTATTTAAATACAAAACCAAACCTATATATCATGGTTACATAAAATTACGCAAACAAATACAAACAAACTAACCTACTGCTGAGAGTGAAGTAATAACTTCTTTTTTTCATTCAATGTCAAAACCAATAATTTGCATTATAACATTGTGGACATGCTTTTTCATTTTCACTATAATGTACCTGGAATAAAATGTATCAACAAAGTTATAACTGCCAACTAGAAAGAAAGAGAGTAACAGAAACACGTTCATGTCAAGTGGCTTATCTATAGAGTTCAACCTGATTAAACAAACATGCTGAAAAGCTAAACAATAGTGACACAGAGAGAACAGTGCAAATACTGTTATTTGATATGTAGACCTCAGCAAGTCAATCTGGAAAAAAAAAGTCATGGAGAGTAACAAGACTGAAGAGAAGCTAATCTGTCTACAACACACGGAGATGTCAGTCGGGCGTCCGGGTCACAGTCCCAACAGTCTGTGAGGAGCTCCTGCAGAGCAGATCCCTGAAAGATTCAAACATTCAGTCAAAACATTCATAATCCCAGCTCACTATTGCTACGACGGCAACACAAAAACCAGATGTCCAAGTAAAAAGCACTTGTGTTAGAATACCTGTGGCAGCAGCTTCCAGTGTTTAGGTATTGAGGGTCTCTTGTCCATGTTAAACACGTACATGATGAGGCTCTCCAGTGTTACATTACCCAGCTCAGACTCATAAGGCAACAGATGCTGTGGCACAACACTGCCTGCAGATGGAGACATCTGTATGAATTTTAACATCCTTATCCTCATACTCTAGCCTCCTGAGACCCCAGCCTATTCATTTGTGTCCTCTGTAGTGGACATTTGTTTTTGGTCTATATCATTTGACTAATTTGAGCTTCCCTGCTAAGTCCTGATGTGCTGAATAGACATCCTGGCCTTTCCAATGATATCTCATGTGTTTTACCTCATTGATTGATTGTGTTTTTTTCCCCCATCAAAGATTCAAACCTGTGTCCTAGATACCAAATGTTCAGTTTAATTTCATTTCATTAGAAAATGGACTGAAATTCTTGAATTCTTGTTGCTGTTTTTTTTTTTTTTTTTTTACAGTAAAATTGTTCTGTTGTCCACTACAGTGGACATTCTGTAAAATCTAAAATAAAACTATTTTTTATAAAATTCTAAATTGTGAGTTGTTGTTTTAGCTCGCTAAATTGAAAGATATATCTTTCCCTTGGTTCTCAGGTGGCTAGATGAAGTGTTTCTAATCAGTGCACAGAGATACAGATAATTACACAGATCAACCTCAAAGGAAAAGTTGAAGCAGAAACTGTGAAAACCAGACAGTACTCACTGATGTTGTGACAATTTTGCCTGATTAAATAAAGGCTTTTAACTTAACTTAACTACTTGCACTACCTAAAAAACTGTGCCTGAGGAACATTCTCCTACCCGTTACAAATTTTACTTTCAAGAGCACCCAAGAACATTCAAAAGCAGTTTACCTTCAAATAAATCAGCGCAGCGCATCCAGATCTCCCACAGCAGCAGTGCCAAAGCATAGATGTCCCCCTGTATGAGACACCAGCAGCTGCTTAGGTTTACAGAGCCTTCCAGGATCTCTGGGGACATGTAATGCAGTGTGCCCAACTGAGCAGGGCCCTGCAGATGGACAGAAATGTGAGAATCACTATTAGATTTTGTATGCAGTATTTCTTTGGTGAGCTGACAGTTTCCTTTTCTGGATTTCACTGTGCTGTGAATTAACAATAGCAGGTTGTGGGTCCACTTATGGGTCCACCTCAGTGTTTGTTGTGGGGTTCTGCCAGTTGAGATGTCCTGAACAAGAACGCAGGATGGTGGAGCATCCAAAATCGCACAGGGCACAGGTACCATCGGCTTTTACAAGCACATTGGAGCTGCTGAGGTCTCTGTGGGCCACAGGGGGTTTATGCACATCTGCAAGAAAACACACACATGCATGGTTGTAAAAAGATTCTGACTATTTAGGATATTTAGCTACAGTGGATTTCATGGATCAAGAGAGACTTCACTTCATTCATAAGGCCCATAGGCCTCTCAGTAGCAGCCACTACATCTGCCAGATAACACACCTGAATAATTCAAATGCCACCACTTCTGCAATACTGCTGGACTGTGAAGGCTGCCTTGTGTTTATGATTATGAACCCCTCTAACATATCAGCTGTTTGTATGCAGCCTTATGTTTTTTTCAATTAGAACTCATCTGAAAAGAAATACTATTTAATTCTGTTTGATAAAAACAGTGCAATCAAATTCAGTCAAATTATTAGTCCCATTTGCTATCTCAGCTACAGTGTGTGCACATGATAGTACAGCCATGCTTCTGACCCAGGTATGCCATAACACACAGACACACACATTTGTTCACAGTAATATTCAGGCCAATACCATATCTGCGAAGGTCACAGTGGAGATAGGAAAGTCCCTGTGATAAAGTCTGGCACAGTTTCAGTGACTGCATCCAGTTGGTGGTGTGTTTACTCAGAAAGGAATGGAGAGAACCCTGAAATCAAAGGGACACCAATCTTTCATCAGCAAGAATGTGAACATTAAAGAGTCTGGCCACACGGGCTTCAGGTACACAATAAAGATATGAGTGTGAGAGGATTTTGTAAGATAGACCATAGATGATGAGCTAGGTTCAAAATGTACATAATCATGAACGCAGGGTATCCACCTCGTCTCACTGGGCTACAAAGACCAGCTCTCAGAGGAAGAAATGCTAAATATCCTGATGAGAACAACTGAATGGGAACACACTGGTCTAGATTTACATGTGGCCTTAATATGGAAGCAAAGAAAGGCCATACCAATTTCAATTTCAATTTGTAAGCAACTGATTTTTAGATCCAAAAATGACTGATGGAATTTGAGCAACATGAAAATACTTATAATAAATACTCAAGTTTTTGAAATTGTACAACTTGAACTGGGAATTCAAACAACTTAAATTCAGATAAATGTTTTTGATTATGCATTCACTTTCTTGTAAGAGTGAAATACTTATGTCAAATACTTTAGTTGCTTCCTCACCCTCATCTTTCAGAAAATGGGAAAGCACACATTTAATTTTCCATTAAAGAACGGTTGCTACTCACGTATTCAGCACACTGCAGAACAATGAGGAAACTGCTACCATTTGCTTTACTCCCAGTGCCCAGGAAGTGGAGAAGCCCAGCATGCTTCATCAGTGGCAGCTCATAAACCTCTTTCTCCACAGTAAATCTATGTTTCCAGCTTGCAGGGAAAACTTTCACAGCCACCATGGATCCGTGATATTTCCCCTGCCAGACAGTTGCAAAATGCCCACAGCCCAAAATCTAAAGAAGATCATATAGGTATGAACATATAGGTAAAAGGGCATTGTAAAATATATCACCAAACAGTCTGATTAACCAACATTTTGCACGTTGAAATATCATCCAGTATAAATGCATTTGATAGACAGGCTTACCTGCTGCAGTTCAATGTCAGCTACGTTAATCTCAGAGGTTTTTGTTGCTTGGCAGGAAGACAGTGGTGAGACAATGTAATCATGAGGGTAGCCTTGGAAATTCCCTTCTAAAATAATGAACGTGTTGTAATTAACACACACTCATTGAAGGTAATGTGACACTACAAATAAAGTCTCAGTTCATTTTTAAAAAGCCTGACCGAATAGCCAGATGAGACAGAGAAAAGTGATTGAAGAGTAACAAAGAAAAGACGCAGGTAAAAGGGAGTATTATGGCAGAGATAAACACCAAGGTCAGTCCGGCAGAAAGAATGAAACTGTTCCAAGGTCAAACAAAGACATCATGAGAACCAAATCTGAGTTTAAGAAATGTGGAAACATGGCTGAAGAATGTTTTCCTCGAATCCTTTGAGAAGCTGAGAGCGTATTTGATACAAAAGAGCACTATCTATTAAATGTTTTTACAGAAACAGCTATGCAGCCTGTCTGTTCTGAATCCAATTCTAAAGCAGTAAGAGTGATTAGTCGGGGGCTGTTATATTAACTCTTATGTTCCCAGGATGAGCAGTATGCAGAAGCCGAGTTTGTCTTCAAGATCTCAGGGATCAAGACATTGAACACCTTTTCTGTGTGTTCTTAGTTGACACCAGCAAACACTGACTGTCGCTCACTTTATCAATCTTGTAGATTATCTCATAAAACTGTGGCAGCACAACTCATGGTAAACGCATTTAATTTATTCTTGTTTAACTCCCACTTTCTGCTACTGTATTTATTAAAACAAATCAATACATAGTTAGCAAATACAATAACACACCCACCAATCAGGACTGTCAAATTCAGCTGAATTCCCAAAGTCACCCTCTGAAACTCTTATCTTAGTGAAAATAACTGAATTGGACACAACAGGGACTTCACCTTTTTCTTTTAAGAGGCTTCTCCATTTGGCAGCAGCGATCATGAAGCAGAGGATGAGCAAAGTTCCAATCAGGATTATTACAACAGCTTTCATGATTGCATCTACGAAGAAAACAAAATGCATAAGTTAGTATTTGCTGTGAATGGTAAAAAAAGCTCTTTTACATCCAGTTTTATTAAGTTTATCAATTAAATGTTTAACCACGTAAGAGGAAACATGTTCAATTTATGTACAATCGGTCCTAAAGTCCTAATTTGTATTAATTAAGCAAGTGTCGCATGTTAAAAATAATGTCAAAGGAAACAGCATCAGCTTTAGATTGATATTTTTCAGCTTAAACCTCCAAGTATCTGATTTTCAAAATAAAGAGGAGTGGTTTGTTTTGAGGAGAGACGGGTGCAGGTGCAGATGTCTTTTGAAACAATGATAACATTTTCTGTGTTCAAAAGAACATATCTCACGCTGGTATAATGTCAGAATAGTATTTTATCACAATGTGGGATGCAAGTGATACTGAAAGACTGGAGAGCAATCTTATTGCTATCATACCAGCAGAATAAGAGTAGGTGAGTCCAGGCTGTTCTGAGTCTGGGGTCCAAGAGATGTTGCTGTTGCAGAAGTCTGTGTGGCATACACATTTAATGAGGCGACTGTTAAACCTTGTTTGTGCCTTGCAGGTTGCATCTGGGCAGGACTTTTCAGCAATGTCACAAGCTGCAACAGAAAAATCAGCGACACTATAGATGATTTAAAGAAAACATAGAGCCGAGAGCTGCAGTACGCTTGTAGACTCGCCTATATTTACAACATATTACACAATAAATTATTACACAATAAATAACTAACTAAAAATGTCAGCTAATATCAGTCAGGGATGCCCTGATTGATTGGCTTTGAGGTTTAAATTGGATTAGATTTTAAATCACTTGATAAAGAGCTAAAGTGCAAAAAGTGTTCATGACTCTTCATAATAACAATCCAGCATGTAGTCCGGTCCAGTTCATAGGCACTGGTTAGACACCTAATTAGTTTTAAGGTTTTCTCACCAAGAAGGTCGACCTCTGGCTGGCCATTGACGATCAGAAAATATCCCACACAGCAGTGGGTGTTCTCACAGACCTGCACCGACCCACTCACATTGCCAGTAGTCACATATTTGTTGTTCTGAGGCGTCACATGGAATACACACTGTCTCTTCTTAAGTAAAAACTGGCTGGAAATACATATAAAGATGCTTCCTGGGAAGAGGAAGAAAGACAAACAGCAGCTGTAGATGTGATTTAATCAGGTGAACTTACCCTTTCTCTGTGGTTGGAACAATATGGTTTGTTATCTGGGCTTTATGGTGACTCTTGCACTCTATAGTGCTCGCAAACTAAGAATCTTCAGCTTATTGTTAAATGTTCTCTTTTTAAAGTAAGTCTTAGGGTTTGTGAGACTAAACTTATCTGGTGATGTTTCTATCATTAGAAGAAGATTTAATATTATGACCTGGTCCTGGGTGGTTTTTATGTGGGTAAGACAAGAAGAGAGCCTGATGTGCATCTTATAAGCACCTCTACATACACATCTTCTTGCTTTTACACCGTCCCTGATACTGGACAGTGCCTCAAAAATAATTTAAATTAATTGCTGTTCAAATAATCTTTTCTGCTCAGTTGGTCCATGAAATTTGTTGATCCAGGTGATATGATCCACTAATGATAGAATAATTACATCATACAGGACAACACTACAAATCCAAACAGTAACTAAATACTATCAGCTATCAAACTGCAAATTAGAAATCATTAATCAATCAAAAATACAAAAAAAGCAGAAAGAAACATACATACAGCTTAAGAGCTCAAAATGAAGGATTTTTTTAAATTATTTTTTTAAATATAGCGAGTGCACTCACCCACAGCCAAAATCGCCCAGCAGTGTTGCAGGATCATGGTCACTCTGAGACCTGAGCGGCCAAGTAGGGAGTGACTATTTGTCAGTCCTGGGAATGTGGGAGGAGTTTCCCACGTTTCCCAGCATCCCTCCCACTGTCCCACACCTGCATATGCTGTATGTATCTTTCAGGCAAATTCACCGGGGGCCACAGAAGGAAGCTATAACTCAGAGACAGCATCCATGATTGTTTTTGTTTCCCCATTATATTGTAGTCTCATAATCACATATAAATAAAGGTCCAAGAGAGGAATCACAACTAAAACACATTAAAAACACGCATGGTAAATCAAAATTATGGCGTAGAAGTTAATAAGTTCAAAAACTAAAACCAAATTAAGTCACAATATGAGATACTAAATCAAACCTATAACTTCAAATCAAAATTAGTCCCATTTATGAGATACTAAGTGAAAATTATGTGAATATTTCACTGTAAGCCAAATTTTTAGCCACACACTAGTAGCTTACTTCTATGAAAACTGAAAGGATCAGCATGAAATTTTGTGCAGACATTCATGGTGCCCAGAGATTGAATCCTACTGACTTTGGTCATCCCTTAACTCTGATGCTAGTACCATCAACAGCTAAGAGGTTGAATGTGTACTTTGGTTTGTGATCAAATACCTGCACAACTGATGGCATTCCCATCAGCCTCAGTTGTATATTTGGTGGTACTCAAATACAGTTATGCATTATGGGAGACATGACTATTATTTTAAATTTATTTTCTCTATTTAATCCACGTGTTTCCAAGATTAACCGACGACAAACCTAAACATGAAATTGCAAGTTTAGACACTCAGTTCACCCCTTGAGGGCGGAGTTTAAAGAAAGCAATATGAATCCAGGCTGGTTCGGCCCTCTGTGCGCTGTCCTGATGTACAAAACAAGCGCATCCGATTCTCAATCAGATTAATTGGACTGGTACCTGCGCGCGGGCGGGCTCAACTAAAATTCGGCAGGGAGACTTGTCCACAGTCCATCATAGTCACGAATAAAATGGTAAAGTTATTCAGTGTTACTTATTTATTTGGTTAAATATGTACTAAACCTCAATATAATGCTTTTAACCAAATTTGGTCGAAATTTGTCTTCAGGCGGGGGTTTTAGTTGATATTTTCGCGGAGGACTCTGAAAGCGACAGATCATTTTACGGCTTTTCTGACCGTGAACTCAGCGATAAGGTACGTTTTTGGCTTCAGTTAATGTCCCCAGACACAACATTAGATACGAAAAGGAATCGATGACTCTTTAATTTAATTGTAATGAACATTTAGTTTGGTTGTTTTATGATATAGCTCAACTGGACAAATCAAGAATATTACCATGTAAGATTTGTCACAAGTAGCTCATTCATTCTCACTTAAATGCAGCTGAGACTATGCCTTTTATTTTCTACTGCAACTCTGCAATTCTTCTGTGAAACCTATGGTGCTAAGTATCCATAGCCAAATGAGAAATTACCTCTGTTCATATCCACCAGAATTCAAATTTTGAAGATGAAGATGAAGCCCAGCCTGACCTTTCCCCCAAAGCCACATCTAAACCAGCTGCTGGTGCTCAGCCCTTCAGGCTGAGGGTGGCACTCCCCACCACTCCCTCTACCCAGCAGTCCACCGATGATGAGGAGGCAGAGGAGGAAGAGAAGAGGACAGAAAAGAGACGAGCGAAAAAGGCAGGAAAGGCTAGTCAGGCAAGGAAGCAGAGGCATGTTAAATTTGAAGATGAAGAAGAAGCAGTGGCTCAGCGATCTACCCGTGAGGAGCCTGCGTCTGATTCAGGAGACAATGTGACGGATTCTTTCCTGGCCAAGAGAGAGCAGAACATCAAGGCCAACAAAGCCATGGTAAACAAGAAACACTGAACCACATACAGTATAGGAAACCGGCAGATTGATGTAACAAAGAAGCTCAGGCTCCCAAACTAGTGTACTGGAATACCCAAGTTTATTTTGAAAAACATCATCACGGTCTCCAACAAAATTACATTTCAGACTCGCTGTACATTCCTTACGTTATCCCACAGTGAGATCTGTTGCTCAGCTTTCTCACTTAGTCCTTCTGCTTACAGGAGATACTTCAATTGATTGTTCCTTTCTGAAACTTTGACTGGAGTCATTTGTTATCTTCCATGTCTTTCATGCATTTTATGTGCTCTGTTTTCTAACAGCTGGCACAGCTGATGGCAGACCTGCAGAAAATGCCAGGAGGTGCTGGGTTTCTGAAAAAGCAAGCAGGCAAACAGAAGACAAAAGAGAGAAGCTCGGTGAGTAGAAGATGTTGTGAAAATGGGCAAATTTTAATATTTAATATTACGAAAAATGGAAAGATACCTGGACCCTCACCCCATATTTTGTTAAAAGTCTACAGTAAACAAAATGTGATTCAACATATTCAGCTAACAGAGTGGCCAAAATCCTATTCTTTCTGTTCATAACTTATAATATATAGTTTAGTATTTCTTTGCAGACCTGTGTACTCTAGTGATTTCATCCAACCTCACCTGCAGCGTCCACCACGCTCCGGTGGAGGAGAGTCCAAGAGGAACCCAGAGCGAGCGTCCCGCAGACAGACCCGCTCGATGGGGGGAAGTGAGGATCCTTCAGCTCCTCGGGAGGAAGAACTTGAGCTCAGCTTGGAGGAGGAGCTGCTGGAGGTCAGTTTTGTCATTTATCAAGGACCAGGTAAAAATGTTTTTGAAAAAGACTTGGATGCCCTAGGCTGTGGCTGTCTAATTGTTCCTGTGAAGAACAGTGTTCACAAAAACACAGTGGGTTGAGTAATGAGAGTTAAAACTGGGGTCTTTATATTTGTATCAGTGTATTTTAACCTCTTTTTTTCATCTGTTTTCTATTTTTAATATGTAATGTGAGATGGCCGTGTGTTAGGCTTCATGTAGGTCTGTGTTTAGCTCTGTGTAGGTCTGTGTTTAGCTTCGTGTAGGTCTGTATCCTGTCAGTTTCTGTGTAAAAGTTCAAGCCAAGTACATCATTATTTTTGCCTCTGTCTTCCAGGTACGCCGAGCCCCACAGCGCCGCGGCCCCTCACGGCCTAATCAGTGCAAACCTCATTTTATCCGTCCTGTGGAAGACATCACAGAGGATGAGCTCCAGCTGGTCGCAGACAACATGACTGATAAAGTCTACCACAGAGTCACAGTGAGTTCTGGGTAGTTTCTAGCCAAATCAGTTGTTTTTAGATGTTCTGAAATGTAAGAAAACTGTCTGTGTGCCTGTCCACCATCTCTGTTGGTTTTCTTTGTGTGTTTTCAGGGCTCCACATGTCACCAGTGCCGCCAGAAAACTGTTGACACTAAGACGTGCTGCCGCAGTGAGGACTGTCGTGGGATTCAGGGTCAGTTCTGTGGGCCGTGCCTGAGGAACAGATACGGGGAGGACGTCAGGAAGGCGCTGCTCGATCCGGTCAGGCTGCTTATACACCAGAACACACTCTACACTTGTGCAGATGCAAAAAAAAAAAGGATGCATTGTTTCGGTGTTTACTGTTGATAAGTGTTGAGGTTTACACATGAACAAAGCTAAAGATTTTGGGGTCAGGTGTACAAACATTTCTAACATTGTTAACTGTTATTTCACTCGTTGCAAGAAATGTGAAACCTGAAGTGTCTTGTCCGTGTCTAATGCTCATATTTCCTCGTGGTGCTAGTGGGCATCCTAGCATAGCACCAAATCCAAGATGAGCCCAAACAAAAACACAAATACAGGGATCTCTAATGTGAAATCATTGAATCTGTTGTGACTTTGGCAGAAATCCTTGTCTTCATGTAGGAACCAACAAAAGCGATTTCCAAATGAATAATTGCTGATTAAAATCTCCAAGGATTAGTGCTTGTACTGTAAATCTTAATCCTGTTTGTTTTTTGTTTGTTTTTTTTGCTTATATATGTTTATAATGTCTTTCTGTGATATCAGTCATTTAAGTGTTTAACATGGTGCACGTCTTTAATAGTCTTTAAAAAAAAAGCATTAAATTCAGCATAGTAAAAGGCCCTACATCAATCCTACATAGGAGAACCAAACTGAAGGTTGCATCTTTTGTGGTCATTTTGTGTTGTGTCTTTTTGGGATAGTTTTGTCTGATATTGTAGTCTTTTAACTGAGCTCTGTGACTTTCAAACAAGAACTTTCTACAGAGCCTTTGGCCCCAGTGGTCCCCTGACCTCTCAGGCCCTGAACGTCTGTTCAGGAATCAGTGGGTCCAGGTCGTGGTAATTATATTACCAGGAATAATTGTCATGCAGCTGGGAAGCACTGACAAACATGTGATATAAGGGTCAATAAATCTGTGTACTTAATAAATAATTATATGCCTTTGTTTTCTGTCATTCTTTGACCAGTATGACCGTTTTGGGTTTTTTTTTTCAGGAGTGGAAGTGCCCCCCCTGTCGAGGCATTTGTAACTGCAGCTTCTGCCGCCAGCGTGAGGGCCGCTGCCCAACTGGCATCCTGTTCCCACTGGCTCAATACCACGGCTTCTCTGATGTCCACTCCTACCTTAGCAGGTGGGGTAATGCACCAGAAGATTATTTGATAGTGTTCTCAAATTGCTGACTACTTTAACAGGAACTTATCATTTAAATAATGTTTTTTCTTACATTGGAAAAAAAAAAGGATTATTTGTATATTTACATGAAGACCCTACAGGTCCAACAAAGTGGTCCAGGGTGGGTTCTTGCAGAAATGCCTTATGCCTTACTGCCCTTTTCAGCAAACAGCCTTTCAGTCCAGGGACTAGACCTAAGCTGTATCAAAAGCCTGGTTATAATGCTGCTGAACTAAAGGGATAGAACCTGACAGAACATCTAAAATGGATTATTCCTCTCCTTACAGCCTCCGTTACAAACTGAAGACTGAGGATGAGGATGTGGAGATGTGATTTCAACACTAGGGGGAGCAATTGTTCAAACTGTTTTTATTTTCTCTGAATCTGTTTGAGTTCTTGCAAACCTGTGATTTTAAACAAATAAAGTTGTTTTTGATTGACTGATTGTTCTGTTTATCAGGCTGAGACACACGTTTGAAAAGAAATGAGACGGACTGTAATCATAATTTTAATCCAGCTGTTGGCATTTGCAGTAGTTGTATACACACAATATAAAATCCCTTATTTAAAACGGGGTAAAAAAAAAAGTAAGAGCACTTGTCTTGTGAACTATAGAATTTCAAAGCATAGTTTTGTTTTTTTTTTAAACATACTTTACACAATTTAGTTATCTCAAATGAAGCAGAACATTGAAGCAAAGAAAACAGTGGTGTGAAGCAAATCTTCAGAAAAACGGATGTAACCACAAGGTCACCTTAATACATTTTGCAACTAATTTATTTGAACAACAAAGGGATGTGTGTCCGGGGTCTGCCTCAAGCTGGATCTATTCCAGTTAGAAGAACTTCAACATATGCATATCAAGAGTAAAAATTTTTTTAGAAAGTTCATGGACCAAAGAAAGATTTCCTAGTTTCTCTTATAAAAGGAGTATGAACCTTTGGTTTTGAGCTTACATGTTTATGATGTGTGGACATTATTACAAAATACTTAACTCTGACCAGATATGACTAAACAAGAAAGAGCTTTTTCATAGAAAGAAAATAGAAACTGACATGACTGCAAGGCAAAATTTCAGGTAAGTATACCAAAGAAAAAGAAGTACTGGGAAGATCTGGACTGTATAGAATACATTATTCTATGACAGAAAGGCTCTTAAGTTTACACATTTCATCTACATATATATATATAAAAGTAATAACATAAGATTAAGATTGATTGTGCATGAGAGGTTCATACAACTGAAGGCCATTCTCTTGCAATCATGTAAGATGATCCTGCCTATGCTAAGGATTTCTGTAGCCTTTACATTACCAAAAATATATATATATACATAAAAAAAAATCTAAATATTTTTGCTATGATAAATGTATCAAAGCATGATGGCTTGAATGTGTGTACCTACATAAGAGGTTAAAGAGTTATTCTCAGGATTTCAGTGCCCTGACACACCTACATCCTCACACTAATTAGTGCTTCTGGCTCTGACCAGGTCGTGACCTCATGTATTCCAGCCCTCTTCTAAACAGTTCACCCTAAAACACTTTGCATATTATCCCTATGATACTGTGAATGCTAGTTTGTCAACATATCCAGTTCTCCCAAACAGATATCTGAAAAGCCAATAATTGCTGCTCCAGATAATTACACCTTCAGTTTTAGGGGGGCCTTAAGGTTTTGTGGGTTGATGTGGTCCAATCAGCCTCAGGATAGAGCAGCCCAGTTTGAGAGGGCAGGAAACATCTGAGGTGAAGAGGGACAAGTAGCGAAGCTCACAGCCTCGGTCACAAGAGTGAGACTCAGTAGTGTCATCTCTTCACTAAAGAAGCTTGTAGAGAGAATATTACTAGCTACCAATTCGACATCAAGTGTGCTGGTCTGTGCATTTTATTGCAATCCCACCATCAGGTAAGATTGGGTTTTTAAGTGGGACAAATGTTAGTGTAGTGTCATTTCCATTCAGGGGAAATAAGATTTCATGAAGAATTCTCTAATCTAACATTTCAATCAAACTCGTCCACCTCTGATCCTTAAATGCCACAGGTATCTACATACAAGATGGAAATCATATTCCTGCCTCGCTTTTTGAATTTAGTAGCATCTTTTTTGTTTCATCTGCGATCACCTCTCCTGTCTGAGGCCTCTGAGAGTTTCTGCGTCTACAGTCAGACGTACCCTTTTTAACCCCAAATGTCCGAATGTAACATCTGTCAAGGCCATCTTCCTGCTCCTCCACCATCCTTAGTAGCTGTTGCCATTAATCTGGTGAAGGTCCACCTGCATCATGTTGATCCCACTGCTGGCTAATCGAGCTATGCTCTCTGCAGATAAGGTTTCCATGGTGACAATGGTGTGCTGGTCATTGGCTGACACTGCTCCGGTGCCAGCCTCTGTTCCTGCTGCAGGGGAAGCAGCATCAGTGGAGACTGTGGTGATGCTGTTGTTGGCACCGCCTGTTGCAGCTGCTGTTTTCTTGTTCGTATGGGTCTTGATGTGCTTTGAGAGGTGATCACTGCGCATAAAGCGTTTGGGACACTCCGGGCAAATAAACTTTTTCTCACCTGAAAAGGGGGATTAACAAAAGTCAGTGTTAAATACTTGCAGCTGTCACTCCCTCAGACTTTGACAGACCCTAGGCTACACTTATGCACTGTACTACAGTAACAAATAATCTTAGATATTAAGATGATAGAAGATTCAAGAAGATTATTATTTAATCAAGTTGGGAAAAAAAATCTACTCATGATGACATGGCAAATATGCCTCTGTCACATGTGACAACTGTGACCTGCTGTGCACACAGTTGTATTGCACTCCTCTAACATTAAAGACAACAACAGGTTTTTTTCACAGAAGATCTTTTCAGTTGTCAGGAAGAAATCATAGATGTTATTAATAACATGAACAATGGCTCCGTTCTATTCAATTGTCCCAGTGAGCAATGACTGTGACAGTGAGCCAACATGAACAACACCAAAATCTTACAGAAAACAAAAATTAATAAAAAAAATAAAAAAACATTTAAAAATACATATTGGACTTTTGAGTCATCTTTGTAGTTGTGAGTGATTCAATGCCCTTCTCACAATGAAACTAATCAAAGTTCTCATTTGTACCTGTGTGCGTTCTCTTGTGGCGCTGAAGCTCATCCGACCGGGTGAATCGTTTGCCACAGAAAGACCAGCCGCAGACGAATGGTCGTTCTCCTGTGTGCCAGCGGAGGTGGGCTCTCAGGTGGGATGTCTTGCCGTAGATCTTCCCACAGCCAGTGATGTGACAAATGTGCTGCTTCTTTTTAGTTGGGTCACTGCTTGATGTGAAAAACATACATCAGAGTTAGAGAGAGAGTGATCTTTCCATGTGATATTCAGAGGCTTCTCTGTGAGGTGGCTGCGTACAATCAAGTGAAATGAAAATGTGTTTTTCTGGTAATATTGTGAAAAGTAAAATAAGATGCACCTCATTGAGACTGTATTAACATTAATCGCGAAGTTCATATTAGAAAAATATCAAAATTACATGATGTGAGAACTTACATTCTGAAAGGAAAAATTTAGATGCCTAATTAAATCGCCTTCTAAGTAAGTACAGCATAGTCATAATGTTTGGACAACAAGGCAGTGATAATATGAACATACCGTCCTTCTCCATCTTTGCAGAAGGGGCAGGTGCAGGCTTCCCTCCGATTACGTCGTCCTTGAGGCGGTGGGCTTACATCCTCATCATCCATAGCTGTGCTATCATCCAAACTTTCTCCGCCCGTCTGCAATGACTGCTCTCCTGTAGTGATGGAAGAGAAAACATTCAAGTGCAAGATAATTAATACTTTTTTATGTACATTTCATTTATCAGGTTCAGAACACAATCCAACAATTTCATTTATACAACAAAATTTTCAGCAGTCTTTCCTGTAGGAAAATCCGTTCCCCGCAGAGAACGAAAATCAAGCTTGCTTGATTTTAAGAACCTATTAAAATGTCAAACTCTCAGATGCTAAAGAGACCTTTAATTGGTTTTATTAAATGCAGAGGCACCAAAAGCGTAAAACAGGTACATCTGTGTGTGTTAACAATGTGTGCTAGCCTCAAGTGTGTTACCTTCTGCCTGCAGCTAAAAGATGTAGGCAGAAGTAGGTCATTTCTGATAAGATCTAGTGTAAGTCATTTCCAGTGTCATGAAAAGTCAGGAACTTCACCTATTACTTTCTGATATTTCATCATTTAAGGGCATTTACAATATAGCTATTCAACAATGCTTAAATGAATCAAATATCAATACTAAGTCCAGTGTGTACAGAAAGGTATGGCAGCACAAATACTGGTTACTATTTCAATTTTAGTAACATCATAAGCCCAATAACGGTCAAATGCCAGATAGAGCTGAGCTGAGCCCTCAAGGCTTTAACTGCTATGGTGCGTAAATGTTAGTTTAATGTCAACGCTGACAATGATGCACAGAAAAACCAGCCATTCAGTACTGGTGTAGTTTAAGCAAAGGCTGTAAAATACAAAGGCTGTAACATACAAATACTTCCCCACACAGGGTAAGTATTTGATGAGTAGACTAGCAAGCGTATAAATATAATGGGAGGGACTGCCAGTGACTGAAGTCATGAGGGTTTTGGACACAAAGGTTCCTATAAAGACAGGATACGGTCAAGTTACATCCCTACTATGAGAAGGAAGTTGTGGCCAACTCAGAATTATAGTACTGTAATGTGACCATCATCTGAGGAGATGCAGTGTAACCAGGAAAAGAAACAAAAAATACAAAATTGAAACATGAACACAAACACATGCAGTGCAGCAAAGAGCTCCAGGCCAGCTGAACTGGTTCGACCGGTATAGTGCACCTCACACAAAGGTCAGATCAAGATACAAGATAGTTTGCATTTCAGAGCAAAAATCTAGGAAAAAAAAAAACAAAGGAAGTAAACCTAATTTTCTAGACTACTTAAGATGTTTATTCAGTCTAACTGCCGGTCAGTCCACTGCTATACAAATACAAAAGCTGAACCTATCCACTTGTCTAAAATAACAGAAGATTAACTAAAGGTTCATTAAAAAGTTAATGGCAGCTGTTATTTTGATCCAAGCCTAAATAAATGCAAAGAACATTTCTAAAAAGTAATGACTATAAATATCAAACTAAAACATCAACTAAACCATTTAGTACAAATAAGGTTGTTCTTTACACATGGGGTCACTGGACTTCCCTGAGTCACTATAGTATACTAACTATACAATAAGTTAATTTAGCTCACTTCTCAAAATAGCAAGCTATTATTTACAAAAAATAGCATACATACATACATTTTTACACTGAATATAAATTTTTCCAGGACAGCAAGCTACTGACTGACCTGCTGTACTAGCGATGGTGATGGGAACACCCTGCAGCTGGTGCATCTGAAGCCCGGAGCTTCCAAGCGTGTTGAGATTAATGGTCTGGATGCCTGGGATCTGAACTGTGTTGACAGACACTGCTCCAGCAGCTCCCTGAGCTTGACCGAGTTGGGGGAGAGACTGCACTGGGGCCAGCGTGATCTGCGCTCCTGCTGGACTCTGGATCTGAATGGTCTGCCAGCTCACCTGGCCATTTGGGCCTACAGTGCGCAGGAGGATGGGGCCTGTGTTTGGCATAATTTGCAGATTTTGAAGCCCTTCCTGGCTGAGCGTCGGAGCTGCAAATACTTGACCACCTGCGGTTGTGACAGTACCAGCCTGGATGGTCTGGAGAGGTGTTCCACCTTGAATAACCTGCTGAGGCTGGAGAAGGATCTGCTGGGGCTGCTGCCCATCTCTGTTGTCTGGTTGTATCGGGACACCCAGAGAAGAGGCTGTGTTCTGCTGAAATGTCCCTGTCACTGCTCCATTACTGTTTTGAGATTGGGTCATTCCATAAGTAGAGGAGGTCTGTGTGGTGACAGTGGATGCACTTGTCATGTAACTTGCCCCACTGTTGGAAGACACTGGCTGTTGCGATTGCTGTTGTATAAGCTGGTTTCCCCCTGTATCCCCTCCACCATTTGCATCTCCCCCTGTGCCACTTGCTCCAGTACTAACAGGCAACAAAGTGATGTTTCCATTTAGTGACACAGGCATATTTGCCAGGAACTGGGGCTGGTTTTGTAACACACCATTGCCTAAGCTTATATTTTGTATGGGGATGGCTCCCTGAAGGAGACTGGGCATTGTTATGATGTTTCCTGCTGCACCAGTTCTGTTGGTTGCAGCTATGATCTGCTGGCCATTAGGAGAGGAAACTATCTGAAATTGCTGCCCTGGTGCTGCCGCAGCAGGTACAGCAGAATCTTGCTGAGCATGTGCAAACTGCAGTTGCTGGCCATCTACTGTCTGAAACTGAGGAATAACCTGGTACTGAATGTTGGGCACCACACCTGATATGGTGGTAAGGACCTGCTGACCCTGCATCGATGGAGCCTGAGCTACCACATATTGCTGTGGCTGCTGCTGCTGTCCCTGAGTGCTTACAGCAGCTGCTGATGCTGACAGCACCTGCCTGCTCTTGCCTGGATCTCCTCCTGTCATCACCCCTGAAGTGTCGGTAGTGACTGTGTTAGTGCCTGACGATGCTTGAACGCTGAGAGGAATAACCTGCCAGCCGTTGGCACCGGAGGTGAAAACACCCTGGTTTAGGTCAAGATGGTGCTGCTGGTTTTGTTGTTGTTGGTCTGAAGATGAATCGTTCTCTCCTGGGGTGTCAATTCTACTACATGTGGCTGCCAACAAGGCAAGTGGAGATGGCTGCTGTGAGTCCTAGAAAGAGAATAAAGGAAAGGAAAAGAGAAGACAGGAAATAATAATACGAATACAGTCATTCTAACAATAATTAATTAAACTTACACAGTGCTTGACAATACAAACAGATATGTGAAATATAATTGAGATATATAAAGAAGAATAATCATACAAGTCATGCGAAAATCAAAAGCAAAAACACAGTTAGAGAAAATAGCCTTAATTAAAGGCAGACCTGATACTAGGAGAAAGATAAAAGAGGGTTTTAAGAATTGATTTAAAAACTTAAGTTGAGGGGCCTGGACTGAAATGGGCAAAGAACATTTTAAATTTGAGATTTAAAAAAAAATTTACATTCATGAGATGGGTT
>JBBMJY010000018.1:18278776-18289921 GCA_037833715.1 Toxotes lorentzi
GTGTGTGTGTGTGTGTGTGTGTGTGTGTGTGTGTGTGTGTGTGTGTGTGTGTGTGTGTGTGTGTGTGTGTGGTCCAGAGAAAGTGATTGCTACCTGCGACATGCTCAGTCATTTATCATATCAAGTCTTTTAAAACTTGATCTTGTGTCCTTCGTATGTCTTGAAACAGAATACTGTCTTTTTTTATTTAAAAGGTGGATTTTTCACCATAAAAAAACTAACCCACCATGTCTCAAAATAGTACTGAACAGAAGATTTAATGAAGTCAGATCTCCAACAGTCCACTGCTGTTCTCCACTCCATTATGTGTGCCAGTCTTCTCATCTCCGTTGGTGATTTGGTCAGCGACAGGATTGGTGGGTACAGCGGTGGTGTTGAGCTCTGCGGCCTCTTCGCTCCGAGGATCTGTTTCACCCTCCACGGCTACAGCTTTCCCCTGCATTGCAGAATCCGCATGGGTCTTCTGGTGCTTTGAGAGGTGGTCGCTACGTGTGAAGCGCTTGTTGCACAGTAGACAGGTGAACTTCTTCTCCCGCGTGTGGGTGCGCACGTGCCTCTCCAGTTCATCTGAGCGGGTGAAACGTTTCCCGCAGAACAGCCAGTTGCATACAAAGGGCCGTTCACCGGTGTGCCAGCGCAGGTGGGCTTTCAGGTGAGAGGCCTTGCCATAGACCTTCCCACAGCCTGGGATGTGGCAGCTGTGGACGGGCTTCTTCCTCAGGGATGCGGCAGAGGCTCCCAGCCTCTCCAACTCCTGGCAGTTGGGGCAGTCACACGAGGACCTAGTGGGTGTTGCCCCTCCGGTGTAGCCCCCTGATCCCCTGGCAGGCTTTAGGCCCATGGGACTCTCAATCAGCCCTGCACTTGGCACAGGCTTGGGCTTGTACATGTCCTGGGGCAGCATGTGCTGGGATGGCTGGAGAAGGTGTGAGGAGGAACCCAGTCCCACAGAAGGGTAAGGTGCTGGGTTGAGTGGCGTAAAGTCGGTGCTGTAACTGGGTAGCTGTGGGCTCAGGGAGGCCTGCGGTGCAACAGGCTGTAGGGAGGCCTGGAGACCTCCGTCCGCCTGGGGCTGTGTTGCTGACAGCCAGTTGGAGTTGGGGTGGACATCCCACCAGGAGGATGTGGCATTAGCTGGGGCAGCAGTAATGCCAGGGTGAATACCAGCTTTATACCAGGAGCCATAGGGGTGTGTCATATCCAGTGAGGTATAGACACTGGTGAGGCAATCGGCCGTAGCGTGGGCCTTGGACACTAAAAGAGACGGGTCCTGGGAGACAGAGGTCTGGAAGGAGTGGGAGAAAGGGTTATATTCTGTAGTGTAGCCTCCGGCTGAAGGAGGTGGGCTTCCAGTGGGAGTAAGCAGCCCTCCACCTCCTCCCCCTCCTCCAGCTGTGGTGAAGGAGCCAGTGTAGGAGTCCGCCAGGCCACTGCCGTCTGCGGTCCGTCCGTTCTTAGCTGTCTGAAGGTCAGAGGTCATGGTGTAGGGCTTCTTTACTGGAGTGGTGCTGCCGGTCTTACCGGGTGTAGCCGAATCCCTGACGGGGCTGGTGCTGCCAAACTTGTTACAGGTAGCAGTTAACATAGCCAGAGGACTGGAGCCATAGCGTGCGTCTTCCTGGGGAGGAGACGGGGGAGAAAATGAGACTGTCTGTCTGCAGGAAATGGCTGCTTGCTGCTGCTGCTTCTGTCAGTGTCAGCTCTAATAAAAAACTTATGTCTGACTGCCACCGCTGGCTTTTCCTGCTCGCTCCGTTTTCAAAGTGGTCAGGGCAATTTTAAGCAGTGAATGTTTATGCTTGTGAAGGTTCTGCTCTGCTCAGCACAGGCAGAATTCCCTCACTCTTTTGTTTCGCTTAAACCACTGTCGCCAAGCTATTCTTAATTTTGCATTCATGTTTGTTTTAAAGTTTTTCCACCTGTCTCCACAGTCGGCAACATACAAAACTATACATTGTGTACATGTGTATAAGCACTGTACTATTAGCTGTAACTGTGCATAAGTTATAGCAAGCACAGATTTCTTGCCAAACATGTTTTTTTTTTGTCTTTAATTGTCACCATGACATTAAAGATGGTTAGCTCATGGTACACTGTGTCACAATGGTCTCACCACTGTCCTGTTTATGTTCTTACAGATCTAGATGTGAGCATTGACTGTGTTTATGATCACATTCTCAAGTTAAATCCTGTAAACATTCAGAATCTTCATTAGTCCTTTTAGAAAACCAAACATTTTCCACTTTTGAAGTGAACAAATACTTGTGTATATCCCTGAAACACAAGCTTTATTTTATGTGATACTTCTTCTTTTTGTTTGTATTTCCTTTCTCCATGTAGCAGGTAACTAATAGCGCCATAGGACAACATATCAGAGGCATTACGTCTGTCTTTCTACTGTTACTGCTCACTGTGCGAGGGGCATAACTATTAAAGATCACTGTCATATTTCAGTAACATTTCCGTGAACATCCCTGCACTACTGTAATGTGTAATAGTGAGTTTATTATGTTTCTGTGTAATGTTGAATTGTTTATCTGCTGTGGTATCACTGTAACACTCTTATGATAAAAGTGAATAAATGTACTTTTCAGTCAAGACTCACTATATTTCTTTTTAATTCTAGCCTATAACTCTGAATAAGTGTGAATGGAAATCTTCTCAAATATCCCCATGTCTCATAGACATAAACCTGGGTCTTTCCATGCAGACTGACTTCCCATTCAGAGGGGATTAGTGTTTATCTCCCACTCTTACAACAAGCCCTGGGGTCAGCCCTTTGCATCCCGTTGATTTTGTTGTGTTTTCAGGTTAATACTGTTTCATCACCGACTCTAAGGTGTTTTACTACACCTACAGTCCCAGCTACTCCTGGTAACTGTAAAGCTTCTTGTGGCCATGTGAGATTATGCCATTATTAAATTATCTTTCTAATTTTCTGTTTACTCAGGAATATATAATGAATATAATCCTGGAGGAAATGTAAATCCTAGGCTTAGGCGAAGATGAGTAAAAAAGTTTCATGGTACTGAGCAACTCTGTCAGCAGCTCAGCCTTAAGTGGCTTTAAATCACTTGCCATGAAGATCTAAGTTCTTTCTTCATTAATGCAAAGTTTGCAAATGTTATGGCATAGACTTATAGTCAAACATATATAAATATATATCTTTCACACACCAAATATCTTCAAAGTAAACTCCAGAGTTAAGTTTCCTCATAAAAACTTACTGCGTGACTTTATGATAAGTTCTAGCTGAAAATCCAACAATATTCACATCATAACAGTTTGGTTTCGTATGATGTAGAAGAAAAAAGAAACAGATCTACTTACAATTACATTCCCTACCTCCAGAATAGATGCGGCCATCCCTGAGAAACAAAATCCTAAGGAAGCTGAGGGGAGTGGGAGAAGCGCAGCTCTGAGTCCCGAGACAGTTTGGAAGAAGTTGGGCACTAACGCGGGGAAGTGTTTTGAGGCACAGGGAGCCCGCCCCCTAATTACAGGCTCTGGGCTCTTTGAAGACTCGCTGAGAAGCAATAAAAACCCAGAGATGGAGGAAAATGGACGGAGATTGGTGGATAAAAAGAGGACATCCCACCTCCCCAAACGGAGAGTGTCGAATCATTTTTCAAGATAAACGCATGAATGGGTTACTCATCAATCACCATGTGGACATTATTTCAATTTCACTGGCATTATTTTTTCCACTGGGATTAGTCCAGTGGAGTCTGAGGCACAGAGACTACTCTTAACATCATCTCACACAGAGTTATCTGGCCGGATTTCTCCGTAAAGATAACAGACTTAGACGCACTGTAAATTGTATTCGTGCTTTTAGACACATTACTGCAGGAGAATTGTAAATAAAGAAGTGGAGTAAAGCTCTTTCCCGGTCTCCTCTGAGAGAGGAAAAATAACAAAAGAACATGTAGCCTCGGCCTACGCCACATAAATCAAAAAAATTAAGCTGACCGAGTCTGTGGTTTCCATCCGAGATTTTATTATTCTGGTTTCAACCCTCTCTCTGTTTCCAATATTCTTAAATGCAGTTAACTGCCTTTTTAGACATTAACTGTGATGGTTAAAGAGACTGAACTACAGAGACAAGCGAAGTATAAAAGGATCAAGTCATTAAATAAAATAAAGAAGAGATTATCGCATCAAATAAAATGAATTCATACGGCGAACTGACGAGGGAAAAAGACTGTTTCCTCCAGAAAGACGTTTGATAAAAAGAGCAAGAAATGAAGGATGAAAGCTAAACCAGCAAAGTTTGAAAGTGCAAAAAAACAAAAAACAAAGTCAACATAAAGTCCTGCCAAAGACGTTTGCAACGTGGTGTTTCAAAATCGTCCAAATATCATTATTATTATTATTAATGTTCGAGTCTGGAATTTAATTTTTTTTTTTTCAGTGGAGCATATGAAAATATGTATTTCCCTGATTTTGCTGACTTACCCATTTAAACTATGTGTGGTCCCCAAACTGCTGCTTGCATGCATGTAAACTAATGGCAGTGGTCTCTTTGTCTGTTAAACGTTGTGTACGCCATTTGAAAATCATGACAAAAATCATAACTCTATATTAATGCATTATAAACATTAGCACTCCAGAGAATTATTCAACTTTTAATTTTATTTCGAAATAAAAGAATTACATTCAGCAAAGCCTTATGACAAACCCACACAAGCTGTACTCTCCTTTGGTGGGTGACACCACTTTTTTATTGAATAAATTTACATATAACAAATATTCATACACATCATAGAAGTAATAAGCAAATATATGTACAGCTACATTAAAATATATGGTCATGAAAACATTCATTTTAAGCAAATTTGTCCAGATATGGTATAACACTGGAGTCACAGTACATGAAAGAGAAAGAGCATCATGTTGATACTTTTTTTTTTTTTTTTTTTAAAGAAAAGTATACTTAAAAACGGCTTTTCTATCCTGGTCAGGGTGTTTGGTATGGCTGAATTTGTATTTAATGAGAAAAATAGGCTTCACAACTTTACAAAATAGGCTTTTCCAACTAATTTTATTAGGTTAAAGTAATGTTATTGTAGATGCTCTTCTTAAACTGTGCGATGTGCTTGGGGATGAATCTCAGGTTGGGTTTCTTTGGCCATGTACATTTTACTGATTTCATTTATTGGTTGAAAAATTCAAAAACTCAACTCTCAGTCTCGAGTAAGACAGTTTCTCAGCGCCTTTTTGTGGGCGTCTCGTTTTCTGAAGGAGAGCACAGAAGATTAAAATTGTTGTCAAAAATAAACATATAATTTCTGTCCTTATTTTCTCCTCAATTACAGGGCATGGTCAGAGCTGGGCTTGTCGTTCTGGAGAGTCTGGCCCTCACATGAACACAGCAGCTATATTTGGCAGTCTGTTCTCCAACTGACCTTCATTGCTTTATTTTCTTATTCCAGAAGGGGTGTGAGTAGAAGAACAGAGGCCGCTACATGCAATAGTTTACACTGTCACACACACTCCTACAGGACTGTACTCGCAGTCATATAAACCTATAAACCTCACCTCAAACTGAGGGCAAAGTGTCACAGAGGGCACACAACGACAACACCTGCTACGTATCTATCTATTGAAATCGATAAGAAAGATAATCAATAATGTCACACTATATTGTGCCAAAATCCTCACAGATACATGCGTTGTACGTGGCAACCTTTTCGCACTTTCTGAGGCATTTCCTTCCCCTCTCATTTGACACATGTTCTGTTAGTGGTGTAAGTATTTAAGTGAAGTGTTCCTTCTCCTCTTAGTGTTCATTAATGCTTTATGTTTTACATTACAAGTGAAATGAGAGGGGAGGTAAAAAGCTCCTATGTTTCTGAAAAGCGGTCCGCAATGGGCTGCTTTTCCTCATTTTTATAAGACTTGTAGTAATCTAAAACTTTGGCGTGTTCCCACTTACAGTTTACTTCAAAAGAGAGCAAGTGAGATCTATAATTAGAGAATGCGTTAAGCTCTTAACAGCCTCTTCAAAAAGCTTTCTCTGCTCTATTTACTATTTTCTGCCCTGTGTGGTTTAGATTTTTGGGTATGTACAGTAGGCACTGTAGGCTTGATGAACCTCGGGGCGTTGGGTGGGCACAATTTTGTTCCCCAGGGCTAATTACATGTTTGGTATGGATAGTTATTGTCCATATGACAGCTATCACATGTATTAGTAGCTCCAGGTTTGTGTAGTATTGCTAGCGCATTAGCCCAAGTCACTTTAAATGCAACAAGGTGTGCAGTCCTACATGAGCAAAAAGTACATATGTATCAGCTTCATAGTGGTTTCTATGATAGGTGATAATGTTTCAACTAGGCGACTGATGACACATATGACTCAAACAAGTGGGTTGCATCTTTTTCTCAATGTGCAGGCAGCTTCACTCAGAGAATTCTGGGTAAGGACCTCCATGTGAAGACCTCAGCTTCCTGAAGGGTGTGTAATTGAGGTGCTGGAGCCTCAGTTAACTAGCCAAACCAGAACTTTGGTTTAGACTTGATCAGTGTGTTTGATAGTTAATGAGAGGTCTAAATAGATAATACTGAATTTGACTTGTAGATTTTCTGTATCATAGAAAACAATGTCCACACATTGACAAAATAAAAAAGAAAAACAATCAAACCAAAATATAAATAAATAAAAACACAACCTAATGTGACAAAATAAAAATCAGTCATTGGTCCCTTGTCAACAGGACTTGTAATTTAGTTATATACCATATATCTAAGGAGCCTCTTTTTTCTTTTTCTTTTTTTTTGACAGAGTGTGGACATTTTTTCCTATTATTTATGGTACTCTTTAAACCTTTTTTTTTTACACTTACCTGACGCCACCTCCTCCAAAAGTCTGGACTAAAAAGCACAAGTGCTTCCACTTTGGTTTAAGCAAAGCAAATCTTAAGACAGTAAGTTCTTGATTACCAAAACAGAAGACAGGCATTAACTGTTGGTGTGCATGTTCAAGATGATTACATTTTATTGACTTTATTGCTCATATTGTTAGTCCTGTTTGTGCTTGCAGGCTATACACCAGTTACTTGTTAAACCACAATTTGCCACAATTTTTCACAACTATCAAGAACAGAAACAGTTCATACTCTGTGCACTGGCTTATGGTATATCCTTGTGCATTTTAATTGTCGCTGACAGAAATTTTTCTCTTTTCCTTTTTTATTTTTTTAGAAATTATTTCACTTTGGTGAAAAACAGGAAGCAATAAGACTGTCTCCAACATAGACTGTCTCCACCATGTTCACCAGTGGTCAACTTTTCCGTGCAAACGTTGTAGTCAAACCGTTTCACTTTGGCGAAACTTCTTCTGGTTGCTCTGCTCCATAGAAAATGAAACCACTCCCAGTGACGAGTTGATTGAAGTGATGGCAGTGAGTGTGCAGTTTGTTTGCTTACATCCAAGTCTTCTGAGCAGAGATAGAATCTACTCCTTGATGCCACATGGTTCACATTGTGTTGTTGTCACCACAGAGCTGGAGAGCTGAGGAGGAAGGTGGTGAAAGTTAAAATGGCACAAGCGTATTGTCGGGAATCCGAGGACAGAGGTGATGAATCACGGAAAGGCAAAAGTAACTAATTGCATATCAAATCTCAACACTGTTTGAATACCACAGTGTTTCCATAGGATCAAGTATTGAAAACTATTAAGAACTGAATGCTGGAATTACATATTTGGTCAAGTTTGGTTAAGTTCGACTTATTTAGTTCAATTAAACAAATACTTGTATTATACTACAGCTGGACTTTAATACTTGTTATTAATGGTATTGGAGTATTTTATTGAAGTTTCTATTGAAGAGCTGTGGGCAGTGGAAATCACATCCTTTGCAAAGGACGGTCCGGTGAGGTCAGAAATTGTCAGAGAAAAGTAAAATTTCTTGACTTTGTTTCTGATTTTGTAGTTTCAGCTTTTCCTTGTAAAACAATTTACTTGGATTTATTAAAGCACTGGTAAAATTTGAGACTTTTCTTTTTTTTTTGCCTATGAAGAAATTTAAAATATCAGCAGAGTGCTTCTATTTGAGCAGGAAATTACAGCAGTCTTTCAAACACTGCAGGCATGCAGTACTCCCAGTAGCTTCCTTGTATACACATAAGTACTAGCAAGTTCATCCAGCAGGCATCTCTCTTGAAATAGTAGTGAAAGCTTTGCCAGATAATTCGTCTTGGTGGTAACACAAATGCACAGCAGAAGTACAAGCAGGCATGAAACAAAGCTGTGGGACTCTTTCGATGTTATGCTATGTATATACATTGCCTGGTTTTTAATGCATCTTTCTTTTGGGGGTGAACAGCTATCTGTTTTCTACATTGGTTTTAAATTGGCCTCTTGGTATCATTAGGCCATTACAGCAACCAAATAAGTGTGTATAATGGTGGATCAATGGAATATCTCGCCATAATGCATTTCCCTTGACATTCCCCTCTGGGCTGCAACCCTCAGAAAATTAACAATGTTAATAATACTGCGACGGAGGGGGAAAATTGAAATGATTAGATGTGTTTTACTTCACTGCTGATGGAAATGTGGTGAGAGGGAATCAGGGTCAGGGATAGACTTGCCTTGCAGCATGACTCTGTGCTATTTTTCCAGGCTGTGTGGTCAAAGATTCAGAGAGCTTGTCAACGGAAAATGAGAGAGCGAGAGAAGAGGGGGAGAAGAGAGAAAGAGGGAGACGTATAGACAGAGAGACTGAAAGAGAGAGAGAGACGGGGAGATGGTTTATATAACATACCAGTGAATATCATGTTCATTTGTACTTCGTACTTTGTACTGTTGATGCTGCTGATGGCATCAGTTGTTAGTCACTTAGGCCGTTTTGAGTCAGACATGAAAAGCACCAACATGCTTTTAATAAAATGACCTGACCGGCTTGAGTGGTCTGTCTCTACTTTGGGGCATGTCGGTGGTTTTGAGTAATTCAACCACCAACAGGGTGCATTTCAACCAGTGGACAAAACATGTTCAGTCACCAGACATGGTGGTCATCACATATAGCAATGAGGAGAAAGTAATCCTTTCACTATATGAAGATTTTTTTTCCTTTTCGCATATGAACTTTTGTACAAATGCAAATAGGAGCGACGCAAAATGTTTCCTGCTGGTTATTACTTTGAATCTTGTTTCTGAAAGAGCAACATAAT
The DNA here is from genome assembly GCA_037833715.1 of Toxotes lorentzi. Taxonomy (NCBI): domain Eukaryota; kingdom Metazoa; phylum Chordata; class Actinopteri; family Toxotidae; genus Toxotes; species Toxotes lorentzi. The sequence goes on from JBBMJY010000018.1 coordinate 18,287,954, forward strand.
TCCAGTCTGCCATCCCCACCCCCAGCAAAGTCTAGTAAGTTCCTATCTTGCTGTGATGTCTCAGTGACCACACGTCAGAAATAATACCACATGGCACTGGGGAGACATTAATTGTTTCTGTTTCTGTTATGAAGAATTTTTACTGTTCGCAGAATGACAGTTATTATCCCACTTTGGTATCGCAAACGTTGTGTAACATGCTCAACTTGCTGTTTGTCATACAGGGTACTACATGCAAGTATCAGCTCTAGAAACACAGAAGTCCATCTACTCCTAAACAAATCCCAGTCCACCGCCTTCTTGTTGTATACAAGCCGACATCTGGCCTGTAATCTCCCTGTCTGTCGAGGAGACCTGTGGCCACCTAATGACCCCAACAGGCGTCATGCGTGCAATTGCTCAGGATGGCGCAATGACAGCAATGACAGTGTCTTTCAATATCTCTTTATACATACTTTGTGAAATGAGAGGGACTTGGAGGAGTACTGTGACAGGGCACTGCAGGTTGAAGCAACATACATGCAATGTGTCCGCACTGGGCTTTTTATTAAACTGATCTTGAAATTCGTATTTTAAAAAAATATATATCATAATGTTTGTTTGTTTGATGGCAAAATCCTTTATTGGCAGTGCTGTCTACTTGACTCTTGAACTGACTTCAAACCTAGGTCACAGAAATGTGGACTTCAAACTTTACTTTCACTTCAGTTCTTTCACACTTTACTCCTTAAAGAATTGATTAGACTTGAGACTTGACAGCAAAAAAAAAAAAAAAAAAATCCCAGTATAATAAAATTCTAGAATAATAAAAAATAAAAAGGCATCAGGCATTGCGTGGTCTCACAGCTTCAAAATGTAATTATTTGACCTGTGTATTACTGATCTCAGTTAAAATTAAAGTCATTAACAAAACTTTGAAAAGAAAACATTCAAATGCAGAATCAGATTTATGGTCAGTGTCAGATCAGATTGGCTAACAATGCCTGAGTGGATGTTCTGACCGAAAACAGCCCTGTGTTAAAACAGTGCAGGGGGCTGTGTCGGTGGGGGCATGCTGCTTCTGGCACTGGTGAAGCACTGAATTTGAACCAGGAGGTCGAGTTTGAGGAACTGAAAAGATCTGTAAATCTGAAGACTTCTCAGAGGCCAAAACACTGTATTATAATACTCACACAGGATTTTACAACTCTGGAAAATAATCAGGTGGCAATTATTTTATCTTTGGTCATTGCAAGGTAAATATTAGAAATATTTTGCTCGGGTTACGTGAATGCAAGCTTACATGTATGTGACTGTGTCAAAAGTCAAACCTGGTTCAAATTTTTTTTTTTTTTTGCCAGATAACCCTGTGTTTTTTGTTTTTTTTTAAAGCCGGAGCTCTCTGCATCAGCAGCCTCGCTACGCACCTGGACCGACTCCATTCACATGAATCAGACTCCTGTGTTTTTTCATGTATGATCGAAGGACAATTGCTGCAGCTTTCTGAAACTGACTTGTCTAGCATGCAGCAATTTTCCAGGTGTCCAGAGGTTAGAAAGAATGCATGATTTACAAATCTCTTAAATTTTCTTTTAAAAGATTTTCACAGAAGTACTTCAATGGCTATTGTGTGTTTGAACAAGTGTTAATACCATAAATGCATTTGAGGAAAGACTGTTTAAAAATGTGTGCTGTTATTCTCATTTGAATGATTATTGCGTCTGACCAAGATTTCTTTGGAACAGCTACAAACACTGTTGTCTTTAGATGACATTTCATATAAATCGGTCCATTTCAAGCATATCCTGGCCTTAAGACTTGTCTTGAGACCTACTCTGAATGACTTGGAAGCAGATTTGTATTATTGTTAAAAGTAAAAAAAAATGTAATGAATTGTGCATGCCCTATTTGTATCTCTCTCTCTCTCTCTCTGTGTGTGTGTGTGTGTGTGTGTGTGTGTGTGTGTGTGTGTGTGTGTGTGTGTGTGTG